>NQII01000407.1:547601-622975 GCA_002778355.1 Clitarchus hookeri | reverse complement strand
TATTGTCGAGCTTGCGAGCTTCATGCTCCAGCAACAGAGCATCCAGTGAGGGGTCCTGCGCAACAGTGCGCAGGGAGTCGCCAAGTGTCTGCCGTAGCTGCTGCATCTCGCGGCCTGCACGTGCACTGCGCAGTACGTACAGCTGCCGTCGCTTCACCTCCTGATTCAGCTGTTCCCGCAGCTGCTGCACCTGTACAGATGCACCATTCTGGTGACCACATCCTACGCTGGCATAGCTGAATAAAGTGGCCACAGTGATGATGTTAATATACTGAATTTAAGTGATGACAGTTTTCCATCTGGAAATAAAACGCTAAATAATTTTTTGCACGTTACGGTTTATGCAAGCTACTTCAATGATGACACAGAGCTATGTGAATATCATCTGGCAAGGTTTTTAAGAGATATGCTGTCACAATTCCACTTTATATTAAAGCTCTTTGCTGCAGTATGGAGAATATGTCCAGTTTCAACCTTCGCTGGCCCTTCTGTATCTCATCCACTCGGGGTTAGATCATGGAGGACTTGTGAGGCACCTTTCCAACTACCAACTTTACTCACATAAAATTCCTACCCCTTTACAGCTCCCTTCCCTTTTTTAGCCTACTTACCGACAGATAGAAAGGCTTATGAGGTCACTCTCCTATCTATGTGTGTATGAAGTATGTATGTGTGTGTATGCATGTGTGTGTCCCTCCCTTTCAATTTTGAACATGTCAACCAAATTTCACCAAACTCGGTACACATACAGTACTTAGTAAGGAAACCTGACTTTTATGGTTTTCGACCACGGCCACGTACTTTCAAATGGTGGCCATTTTAATATTTAGGGTGATGGAAACGATTCAACTGATTTAAATCAAATTTTGTATGCTGGCAGAGCATTATGTAAACATTATATTTTGAAGTAGATATTGTTGTTATACCACCATTTTGGAAGATAGCATCAAATGAAAAATAACTCGAAAACTATCACAGTAATTAGCACCCAATTTGGAATAATACTATCAGAGGTCAGGCAAATGTATGTAATTGAACTTAAGTACTTATTTTCAAAATGGCAGCAACAAATATTTTAGGCTTATTTGGAATATTTACTATACCATTTAACCAATTTTGACCAAATTTTGTATGCTGGAAGTATTACAAGCATCACATATGTTAACACACAGCCAATTTTATCAGCCATTTTGTAAGAGAGCACCACATCAATAAATAAATTGTTAAGTTGTATCTCGGTAAACAATGAACTGAATCCTACAAAATTCGGCAAACATGTAGTACTGCGGAAGATGATGTTAAATGGTATATTTTAAGTACATCAAACACTTAGTTTCAATATGGCGTCCATATAGCCATCTTAGCATAGAATGCTGTATCGTCAAAAACATGTAATCAATTGCAACTTATGTATGCTGGCAGAATATATTACAACTATCAAGTGCATCTTCACAGAGCACCTTTTGTACATCATTTTGTAAGATATGCCACATGAAAAAAATAATGTTTTAATGTAATATCTCAGGACACAATGGACAGATTACTACCAAATTTGTTAAACAATCTGTACTGCAGCAGGTGGTGTAAATTGCTATGTTTTAAGTAGGTTGGGTACTTCTTTTCAAAATGGCGACTACATAATATTTTAGCTCAGTATCTTTTATTAACGAAATAAATTCCAACTTTACTTTGTATGTTGGCAGTATCAGTTACAACCATAAAATTTGTCTATACAGAGCCTCATTTCCCTGCCATTTTGTAAGTTAGCCCCACAACAAAAATTAAGTTTTTATGTCATATCTCTGGAAACAATAAACCCATTTTTTCCAAATTTTGTGAAGATGTTATATTGTTGTAAGCCATATAACTATACATATTTTTAAGTGTGACCGACAATTATTTCGAGAATGGCAGCTGTAAAATCATTTTAGCTTAGAATGCGATATCTACGAAACTATGTAATCAATTTCAGCTTTGCTTTGTATACTGGCAGTTTACAATCATCGAATGTGCTATTACATAACAATTTTGTCCTTCATTAATGAAGATAGCCATTTGAAAAATATGGAGCTTTTATGCCATATCTCAGCAACCAATCTCACAATTTTCACCAAATTCTTTATGCAAGTACCACTATCGCAAACCATGTAAACTTGCGTGGTTTTACAGTGGCTCAGTCACTTATTTTCTAAATGACAGCACTGTAAATATTTTGGATTAGTAAACCCTATCATTCAAAACATTAGACTGATTTAATTCGAAGTTGGTGCTCAAATCCGATCACCACAATGCAGTTGATTGCACACTAACTTATGGTATGAGGTTTTCTGGGTTCGAGTCCTGGGTAAGGCATATGCGTATTTGTAATTGCCTCACTGCTGTTGTATATGTTTCTGGTTTCATCTCTAATGATATTGCTTTCAACGAGATGACAAGTACTACTTACCAACTCAGCTTTTAAGAAATGCTATATCAGTAACTTCTTGTTTCATCATAATTTACAAGAAAAAAATTTGGGATCAGTTTCTACTAGTATGTAAAAACAGTTTCTTGATTAGTTAAGTGATTACGCAGTGCTTCTTTTTCCCTCCTGCAGATGAGTGTGTAGCTATGGCAGATTGGTGATGCCAATCAAGTTACCTTAATGGGAACAGAGCAAATAACTGTTAGGAGTGTGGGGTGGGAGGCTGAACTTCAGATGGATTCAGAAGCATGCAGCCAGGCCTGCAGGCAAGCAGTACATATTTGAGGTTGTTCAAGTTTTTTATAGAGAAGTAACTTTTTAAGGAATTATAATTATTAAAAAAATTATAAGTTTTCTGTATTTATGCATATTTACACTCATGGTTGTGGCATTCAATGAGATCAGTGGCCTTTTGTGTTTAAACATTTTGTCTGGTTGTATGAATTTGTGTCATGCTTAGGCGGTACCAGCCCACCTTGACAACTTCTACTCCTGTTATTGCAGTCTGCAAACAGTAGCACACTTTGCTGGGAGGTTAAATGGCCTGAGTCACATACCACTCTATTTTTGAGTTGCCAACTTTTTCAAAATAAGCGTGTTTATTTTGAGTAAATATGGATATACAAAATGTGATGTAAACTAAGGTTCACGTTGCAATGGAGCTATGCACGAGTCTAAGTGAGAAAGCAGCTGCGAAATAAGAAGGCAGGCCTGAAGCAAGCGTTTACTGGCAAAACGCTGTTTAACACAGACTCCTGACCTATGTCCAATAAATCCTCTCAGGTACAAACCAAACATAATGTAAAGTATAGAGAGTAAATAAGATCGAGTGAGATAAGTTGTAAGAACTGTCTTGGGGTGAGGGATACCCCTAAGCAAGCCTATCAGCGTAGGCACATGGTGAACAACTTGATCTCAGGCTGGGGTCTTAACTGTTAATGCTAGTAAGTAATGAAAGTATGGTATGATGTGTGAACTGGTGTCATGGAGTGCAGGCTGGTGATCAGTTCCCAGTGAACTATCTCGCTCCTATGCATTTGGTGCCTGCTGGCACAGCGCAGTCTTGGACAGGGGGTGGCCCACTCACCAAAGTGGTGAGTGGTGGCTTGCAGGCTACCATCTGGCAGGCGGCACAGTGCAACTCCGGGGTTGAGCCATAGAGAGGATGTGGCGGATGTGTAGGTGAAAGGATGTCGGCACAGAATTATGGGTAGTGACAGAGGCACAGGCTACCGAGAGTCAATAATGCCACCTCGTGACACCATCGGTGACAGGTGAAAGTTAACGTACCATGTTGCCAGACAACATTGTGCCAGCAGTTCATCTACTCTACCCAGGTTACAATGGTTTTTCCTAGCAGGGCGGTGCACCATCACATTACCATCGAGACATATGGTCGCTCCTAAATGAAATATATGTTGGAAGGTGGATAGGCTGACGAGGAAGTGTTGAGTATTCCTCCAGATCTCCAGATTTAATGCTGTTAGATTTTTATCTGTGGGAAACTCAGAAAACACTGTGTACACCACAAAGTCACGGACACTGGATGCCGTCAGAGACGCAATTGTTACAGCATGTGAATTCACTCGCATGGAAACTGTAGCTACTGTTTGTTGTTCTGCTCTACAGTGTTGCAGACAATGTCTTTCTGCTGATGGCAGACATTTCAAACATTTGAAACTTTATTAACATTCACACATACCTAACGTCTTTATAGCATCAAATACAAGCAGTACCATCAGATTGCCTTTAATAGTTTCTCTGTTATTCCCATTCAAAGAATGTAAAAATCAATTTATGACACCTGGTATGTTCAGCCTACAAACCTATTGCTATTGGCAAGTCACATCAAAATGTCAGATATCATGTGACAAACTTCCACACAAAATCATGGTTTCTCAGCAAGATATTTATCATTACTGGGAAAACTGCAAGCCATATTGATCTTCCATGAAGTTCCACCTTACAAGTGATTAAATTCTTTTTCATTTGTATAACTGCATAAAAAATATTTTTTATTGCTGGGTAAAAAATGTCCTTAACTATTTAATGGAATGTCCCAGATTTTTGTGTTTTTTCCCTTCCTTTTATAAAATGGGTAGCCATATTATTAATGCCTTCACAACACTTATATTACACAATGACATTAGGCCGTTAGCTAGAACTTTAGCCTAAATTTTACATATAGTGGGCTTTCTCTGTGTATCTAAAAGCTGCGGTCTACAGATATCACAACCAAGAACCACTGGTGAACTACAGGCTTATATACACCATGTCACTTCCACAATACAACCAAAAATAAACCATCACATGATGAAACAATTAGAAAAATTCAAATATGAACATGTATCGTTAATGTCTACTGTCTGGAAACTCACTATTCAGAATAATGTAAAACCAAATTGTATTCCCTAAAATTTATGATTTTGAAGTCATTAGCATTTACCATACCTTTTATTACTAACCTTAAAATATGGCATTATTTAGGTAAATCCCAAGGTAGCAAAGAGATATCTGTGGTCTCATATTATATGCAACTATGTACATTATGAATAACGAAATAGGGCTGTGCGAATATTAGAAAATGTGAATATTCACGCAAACAAATATTTGATTTGGTTTATAACTGAAAAAAATTAAATATTTTAAAATTTCAATTATTTGAAGTTTTAAAATATTTTGAGTTCATTCAACCATTGTCACAGAGGAAAGAAATTACATTATCCTAAATGCAACTTAATGGTTGGTGATATAACAAGGAAGATTATAAAGCTGTGAAGTCATTTAGTATAGGATACTATCAACATGCTTTTAACATCAAAATGTAAAAAAAAATTATAAGTTCCAAGATGTATGCATATTACATGTAATAAATAATTATCTGGAAATGAAATTTGTATAGTATTATATGCATTTATTTCTACTAGAAGACAAAATTAACCTCATAAAACTCAATCGTGCAGTGTTGTACATAGTAATTGAAAATAATGCCGCAATCGAGTGGCAGCATAGTACAATGTGCAAACGCTAAACGATACAAAAAGTACGGACAGCAATCAAAAGTTTATTGCTAGTAACACAACCAGAATGAAAGATAAATGTCTGAGTTTTTGGATACTGCATTATTAGACGACGAAGTACAAAGCACAAAAATTTGAGCTCCAATATCAACCCTTATCCATGAAAAAGGAGGGGTAGGCAGCACATTTGTGCAAATAAAAATGTAACTGTACCACTTTGTTTTCTATTTCCTGTATATATGTAATCTACCGTATGTTGCGAACAAAAATTCCGTCTGATGTTTTTAAGCTAAATGCTGCCGTTTTTGAGAAATTAATTTATGCCGATGAAGGTCATGTGTGGTGTAAATGGAGCAATGGAAAAATTAAATGGTGGTGTGAATTGTTTACCCCAAAAACCCACTCGCCAATGGTAATGTTTTCAAGATTTCCCAGATACGAATATTTGTGTCGACATTGCCGGGAATTGAGTCAGATTCGCAGTGGTTGCAAGCAAGCAGTCTGGCCACTGCACCACTACAACCCTACTTGCATATCAGCGGTAGTTTGTTGGGTTAGGTATGGATAACACATGAAACACTACCTGTTCCAACATTACATGTGTCATTTAAAACAGCAACATCATGCGTCAACAGAAAATGTGTTACTATGTGTCAGACGAGATTCTTTGTTGGAACATTATGAATTAATTAATTAAAAACTGCAGCATTTAGCTTAAAAACACACGATACAATTTTTGTTCACCATGTACAGTGGATTACAAATCCATAGGCAACAACAAACAAAGTGATACAGATACACTTTTATATGCACAAATGTGCTGCCTACCCCTCCCTTTTCATGGATGGGGATTGACATTGGAGCCCATATTTTTGTGCTTGTACTTTGTCATTTAATAATACAGTATCCAGAAACTCAGACATTTATAATTCCTCCTGGCTGTGTTACCAGCACAAAACTTACAATTTCAAGGGTGGTTTTCCCTCCTTCGGAATAGACTAGTCCGCATGTTGTGTATACATTTTAAACCTATTTTTTGATGAGGAATCACCTACCAAAGTTTGTCGGTAGAGTTCAGTTCCACGCTGTATACGTGACGACCATCTCCACTGCGTATTTCAAACAAAGATTGTATGAAAACATCAGGTAAATAACAAGCACTGATCAATATCGTGTTTTAAAAAGTGTGTATCTATAATTTTGGCCCAAGTCTTCATGTTAACAAACAAGTACTATCATTGCTTCTAAAGGATAAGTAATTTGTAGATTCCTCCATTTTGAATGTCACATGACCACTGGTATAAAAACACATTGTTGCACTTTTCGACGCCTTGTATTTTTCATTTATACTTTAGTTTCAACTGGTAATTATTTAGTGTTGTATTCTTTATTTTTATGAACAAGTAATAAAAATGTGTGTATTTAACTCATTTAACTTTTTACCATTTTCACCAGATGACTCCTACAGTAGATGAAAACTATTACAGCAATTTCCAAAAATATTTGTAAATTATTTGGTATTTACAAATATTCAATTCATACTCAATTTGTAACGAAAAGGTGATATTCACACAGCCCCAGAATCAAATAGGGATGTTAAATGTGACTGTCACCAAAATGCATAGCATTTCATTATGAGACCTGCCTTAATCACATTAGCAAATACAGTATAACATTCCTCACAGTAAGTAGCAATAGGGGAAAGTGGTGCTGGTAATTGCCAGCCGGAAATAACACTGCAATACGAGAGAGAATAGCACCAAACCTGGTTCTCAAGGCGCAGCACTTGTTGACGGTGGCTCTGCTCTCGAGCCTCCAGCAGCCGTTCAGCCTGCAATTGAGCAGCCCTAAGTCGCTCCATCTCAGCAGCCCGCTCTGGACCCATCTGCCCTCTAACGCGTGACAACTCTGCTTCCTTCTCTGCCAGCTGTGACTCAAAACGCCGCACTCGTGCCTTCAACTCCCGGTTCTCCTGTTCTAGGCGGCTGTCGTCTAGGCTCACTCCCTTTTCAGGTCGCTCATAGCTTTTGCTTAGACTGGCTGCACTGCGTTCCATGCTCCGCTTCTCTGCCTCTAGCTGTCGCACCTGCAAGCAAGCTGTCTTCTCTCAAAATGTCTGCAAAAGCTACTTTATATATATATAATCGAGGTAATGTCCAACTGGTTTACTATTGACCAACCTTATATACTTGAAATACTATTCATATTTTTTTTAGATGATAGCAACTATTTTAACTTTGAATCACAAATTTCAATTGAAAAGTACACAAAAAAGTATATGCATATGTTATTTCAGTACAGGAACACATTTTTGGGCACATTAACTTTCATAGCGGCCACGGTGGCTGAGTGGTCAGATTGCTAATCTCCCACCAAGGCGAACCGGGTTCAATCCTCGGCCAGGCCACTCCTGGATTTTCACAAATGGGAATGGACGATGCCACTAGTTGGCGGGTATCCTCAGGGATCTCCCGTTTCCCCCACCCTTGCATTTCAGCCCTTCTCCATTCTTACCTCATTTCACCCTCTACGTTGTTAAGAGCCGCCCAAATCTCTTAACTCAACTCACCTCAATAACTTTCCTGTGAATTTTTCATAATTTATTAACATATTTACTAGAATCTAAGACACCATAAATTCTTAGCCACATCTAGGTTTTTGGGGAAAATTCTGGGAAAAATTATTAGTATACAAATGAGGCCACAGGTTAAACCACCGCTTCAGTATGAAATGTAATTTCTGAAGGAAGTTTAATTTTGCCTTCAATAGAAATGGTTTTCCATCGACAAAAATCTATTTTGCTGTGAAAAAGAGAATAGTATGCTTTGCAAAGTAAATAATTGCATTCTGTGCTTCTCTCCAGCAGCCCAAGTTCGATTAATCAATTTTGGATAGCTTCCTAGCCACTGTATTTATATTATATTCTGCAAAAATTATCACATTTGTTTCAAAGAGACAAAATAATGTACACTTTTTCTGTCACTATAAATGACGCATTTCCTTTTAACCCCACTGCACAACCAATACGGCATAGCCTATGCAGGCGTAATCGTTTGAAATGGTAATCACAGCCACAGTTTTTATATTGAAAAGTGAATTGTAGTGTAAATAGCAGCTATTTATTTTACAATATCATTTGACTGCATTTTTTTTTTTTAAAGAATATTGCAACTGTGATTAAAATTTTTGAGCTATACCATTCACGGATTACTTATGTTTAAAGGTAATCTGTACACTGTTTTTAAGAAGCCATATATGACCTTGCATGTGGGTTGCATCTGCCACTCGCTTAGGGACAGGGCTTGGCTTACGTTTCCAGCTGCTGTTGGATTTGGAGGGTGATTAAAATTATGTGGTGCCTGGCAAAGAGTAGTAAACTGGTCAACTGTTGTTTCCTTGAGTTGTCCCCGACTAGGGAGTGCGTTGGTCAGCTCTGGAGGCAGGCAGTCTTGGGTGCGAACCCTGCTTGTGTGACATGACGTCGCAAGCAGATGAGGACGAGTTGAAAAAAATTTATGGCCAGTAAGCATCATGCGTCAAGCTAAAGTGTTTTTACTGTTGGAACAACAAACTGATTCATAATCTTATTAATACCATTATTGAAATACATGTGAGTCATAAATTATTCTAAAATTCGTTAAATAAAGGAAAACTTATTTCACACAGATAAACTGAGATATCCAATCTCATGTTTAGTGGAGATTGCCCATTACTGTTTAGCTTTTAATGAAATATAGTGATCTTTCACACAGTTTGTCATTATTGTGAGTGAAGCATCTTTAACAGTGATCTGTGCATAACACACACAACTATCACACAATGAAAAAATCTTCGCCACCTGAATAGAACAGTAAAACATGACTATAAAAAGGTGCACACCAAAAGAGCTTCAATTTTTATGCTTATCATTTAGCTGCATTTTTACGTTTCATCAGACTCATTTCCTAAACTTACACCGTCTTTGCTTACGATATAATAATCATTATTATCATCATTGTCTTCCACCATACTTTCTTCAGTTAGCAAGAATCCATTCCTGTAACACTCTGTGCCTAGCTCATGCTTAATTTCTTGATCATGATCAGGGCCAAATGATGTGTTTATTTCATAACAGCTTTTATTTTCAGTGTTCTTACATTTAACAACTTCAACGTAGCTTGTGTTAATGAACTTGAACACAAGCTGTCTTCAAAAACCTCCTGAGAGATCTTTTTCTCTAGTAATTAGCAATTACTTATGGGACTAGTCTCCCTTTAGTCTTAGTCTAATTGTAGGAATCACTCCTCCGTAACAATTTCAAAGTTTAAATTCCTAAAACGTTTGGATAGTTTGAATTACAGAAAAACTGTTAAGAAATTTTTTAAGGGACTGAAAAGATAATGCTTATTAACCAGGAAAAGTTCTTAAAAGGGTTAAATTACACATGCGTGTATAGAAAGGTGCAAAATTATAAAACTTATTAAGCAGGAAAACTTCTTAACAGGGTTTCAATGTATAAACAATCTTCCAACATCGTAATTGGTACAATGTTGTGAACACTCTCTGGAAGTTTTACCCTGAGTAAATGCTGTGCAATTAATATTACCTAACCAAGCCTCGTATCTGTTTATTTTCTCTGTTTTCTCTGTTAAGAAAAATATGAAACTCACATTAAAATTTTTATCAACACTGACTGAACACATGTAAATGTATCATCAAGATTGCAAGATTAAACATTAGTTTTCAACAACACTTGTATAAAAATTTTATAGCTCAACGGCAATGAGACGACGTGGCATGGCACTGGTCTGACCGCTAAATGGAGCAGAGGAGTAACAGTAAGCTGTAGCTTACTGTTACATAGCTGTTACGTTACACACACGTCTAAGTGGATTTTTTAAGAATCAGATAATGTATTGAGTTCCCTCCAGTTTTTTAAGACTGTCATTTGCTCTATACAATACATTCACTCACCTACATGGGTATTTCGTTGGGTTGTGTGAATGTGACTTTTTGTTTCACAAAATGAAAATGAAAAACATGTGCTTGAAATTCATAAAACNGGGGGGGGGGGGGTTGTGTGTACTTATGTACGCGCGTTAGAAGTGATACTTCTTTGGCGTGACTAAAATAAAAGTTTCGCGCATAACTTCAAATACTTGAAAACACTTTCAAAATTTTACTATACAATTTTTGTCACTAACAAATTTTTTACGCCACAGATAATATGCAGATAACCTCAAATATTTGTGTACCTTGCGTTTGAATATAGCTAGATGATACGCGCATTCACATTGGGTCATACCCCTACCACGTTCACTGTCAAATTTTGTTACACTGTGCACGAGCAACTTCTGTTGCACACTAAACTTTTACCCTAAACGCGCCAAAAGAAGTATAACTTCAAAAAATTAATTTCATGAGAGTTTAGCCCTAACAAATATTTAATTAAAATGTTACGATTTTATTAAGTTTTTTACCTAGTACTGTCAAACACATACTGGCATATAATCAATTAAATCCAATATAAAATCTGAAATAACACTTGCATGTATCATGAATAACAGTACAGTAGAACAACACTTCTAAAATATTTCCTTAAAATGCTGTTGGATTATGGTTAATCAGTTTAATAATGAGTAATCTAGTGATGATTATTTGTCTGTTAGCCTGTATAGGGTATTTTGTATTTTTTGAGTTGGCAGTATGAGTTTTTTAACATGCAAATTTTGTGCCACACTGTTTTAGTCTTGCTCTAGTCTTCAAAATGTCAGGTTGGCATGTCCTCATGACCAAAGGAGTAAAGAATTTCATAGTTTAATTGGTCTTCATTTAATTTCTATTGAAACAAAAACATACAGCAAATATTGGGCCTAGGTGAATTGCATAAGGAAAAAATCAATTATGTAATTATGTCTTTGAAGGACTTAAATTTATTGTATCAACATTCCAAATTAATTTTTGTGTAGTTTTTTAGTACCATAATAATGAACAAATGGATATACTGACACAAATTTTCATAACTAAATGAACATTTGTTACTGAAAAATGTTCATTTCTTTTACCAGTTTTCTTGCCAGAAAGGAAATGAAAGCTTTGATTTTTCATTATCATTATGGTACACTGAATATTTATATTTAGACCTTACAGCTCCTCTAAAGACAGAATAATCTTCTGCTAACATTTTCAAGAGATCACAAGAAAATAGATACAATATTAGGACTGGAGCTATAAGAATACAGCTGATCTGAAATTTGTAAAGATAACTAATAACAAAAGATGGGATGCAGATAATTTGAAATAGCATTAATACTGGAGGTATGTAGAAGGGCCACCTTGTCTGCAAGAGATTCCAGTCTGGCCCGCATGTCGGCACGCTCGCGCTGCAGGGAGTGCACCTGGCGGGCCAGCTCCTCGTCATGGCCTGGGTCTGCCCCTTCAGGTGGCCAGCTAGCCACCCTCAGCTGAGCCTCAAGACCCGAGCGCTGCACTTCGCTGTTGGCCAGCTCTGTCTGCATACGCTGCACCTGCTCTACCAGCTGTTGGTTGGTGCGCCGCAGGTCTGCTGCAGTGCTCTGTGCTGTCTCTAGTCTCTCCACTGCCACACGACGCTCGTTCTCGCTGTTGCTCAGCGACTTCTGCAGCTGTACAACACGTGCAACTTACATCACTTCTTCTAAATAAAATCACAAGCAGCTGTACACATTCAGCGTTACTTTCTCTCTCTCTCTTTCTATATAAACACGTATATGTATATATCTCACATTCTCAAACATGCTTATGTATGTATTTACACAAAAATAAAAACATGCATAGTACACATGTACATATTCACGTGCACACAAAGCTACCAACATACATACCTACAAACCAATGTTTGTACCTACATAAAAACCAATATGTGTACACATGTACATACTAACATACATATGTACATAAAAGTCAAATTTATGCCTGTATATACTTTCAAGTTGCACTGGTTTGAGAACTTCTCTACACTCTCAACCACTGCCACCACAAAGGTATGTGATAGGTGGGCCTGCACTCTGGCAGCCCGTAACTCCAGGAATATATTTAATTGTCCAAGGCATAGAAAGGCCACGTTAACTACATCTAACCAGTAGTTACCAGTGTTTGTAATTGTATTCCTTATGTATTACATAATAATTAGTCAAGAGGAAGTTGTAAAAATTTGCAAAAATTAAGGATTGCATGAGTTAGTGTATTTCTATCAACATAATAAGCAAAACACTGTACAATATAGTTCAGCAATGTATCCAAAGACAATCATAACAATCTTCACTCACCTTGCACTCAAAAGTGGAACCCTCTTTAATACAAACCTTAAGAGACCTGAATTTCTGCAGTTTGTAATAATGCTTGTTTTAACAGGTGCTTGTAACACAGTAATTACAAAATTTTCAAAAAATTAAAATGTTGACATTATTATTCATTATTTAAAAAAAAATAAGACATTCCTATCACCTGCAAGGCCTCTGTTAACCAGTCGACATAACATAAGAATGTAAAACAAATTAAATTTTTTTTTATTAAGCACAGAAATGAATATAAAATTCTTTATCTCAATTCTAGGAGAGAAAAATATCTTTGTATTAATGGGTACTTTGTGTTAAAAAGGTTTTTATAAATGAGGGTTTCACTGTAGTTTGCCTGACAATAACAGGCCACAATATATCTGACATGACTCATATCACACCACTGAAGTCAGGTAATGTGATAAAATGTCAGTATGGCATGTAGACAATTCTGAACAGTTACACAAAACAACAAAATCCCAAGCTGAAAACATGACTGCTTTGTAGTTCTTGGAGTATAAAGTCATAATCCTGTACCAAACATACTCAGAGTTCGGCATGCCACAGGTGACATCAGTTAACCTATGAGCCTCTGCCTCTATTACACTTCCCTAAGATGCAAATCCATGTTGACCACCTCTACAAAGAGAACAGCCTTACAGCGCGCAGGCTTCTCACCACCCAGGATTTTGGTCACTTGCACAGCACCAAGCGTCAGTTGAGTGGGTAGCGTTTCCACACCACGTGAGCAGGCTCGCACATACATCTCAACCATGCAAGTGGGATGGTTGGCACTTGTCCCTACGCCGCTCTCCCTTTCTCACTCAGCCCCGACTCCGTGGGGTGTAAGTATGCCTGACTAATTGTAATGTTGCAGCAGTTGCTATGTAGCACCCTCGTGTCATGAGCTTGAACATGCATAGGTGCTCTCGTTACAACACAAGAATGGCACGTAAATTGAGGGTGGGATCTAGATTCCTATGTACAGTAGTGTTTAATACTATAAGCATAAATTATGGGCGCTATCCTGTTTTACTTATTACAAAAAGGTGCGTGTGTGTATAGATACACATACATACATACATACATACACACACACACACACACATATATATATATGTTACACTCATGGTGTAGTTGAAAAGTGTTTTGTCATTAACACAACATTATAGTTATAAAATTATATTATTATGGATAATAATTGAGAAAAAAATAAAAACCATTGTGAATTTTCTTATTTTCTTATAACAAAAGTTACTTTAATTTTTTTTTATCTTACCTACAAGAGATAAATAATAAAAAATAAAAATTTTCTTTTCTTACTTTTAAAGAATTTTTTTTATATGGTGAGTATTGAACAGATAAATAGCGAAAAAGCTAAAATATCCTTTTGTTAAATTATATTATTATTTGACCATAACTATTTTGTTGGGTACCTGCGATCGCAACATTTGAAATTTTACTTACCTTCAAAACCTCATTTTTAATACATTTTCTTCAAATTAAGAGAAAATTAAAAATAATAATTCCGTAGTTGACTGTCTAAAGAAAAGAACTCAATTAATATTTGAGCAAGAAACGTAGCCTCAGAAGACTGAAAGTTTGGAGCACTCCCGAGCACTTGCAGCAGAGAAAAAATAATTTAGGTATTACTTGTCAGATGTTACTGCGGTGCTGGCCAAAGAAGTGGAATAATGGTCCAAAACTACCACCACACGAATTGGTGTGCGGCACATATCCCAAGAAGGATGAAAATTGGCCACGAGGTTAAGCCATCATGCGAAATGGTGAACCGCTAGAAATTAACAAAAAGCTAGCAATAGGATCGTAATCACCACATATAATCAAGTATGAGTACAAAAAAAAAAAATATATCTGCAACAACTTACTCAAAACGGCAGATAAAATTCTATCGCATCACAATGATAAAGAAAGATTCCACAAGATAATATACTGAGCTGACTACATGCTGTATGGAGAGAAAACTAAGAAGAAGGAAGTTACCTTAGTGGAAACCTACATAAAACAAGATATGCTCCTGATTTCATGGTTTTGGGCGACTAATCTATACATAACTCTAAAGTTGAGAAAGACAAATAATAATACACAAATTACATTTATTTTGCTAACTGAAATAAAGAATTTACACAATATTATGTAAGTGAATAATCAATAAACATTAAGATAATAATAATTTTTTTCAAACAAACAGTATGGAAGAAAATAACAGGTAAATATGTAAACATTACACAATTCTCAGAAGATAAAGTTTGCTTTACAACTTCAAATTGAATAAACAAAATAATTAAGCATAACTAGAGCACATTCCAATAGCGGAAGAAAAAAAAATATATTTTGCAACATACCAAATAAATTAAGGTGTCTCATGTGGTCTTTTCAGGAGAGAAAATTATCACGTCATCAAATATGTGTCACAGAAGTCTCCTCTATAGCCCGTCAGGATCGCTGCCAACATGAGTTGTTGGAAAGTGGCGGGGGCGGTTTTCAGCCCAAATGGCATCACGTTAAATTGGTACAGTTCCCCGTCAGGGGCGGTAAATGCGGTGCACTTTCTGGATTTCTCTTGCAAGGGGATCTGCCAACACCTGCAGCGCAGATCAAGCACACATAAATTTTTTGCTTTGCCCAGAGCCTTTAGTGTCTGACCCACATGATAGGGGTGCGGCTATTAGTTGCGTGATTTGATTGATGTCATGGTAGTTCACGCAGAAACTCAGTGTTCCGTCCTTTTTCGGCACTAGAACTACTCTAGCTGTATAGGCCAAATTGGTGGGTTCTATGATTTCCAGCTGCTTCATCTCCTCGATTTGTTTCTCTATGAGATGCCTTTGGTAGAGTGATGAGTTTGCCTGTCTTGTTTTGTATTATGTCAGGACGTGAAGGTGAATTTCATGCGCTATGCTGCTATTTTTCCATAGTGTTCCTTGGTACTCTAACATCATGTAGTGCATGTTTAATATGGCTACCAACTGTGCTACTGCCGGTCCGTCTAGTTGGTGGATCACCTCTTCGCCTGTAATGCCATGTCGTGTTTCGGTTATCTCTGGCTCCTTCCAGGTGATCAACCTCCGCTTCTTGTTTACTAGAAACACTTTGCCTTGCTGGCAGTCAATAATCGCCTGTTGCTTGGCTAGCCAGGGTTGCCCTAGAATTATGGTTTCTCGTAGCCCGCGGTCCATGAAAAATTCAGTAGGGATACTCTTTCCTCCTAACTGGATCAACAGCATGATAGCACCTTCAATGGACAGAAGTGTTCCCTCTTGAGCCATATTCACAACTTCGGTAGTGTCCCAGAGATTCGCGTCTTGCGTAGTCTTAGATACAGCTGATTGGTGAATGAAATTAGCATTCGCCGCGGTGTCTAGCGTAGCCCGTAATTCACAGCCATCAATGTTTACTGTGATACGCAGTGATTCTTCGGTTTTTCCATCTTCATGTAACACCGCCACTTCTGGGGTCCCACTTATTTTGCCGGGATTCGTGACCCTCCTGTTTTACCCGGCTACGGCGTTTCCTGCTGGTTTCTGCGTGTAATTACTTTGCTTGCGTTTGCTCTGGACAGGGCCCTTGACCTTTGCGGCACTGGCTTGAGCATCCTTCTAGCGGCGTCTGCCTTATAGCACCAGGCAGTCACGATGGAAAAGTTGCTCTGGCCAATACCAGCACTTAGGTAGGCTCTGACTTGGTGAGGGAGGGGGCACGACCTCTCACACTTTCCCTCCTGCTCCTTTGTTAGGCGGTGGCACAGTTGGAGTGGGCCGGGCATGGTGACTGGCCCGCTTCTCATCTGCTACATCCTGTTCCCAGACTTGTGCACGTGTAACTAGCTCTTCAATCATGGGGGGAGGGGGGGGGGAGCGTTGCGTAGAAAATTTTCGATCTTGAGGAGTAACTGCAAAGTGGTCATTTCTATATTGGCCTCTTTGGATTGGCCTGGCTGTAAATGCTGAAGTAGCTGTACCTTCTGCCTTGTAATGACACAGTTATAATAATTATTGGGATACTTAGTTCATTTTCTTTTGTTTTGCAAGGCTTCGAAGTTCTAGACATGGTAGTTTCTTTATTGGTCATACGTTTGCTTTTTCGGAAATCTTGGTTTTTGTTTGCGTCAGCGTTTGTCGATAGAAGCTTTCTAACTACAGTACACAGTTTTCCTTCTGGACGTTTTGATTATCTTTTACTACGAAGTAGTTCGGCATGGTGTGGGGAGTCCGGCCCATGCCATACCCTTATTAGGTCATGTTTTTGGCACCCTGAGGCGAGTAGTGGGGGTAGACACAGGGTGACTTATACCTTGTGTGCCTACCGCCTGCCAACGGTATACAGAAACAATAGTCAACCAGTACTCTGAAAGGACGCATCGAGAGTGGCAAATATCCCCCACATTGGCAAACTTAATCCTGCTGAATTATTACAGCCGGTGTGGGAGGTCGCTGCCTTTGAATTTTTCTCTTGTGAGGCAAGCTTTAAATGACGTTATTAATAATACGTAATTAATTAACTACTGCGGCACTGCTCTTTGTTTGTTTGTCTGGTGAAACTGAATGTTTGTGACTCTGCATACTTGAAGATTGTATGTGAACTGGTTCATTTGAATGTTAAATAAAAGTAAAGAGTAACTAAACCGAAACTGAAATTTATTTTATATTTTTCTGGCACCTATTTTTAAGTTTCATGTCTCTACCGATTGAGCAAGCCGAGCTGTAATTTCCAGTCATCACTTCTGACGGCTGCCACGTTACAGCCTTATGAAAATTTCAGCTTCTTCCCCAAGTTTTTGGTATTGGCTATATAGTTCCTCTGTCAGCTGATTTTCCTGAAAAATGGGCAATTAGTTTCTTGAAGAATTGATCCCAGTTTGTGACATATTTGCCCTAGCGGTTCCACCATTGGCGAGCCTTGCCCTCCAGCTGGGCTTTGGCTTTCGTTATCCATAATGCTTTTGGGAGCTTAATGCGGGTGAATTCGGCCTTGCAGGCCTCTATGAATTGTTGCGGGTCTTCCTGCGGTTTCCCGGCGTATTCGAGGATTGTTAACACCTCTTCCCCCGTTGGCCTATTTTCTCGAGGTGGGCTATATGCTTGTGCACGTTTCTGGGTGGTGCGACATACAGTACAGCTACACATGAGCCCTTCCATGTCGCGGACTTGGTCTGGCCAACCGAGGCATTTAAAGTGTGGTACAGGCGGGGACAGTCATTACAGGAGACTCTGTATAGGCCTTCCCCGGCGCATTGGGCTGCGTCACAGAGGGCTTGTTGTTCTTGACATCTGGGGCAGCGGAATTCCAATCCGTCCATGTCCTTTTCCTCCCATCCTAAACACAGGCAGTGGTAACTGTCGGCCACAGTGTGCGCATTGGATGGTCAGATTTCCCTCTCCGATACAGCTATGCATGGGACACGGTGCGGTGTCGAAATTATCCTTATTCGCTGAGGTACTCCAGCTGTTTTCGGTTGCCATGATAAAATACTCTTGAGGTTTTTTGGCATCACAGAGTTTTTCGACATTTTATGAAGTGTTCTGGGTTTGAATGGAGCTGCAATTGCTCTTCTCGACAGTGAGGCTCTTCTCTGGGTGTTCCCTGGTTTCACTAGATCTACATGAGCTTCGTGAGCCCCCACGTTGGAACTAAGAAAATAACGACACGTTATTGACTCTCAACGTGGTGACAATGAAAGTGAACAGGCCCCAGTATCCCCCTAGAGACCAAGGAAACGGGGTCTCCGTAACGAGGTTTATTACCTTATTACGTTTTGGATCCTGATGTCCGGATTGACAGCTCGATAACTATATGGACAGAGGATGGTGGAGCCGGGCGGAGGGCTGTCCTGGAATGGGTCCTGACAGGGGCAATATTTGTGGATGCAAGCCGAGTGGTGTTAAATGAGAGTTACCTGGCTACTGGTGCACCTGAAGGCCGTGTAACTGCGGGTAACGCCCGTTCCGGGTTCTTGGCAGGAAGAGGTGACGCTGGTTTTGGAAGGTTGTACCAGGTGTCTTTTGATGTTGGTGCAGCAGGTACAGAATTCCAGTTGTGCTCCGGGTCACACGTGGCTTGTCGTAAGATAGCGGCTTCTTTGTGCTCTACCGTGTACACCCTGGGGGCGTTAGGCTGGGCATTTGCGATCTTGGCAGCCTTCTTCTGGCCCGCTCTTTGCCATGTTAATAGGAAGCTAGCTATGGGTACACAGCTAGGCACTTAAAGTGATGTTACATTAAATATCAGAGGATAAAACAAATGAAGAAGAATAAAATATTACTATTTACAGGATTAAGTGGGTGTCCTGGAGGTGCAGACATGACCGTAATTAATGTTCAAATTTACATAGTAGCGCAGGGGAGGACAGATCTGGCATGATCCATCCAGGAAGAGTAGTTTCCTTGGTGCCTTGGGGTAGACCCTTGCTGGAGTCCTATCGCTCGTTTGGTGCAGAAGAGTGTGCTTCACGAGGGACGGTGCTTGGGCCTATAGAAGTTCGCGGAGAGTGCCCCATGATTTCCCTTGGTGAGAAGTTAAGTGAGCGGCGCTACCTGCTACTGACCTCAACTGCTCCTCTGGGTTTACAGCGTTCCCATGTAAGGACTCCACGGCTCTCAAGTAAGCTGTGTTACCAGCTTGTTGTTGCTTGAGAGTCGTGATGTCGCAACGTGATTGTTCTCCCTAAGTCTCGGGAGCCTCAGAGAAGGGTTGTCTCTCCCCCTGTGACAGTGGCGCTAGAAGGGTGGCATTACCACCAGCAACCAGCTAACTAAACTTTGACAAGAGGTGGGATAGCCCTTCAGTGGGA
This sequence comes from Clitarchus hookeri, assembly GCA_002778355.1. NCBI lineage: Eukaryota > Metazoa > Arthropoda > Insecta > Phasmatodea > Phasmatidae > Clitarchus > Clitarchus hookeri. The sequence goes on along the minus strand of NQII01000407.1, from coordinate 603,385 downwards.
ACTTTTGTTACGATACTATATAACGGTGATGGTGTGTGCAGCTATAAGTAGATGATTGGATATGCACACAGAAGCAAGTGGGTAAGAGAGGTGAAAGCAAAACAGAAAGATCAGACCAAAAAGCGGTTATTGGGTAGATACATGTTTTATTCATCAGTAGGAAGTTACAAATACATATATCTCCGACCTATATCCGCTAGATGGATGAGGGACCAAGTTTGCCAAGCTGTTTGCCGCAGGGCGACAACAAGATAGTGGTAGAAGAGAGGTCATACTGGTAAAATCAAGCCCGGCGCGGACAAGGCCCGTGGTTAAACTCAAAGCGAAAGGAGAAAGCTTCGCAACAAGAACTTCTGCCTGATGTGTTGAAAACACACGTCCTTACAATAGTAACGTACTACGGCTAAGTTATACTGTTACTGCTGAAGGCAAGCGGTATGGCAAGCGTGGCGAGATAGCGAGAGTTGCAGGTGATGCTCTGGTCAGGACTGCTTGCGAACTGCCTCACCTGGAGGGCGTGCATAAGAATAAATACCCGCGAGAGACGTGGCGAGCGAGGGGTGGCTGGAGCTGGCAGCAAGGAGGGGAAAGCCTCCCCTGATGCGCGGTGAGTAGGCTACATTATTAACAACCATTCAGCACCATGGGTAAAAATTCAACAGTGTATCCACCAATGTACACAGAGATACGATTATTATATAAAATTAACCCCAAAGAGAAAAATACTAAACTATTGTGCCATCAGCACTCCTGAAAGATATTACACTGAAATGTTGCCTTGGAAACTATAAAAATAAACATACAATTTTAACTAACTAACCTGTCTAATATAAGTTGGCGAGATTTTGACAGTCAGTGAGTGGCAACTTGACATATACGAAACAAACAAAGTGACATTTACAAAATCCTGTATCAGCTGATGCATGAACGAACAAAAGTTAATATTATGTTGGCTATTCTGAATGCTCTGCCAACGCACATTAGACACGCAGAAAATACGCGATAAGAAAGAGCTTATAGATTAACTAATATATTTTATTTTACGAGGTCACAAAAAAAGTGGTTGTTAGTATTACAAACTAAACATTGTGATAATGTAGTAATGTACTGGACACAAAATGAAATGCACAATAAAATGATCCGTATCCAAATGAAACGCAACTTCAAAAACCTTTTTCACGTCGTATCACCTCTCTCCAAATATGCTTTCCATACGTGCTTGATATTAATTCCAAAAGCATACAGAAATATTGCGTAATATTGTTGAATCATTTTTTCTAATAATTTGACAAAATTTATTTAAAATTTGTGTCGTTCCGAGCCAGTAATAGAAGAAAAGTCAACTTATAAAAGGACACTATCTATTTCGCAAAGGAAATGGCTCTCATCTCGCTGTCATGGCGTGGGCACCATCTATCCTCTCTTTCCCGAAGCATTACCAGCCAGAGAAGAAAGCTTTCATACTCACAATTGACGAACAGATACCAATAGTTTTATTCTTCCGCAAGCTCTGCATAATTTTTAAAGTAACATCTATTTCAATAACAGCAATTTTGAGTAGCTGACAGCGTGTTGATAAAAAATACAGCCTTCACTTGACACACCAGCTGATGGCGAAAGGATACATAAACAAAAAGTAAATATTGGTGCTACATTTGTTGAACTGTCAGAATCCTGCCAACTTACATGAGACAGACTATAACCGAAACTTAAAATTTAAATAACCAAAACAAAGCAAAGCTAAGTTATCCTGTAGAGGGGTTCAAAATTAAATAGGCATAATTTAAATAATATTTAGATTAAGTAAAAATATAAAATTTTGTACATATAATTTGAAAATAAATAAACCAAAATTGTAATCTCATAGTATTACAATGTGTCACCCTTCCAGGTCATCCTAACCTGACCCATCGAAACACGCAGATATTTCTGCCAAAGACATTTGCCTACTATAGCTCCAACAGAAGTAAATTTTTTTTCTGTGTAATATTTACATGTACCACCCACCTGATGTACCCATAGGTAATTGGTTCTTGATGTATGTGGGAGTTGCCAAGTTTTTAGAGAGATTTACTAACCAATCTGTTTAACACTAGCCTACAGTCAGCTTTAAGCAAGTAAACTATTCATACATTGAATCGTAACCGTTAGCTTTGCCCCTGAGGCAATGAATTTTGTAAACCAATCAAGGTTTTATCTTTTTGTAAAGCTTTGCTATGGACTGAGATTTGCTAACTATACCACCACTTTTTGCAAATATTTAATCATATTTTTCATGGAACTGTTTACTACTCAGGCCTTCAGTCAGTTTGTATCACAGCACCGTCCCTGAGGGTATGGACAGAATACTTCTCATCGTTCTGCTGTCAACATACTTTACCTTTATGAGGAGGCAATACTATAAGAAAGAGAGCACTACTGCTAGGTGACTACAACAAGCCTAGCAGCCTTCACCGAGGATGTCTACGGTGGTTACTTCACACCTGTGGCTCCGTCTAATGGTTGCGGAAGGGTAGGGGAAGGGGAAGATTTACATGGCATGGGCATGCCATAGGCACTTTTGAGTGTCTGCCCCAGCCAAGCCCTCTTAAGGCATAACTGTTACGCTGGAACATGCCAGTGGGTCTGCATAAAGAGATAAACATTGCTGAGAACGCGTGCCTGTGCAGTTGGTACGCACAATCTATGGGAGCTGTGCTTGCTGCCCCTCTTGTCACACCATCAGCATGCAGCTAGACTGCACAGGGGGATGATTTTCTCCATCTCTATTGCTCTCGCTCACACACATTAGCCCCTCACCTGCACCCATTCTCTCAACACTGGTCGGACAGTATAAAAGAGGCTTTGAACCCCACATCAGGCATGGTCTGTCACTGGCCAGTCTGCCAACCACATCTCCACATATCTGCTAGACAGTTCACATCTCGTGACATCCCCTCATGACGTCCTCGACCTAGCCACATTGTAGTGTACCTACCTGCTAGTAAGTCATTGTTCTGCAAGTTCGCTCTCCATAATGTAGGACCAATTTCTGTAGCCATGTGTTGGTTTCACATGTGCCAGTTTTATGCTATGTTTTAAGGGGTCACCCTCACTCCAGTAAAACCATGTCACAGCAGTTGTTAGGCACCTGGTTAACTAAGCATTGCCCTTCAGGCAACCACTTTGGCTGCAGCTAAGTATGTCCCTTGTATATTTGGAAACACAATAAACAAGCACACAAAAACAGAGTACAGCGCTTCTCACTCTCAGACCACTTCGTTTCTGAAACTTTATCCTGCCAACCCCTTTTCATCCACCATCTGCTCAGCTACTTCGAGGGAAGGCACAGATATGTAACACCAAACCCCATGCCCTTCAGGCATGAGTAGTCCTGCACCCTGCACCAAAGCTGACCACGACATATGCACAATTATCCTGCCTTGTCAGTCACCACTGAAGACAGAATGCTAGGGTCTTGATCTTCATCGCCAGCAGATTCACCAGACTGAGCTATTATCCTGCTCTTTGAGGGTGAACCTTGGTGGGGAGATTGAGGTGGCATTACTAAGGAACGTGTTTGTGAACATTTGTGTGGACTACAGAGTGAGCTAGACCCTGCTCCTCTGGAACATCCAGGATGGGGCTGCATGCATGTCAGGGCACCAGCACTGGAAAGAGGTCAACTTTCCAGAAGGCCAACCCAGACCTACTTCAAACATTCCTATGCTTTGTTCATTAATTGCTGCATGTGCCATTCCCCACAGAACACCCACTCTCTTGACTATCTTACCTTGTGCCTCAATTTACGGCTGGGAGCGAGAAAGCCACCCATAAAGCATATAACGAAGGAGGTTGTCAGGATGGATTGTTGGGGAACGCCTTCTTGTAAACTGAACTGACGGCTGAGGCTGCATGGAAGAGGAATGCCATGATTGGCTGGATTCCCAACATGAGTCACCAGGTCGGAGCGGAGTTTGCTCCTAGATACATGGCAGGTTGCCTCACGATACCCAGAGCGATCTGCAGCTGCCTCCAACACTTCCTTGTCGAAAACCAGCAGTCGCTTGACCACCTATCCAGTCGAGAGCTGTCCAAAGGATACAGTTCCAACAGGACCCAACTGACCAAGCCACTGCCCCATCTGCTAGCACTATAACTTGACTAGTCACTAAATCAGCATCACCTAAGACCGTATGTCCAGTCGTGACTATCCTGGCCAGATCCAATCCAACCCAGGGTGCCCCCGCTACCTTTGCTCTGACTAGGACAGTCACTTGTCTGGTCATCAGGCCAGCTCCTCTAGCTTCTCTGAAGACCTACTGGCAGGGGATTACTATCCTATCCAAGACAGGCCCACTGTATACCACAAGGCTGCCAATTAACCCCGTAGGTAGGGTCACAGCTCCATGGTCCTGGGGGGAAGAATATGCTTAGACCAACACCTGCGCAAGGTAGTGTTGGTGAGGTGTCAACATTCTAAAAGTATCACTGTTTGTTTGTTTTCCCAAAAAAGGCTATTCATATCAGGGTTGTCAAAACTATCTCCCAAAGCTTTCATGGCAGCTTTCCAAAGATTTGTGGCACATTGTATTTGTAGTACAGAACTATTTAGCTAGTGCAGAACAAATTTTGTGGGTGCTGGTAGGAAGATCCAAGGGCTCAAGATCTTTTGTCTCCCATGACAAACCATTTAGTAATCCAGCAATCATTATGTGACCAAAATATCAATATCAATCTTCCAGCTGCTGATCATTTTGGAGGTTTGTTGGAGGTAGGTGTGAAAGCACCTCTGCGAAAGGTAAATGTGACTCCAGATCTTTAATTGTGAGGAAATCTACACTATGCTTATGCAGATCGAAGAAGTGAGTAATTCCTGTTCATTGTCTACACTGTCAACGACCCTAATGACATAACTCCATTAACACAGAGTTAGTTTCTGATGTTTGGGTGCTCACAAACTGTTCCTTAAGACGTTATGGCCATCTGCTAAGGTGGAATCTGCTGCAGAAAATTTTACAGGATTTCTGGTGGCAGTGGCACAACAGATTCATCACATATTAAACCCACTAAAGTGCTGAGTACATCGATTGCAGTGCTGGAAAAATTAAATGATGATCCTAATTTCTAAAGTACCTGCTTTAGCTTATCACAGTTGGCCTGGGCAGCGGCACTTGTGTCAGCAAGTGTGCGCTGCAGGCTCTGCACATCGGAGTGCAGGTCAGCCTCGCACATGGCAGCGCGTTCCAGAGCTGCTTTCAACTGCTCCACTGTCGTTTTGAGAGAGGAGCACCGCTCCTCCAGACTGACGATGGAGCGCAGCTGGGTCTCACTGCGTTCCTGCAGCTTCTGCAACGCAAACACTGCACCTTCAAAGCAAACTGCATGCCATCTGCACCTGACAAAGTTTTCTGCAAATATAAAGTATGTCACACCTAAGTCCTTCATTCAGATACTCAAGAGGCCTTCTCTCACCAAGAGGCTCTTTACTGAGGACCATACAACACTATAGTCTGTTTCATGTAAGTTGGCTAGATTCTGACAGTTCGACAAAAGTAGCACCAATGATTACTTTTTGTAATCACTAATCCACTTGCCATTGTACTGAAATGCTAAAAAAATTGTAAGATATTTTAGACTGATATCTGTTTAAAAAAATTAGTACGTTATAAAAGTAAAATATATAAAACCTTACAAAAAATTTAATATTTGCTAACTCTTTTCTAATTTGTCCGAGACAGTGAATTTGGGTTAACATCTGCTAGACGGTAGTTGTAGCTATTATAACTGTTTGGACATTATAGCTAATATATTCGAGTTGGAAATATGTTACTTGGAATAACGTTAGAATTGCTTAAAAACTATTCATGCGTTTTCCACTTTCTTTGAAAACAAGGAAATCGGTTTTCGGGAGAACAATATGGTGTATAATTTACGTAGACGAACGATTACCGGCTGAATAGAAATTACTAGTACTCAAAATCGCTGTTATTGAAATAGATGTTACTTTAAAAATTATGCAGAGCTTGCGGAAAAATAAAACTCTTGGTATCTGTTCGTAAATTGTGAGCATGAAAGCTTTCTTCTCTGGCTGGTAATGTTTCGGAGAAAAGCAGATAGATGGCGCGCACAGCATGACACAGCAAGGTTTGAGCTGTTTGCATTGCTCAATAGGTAGTCATTTTAAAAGTTGAATTTTCTTCTATTACTGGCTCGGAACAACACGAATTGAAATAAATTTTGTAAAATTATTAGAAGAAACAATTCAACAATATTATGCAATATTTCTGTATGCTTTTGGAATTAATATAAAGCACGCATGGAAAGCATGATTGGAAAGGGGGGATACGATGTTGCAAAAGGTTTTTGAAGTTGCGTTTCATTTGGATATGGACCGTTTTAATGTGCATTTCATTTTGAACACCTATACATTACTACATTCTCACGAAGTTAAGTTTGTAATACTAATAACCACTGTTTTGTGACCTCGTAAAATAAAATATATTAATTAATCCAGGAACTCTTTCTTATCACGTATTTTCTGCTTGTCTAATGTGCGTCGGCAGTGCACTCAGGATAGCCAACATAATATTAACTTTTGTTTGTTCATGCATCATCTGGTACAGGATTTTGTAAATGGCACTNCAATAAATTGTTAATAAATCACATAACTGAAAGAAACTGGTAATTTGGATGCCCACCCAGTGTTTAAACCTATTTGAATAAATTTAATTACTTTACTTTGAAAATAATACATTTTCCATTTTTTCCAAACTGAGGACGAAAATAATAACTGAGATCATAAAACTTTCAACGCGCAAAAAAAAAAAAAAAAAAAAAAAAAAAAAAAAAAAAAAAAAAAAAAAAAAAAAAAAAAAAAAACCCCTCTAACTGCTAAAATACCATTTGTACATCTAACAGTTGACATATTATTCATCATGGGGAATAAAAGTTAACTTCAGATTAATGACTGCATACTGCTTACTTGCATGTGTGAGCTGGAAAATCCAGTTCATACAGCACTGACATTGGGGTAAACAAAATAATCCAATCATTATTAAGAGATAATTATCTAGTATCCAAGCATCAAGTTAAGTGATACTGATGCTACAATCTGTTTGACGTATTGGGAAGAAAAACACCAGGGGGCCCTTCTCCGGTATCTCTACAACTCAACTCTCAACCCATGGAGGCACCGAGATGGTAGCAGGGAACGTAGTAGCATGGGTAGGGGCGAATGTAGTTGCCGTACTAATATGCTCAGCTGTTGGCAGATGCCTGGTGACTGTGAGTTGACGCTTAGCTGCTGTAGCTGGGGTAAGACTGATGGGCTCTGGATGGCATTTAGGTAGGGTCAATGGTAAGGGTGATACTGGTCTTAGCACATTGAAGGATCCTGTACAGTAGGTTGAAACTGCTGGTCCTGGATGGAGTCTACCAGGTGGTGGTGGCAGCGGCTATGGTGGTTCCGGACCGCAGACTAGCAGCTCTTCCTCATGCAAGTGAGCATAGGCCCTTTGACTATCAACCCCTTGACCCACAAATTGCAGCTATCTTCTCAGCCTTTGCTCTCCCTACTATATGGTGGGGCATGTGGCAAGGTAGCCACTCAGGCTTTGATAAGTTCTGGTGGTAAGACAAGGTGGCATACACTGTGCGTAAGAGAAGGGCAGGCTTTCTACAGAGCCGGAGCCTCTCTCTGGTGCCATTGCCTGAGGCGGTTCACTCACCAATTGGGGGCGACCCTCCATTTAACTGTGGCGAGCCCCGCTCCCAGACTTAGTGATGCCTAGAGAAACTGTGTTATCGCTAGTAGCCAGACACTAGCTGAGTAGGGTAACATTTACAATTTTGGGGTGTACATACCCCTAGGGGTGGTGGGAGGCCTTGCTATACCTACTCTCTGGAGAGCCCAGAGAAGTGGCAATTTTGTTGGTGACAAAGTCATTTTAAAGTACGTTTCATAGCGAAGGTTTGCAGTCAGCCCCAGATAATACCCATGGAAGCAGCATTATTGCTGGTAACCAGATACCCAGACCAAAGCAGAGGGAGGTTCCCAATGTGGCTAGTGTAAGCTTGAAGGGCTTCAGGTGTCACATCTTGTCTGAGCCTGGGAGGGTGGTTGACTATTGGGAAGAAACCAGGTGAACAGAATGGTAAAAAACTGAAGTATGGTTTATATGGGTTTATTCAGAATAAACTGCCTGGCGCATTTGTACCAGCATAGCGGTACGGACTCCCTATCCTCAGACTGGGAGGAGCATCTTGAAAGAGAAGGGCTAGTGCACAAAGCATGGCAGACTGTCTTGCACAAAAGTTTTGAAGGAAGATTTTCAGTAGCTGGACAACATGGTGAGCAAGTAGATCTGCTAGGCAAGCATAAATGAATTGTTCCAAGAGGCTTGTGTGAGTCCAATTATACCTGTCTGACTGGGGTTGAGTGTGGAAGGGAGAGAAAATGATGAGAAAGAGCGTGTTTCCTCACTGTGCGAGCAGGATGCACATTTGGTACCCCAAGGTTGGAAGGCCACTTCAAGGGGCAGAATGCAACCAGATTGCCAAGGCAGGCTTGCGTGCAGCATGCGTTGGCTGAGTCCAAGTGGCAGCAGACCTCACAGACCCACTCAAAGGTGATGGAGCTGATACTGCGGTAGTCTGATGATGCAGGAATAGTTTGGGGGAGAGTACAGCTCAAGAAGAAGCTCAAGAGGGATCACGGACATTGCCCATGGTGCAAGAAGCTCCCACCAGCTGGAAGCTGACACTTCAGATGAAAAGGATCTCATACTCGACATAGTGATGTCGGCTGGTGGACTCGTAGTTGTGAAGAATACAGCAAACCATCTGGAATGCTCTCTCCCTATCCACTCAACTTGGCCACGTGACACAGAGGGATATAAGATTTCAGGTAAAACTGGTAGAGTGCTCGCAGGGAAACCCACCCTACTCTGGGAGCGAGGCACTGTGTCACAAGTGGTCAGCCCAAATAGTTGTTTAGAAACTGGTAAGTTATGCAAGTCTTGCAGTTCAAGGCCACAGTCCTCAGCAAATCTTGATGTATAAGGAACATTGGTTTACAAAGGTCCAAGTTTTAAAGGGATTATTTTAGGGCAATTATGTAACAATTCCTCAAATGGTAAATCACTGCAGGTATATACAGGAAACTTATGATGCTTGACAGTTCCTATGTAGATCTAAATAAAAACCACACAAATCCGGCTGGAGCACTTAGTCACAAACAAAAAAACATAACAAGTAAAATGTGGTGGAGCTACTGTTTACAAGAGTCCATAGGAAATTCTAGGTGGTTTGGAGAGCAAACCTCTCTGATTTACATAGCACACAGGCCTCAATAAAGAAACGGTGGCTTTATGCAACTACAATACAAAGTTTGGGTGGAGACTACAGGTTCAAAAGTATCTTTTACCTCAGTGAGATTCAGTATCTCTGTTTTATGTGGTACATAGGCCAAGAAAAATAATGATTACATATGAAGCAAAAATACTCGTAATAAGTAAGTAGGAGACTGCGGCACCCGTTTCATACCGACACCTTGTTTGAACCAACAGTGTTAGGTTATGTGTCAGGGCTTACAGTTATTTGCAAACAGTTATTTCTTCTTCGTGTTTTTGTTGGGTTAATTTTGTGTGCACGTGGTTATTTTTCACTGCCACCAACTGTTTATTTTGTTTATTGCGCACGCTGCCATATTGCACAATGGCGAACTCTGGTGTTTGAAGTGGAACTCAGTGTTGTTTTCCATTTCGTTCGGCCAGATGTCATGCAGCCAAACTCAGTCAAAAATTGTTAACATTTTGATCCTCCGGGTTGGATCAGTGATTTAGATAATAAATACAGTCTGCAGTCACACATTTTTAATGTGGTAACGGCGGTAGATTAGTATATTTCCATGTATTCGTGACGGTAAATGTACTTGCCTTTTGGGCCAGGTTATGATGTCTTTGTGCTGCGACCGCGTTCGTTGTATATTTTATAGGTTACATTCCTTCATTTCATGTGTAGCGATTGCGTAAAACACATTTGATAATGGCTCAAAAACAAGTTCAAATTCGGTTGCACCTAGTAAAGTGTAGAATAAACAGACTTCTAATGCTCACCGAGCAAGTTGAAGTGGATTCAAGTTGTGCAGGTATATTCCAGGCTCACTGCAGAGATTTACAAAAGCTAAAAAATGAATTTGAAGAGAATCTTCTGCTAGCGGCACAAGTATCTGAAACTAATTTTGTTGCAGAATCAGACTCCAGCGAGTGGGAATTGGAAGAATTTGATGTGGCATATTACAGGATACAGGAAGTTTTTTCTAAGCTCTCTGTCACTCAAACAGAGTTACGTGATGTGTCCAACCATGAAAAACATTCAAATTTAAAGCTTCCAAAATTACATCTCCCGACATTTAAGGGAATAGTTACCAAGTGGACAAGTTTCTATGACCTGTTTACATCACTCGTTCACAATAACAGTTAGCTGTCGGCGGTTGAGAAACACCAGTATCTGCTCACGTCATTATCAGGAGAACCCTTTAATTTAATAAAATCACTTCCACTTTCTGCTGAGAATTATGAATTGGCTTGGGAAACTCTAATCGAGCGATATCCCGATGAACGAACCATTGCCACCATGCACTGGGATAACGTTATGCAGATTCCAAAACTCATTGTCAGTGCACCTGAGAAAGTAGGTAAAATGGTAGATATGATCAAGTAGAATCTAGGTGCTCATAGGATTCTCAAATTTCCAGTAGGTGAGTGGAGCTTTGTTTTGTTAAATATTGTAATACCAAAATTGGATCAGGACACACACAACAAATTCGAGCTGGCTCATGAGAATATCACCATGCCTACCTTTGATAAGTTACTACAGTTTCTTAAGACACATTGCAAGGCTCTGCTGTTAGCCAGCAGTGGAATGTCAGCAATCTCGAGGTTACGTTCTGTCACCAAGCGTAGTGTGTCTGGGCTTGGTTCAAGTGCTAAGAGTGCATTTATAGCCACCTCTGGCAGAGATGCATGTGCTGCATGTCAAGGAACCCATTCCATTTATAAATGTCCTGAATTTCTTGCACAATCATTAGAAGCACGGCGAGAAGTGGTGCGAGGAAACAATCTCTGTTTTAATGCTTAGTTCACATCATGTAAAGGATTGAACCTCATGAAGGAAATTCATGCATTGCCATAGAAGCCACCCCTCCAGTGTTGCCAACCATGACAGAGGAGCAAGTTGATACCCCACCCGCTGTGGTGTCAATGACCTCTCGCAGTAACTGTTCAAGTACTGTTGTGTTAGGAACAGTCTTGGTTCGCATTAAGGATGCTAATGGTGCTTTAGTTCAAGTTCGTGCTCTTTTAGATTCAGGGTCGCAATCATCCTTCATTTTAGAAAGGTGTGTCCAGAGGTTAGGATTGAGTCTATGAAGTGCTCAGGTTCCGGTAGTTGGGCTTTCCCACTCAGTTGTTAATGCCAACAGAGGTAAGGTGACACTCGCCTTGATGCCTTCGCTGAGGAGTGAACCCAGTGTTATAACAGAAGCATTAATTTTAAAGAATATTGCAAAAGAGTTGCCTGCTGTACAGTTGCCTTATGAGGTGCGGCAAGAATATGAGGGTTTGTAATTGGCCGACCCTACTTTTGACATTCCTGGGCCAATTGGCATTCTGTTGGGAGCAGATGTTTACCCAGACTTAGTTGTTGGTGGGCGGCATCAAGCCCCACATGGATTTCCTACTGCTCTGTATACTGTGTTTGTCTGGGTTCTTACGGCGAGGATTGACCATGGAGTAGTTGCTGCCACCAATGGTGATGTTTCCTTTTTCACCGCGGTACAGCTGAGTCTCACAGACACCCTACGAAGGTTTTAGGAATGAGGAATTGCATGCAGAGAAGCAAGTTAATCCAGAAGATGATGAGTGTGAACACCACTTTGTTCAGACTCACAGTCATACTCCTGAAGGACGATTTGTGGTTAGATTCCAATTCATGCATCCTCATGACCTTGGTGACTCATATCTTCAGGCAGTAATCAGGCTACACCATTTAGAACATCGCCTCGGCAGCCAGCCAGAAATCAAAAGGGAATATAATGCATTCCTGAGTTCACAAAAATTTGTAGGTCCTATGTTTGAATTGGTAACCACAAATTCTAGTATATATAGTGTAATTTGATAAAAGTAAAGATAAGTATTAGGTCATTACACCCATGGAAATGCAAATTTGAGTGCAGCAAGGAGACAAACAGTGGAGAAACTAAGCAGGGCTTTCAGAAGTGTTCAACTAATGGTGAAGCAGCTGCAAGAAAATTAACTGCAGAGCAGATGACGAGAACATGCCTGAGCGTGGGCCTCCTTCTCTTGCAACATGAGCTGGAGGCGATGCAGGTCTCCCTCCAAAGCCATGCGCTGCAGCTCTAGCTTGGTGGAGCGAGACTCACAGTGGGAGAGCTCCTCCTGTAGGCCGCACTTGTCCCCTTCCAGCCGCGCCACTGCCTGCCTCAGCCTCTCCACCTGCTCCTGCAACAAAGTGTCACACCGCTTCAGTACCTTTCTCCTGTCAACTATTAACATATTCTTCCTCATACACACATCAAATAATACAAAAGCATGCAGCTGCGAACACAATGTGGCAGACTGCATGGGTAAATAACTGCCTACACCACTGAGATGCACACTAAAAATTGGGGTTCTACGAGCACAGGTTTTTGAATATGAGTCGAGTTTAAGTACAATTCTTTTAAGAAGCTCATGAGTTTGAGTCAAGCTTGAGTTTAACTAAAGATTTATGGAAGAGTAGTTTGAATTATTTTCAGCATTAAATGAATGCCACAATTAGCACAAATATTATCTGTGATTTATCACCATTAATAAAGTTAATTATTTAACATTAATAAAATGAACAAAACTCAAATAATTAATATACCTTTAATTTACTACCATGTTATATTTGAAAACAAATACTGTCCCAGATCACATACAGTAGAATGAAAGTTTAACACAACTTGCGCACACCAAACGTGGGAAGGTACTAATTAATGTAATAACCATGAAAGAGTCTCGTAGCAACATGCATATTTATTAATAATTTTATTTTGTGGTGCATGATGTTACTGGCACTTACTAATGAAAATAAATTTAAAAAGTAGTGACATGTTATTTACAATTGCAACATACATGTGTCAAAATTAGAATTATGAAATTTATTAACATTATTTTATTACATAATGGCCAAGCTGTGCCATTTTAACAATTGCTTCATTACACAATGCCATACTGGATATATGTTTCTTTATGTTAGGTGTTTTAACAAAAAATTACTAGAAAAATGAAGTGAATATTAGATACACATTATTGTTGTTTGTATTTTTATTTTCGCAAGTCAAATGAATAGGTACAATGGACTGTTAAACTTGCGTTGCATTACTTACAACCTTTACACCTGACATGCCACAGGCCACATCCGTGATACCTCTTGGGCCTCTGCTTTAGCTGTGCACCCTCCCATGTTAAGCTATGCAGTCGCCAGACTCCCGCTACGTGAGTTCCATCACCTTTGAGTGGTCTTGCGAGGTCGGCTTCTGCCTAGATACAGGCAACCCATGCTGCACGAGTGCAAGCCTTGGCTACCTGGTTGCATTCTGCCCCTTGGAGTAGCCATCCAGCACATGGCACCAAATGCAAATCCCGCTCGCACAGAGAGGGAATAAGCTCTCTCTCTCTATTCCGTTGCTCTCCCTTCCTCACTCACCCCTGACCAGACGGGTATAAATAGGGATTTACACAGACCCTTGGGGCAGTTTCTTTTACACCCGCCTAGCAGATCTACCTACTCACTATGATATCCGTTGCACGATTGTCTACCGTGCTCCAAGCACTAACCCATTTCCCAAGATGCTCCTCCCAATCTAAAGATAATACGTACCTGCTGGCACAACTGCGTCAGTCGCGTAGAGATTTGCTGACAGGGGTTGCCCTCACCCTGCCATTACCACATGAGTAATAGACCTTCTTGGGAGTCAGGTTAACCCTGCCCTTCAGGCATCCTGAGCACAGGCTGGGATTATGTGTTTTATTCTGAATAAACCCATGTAAACCATACCTCCATACCTCAGTCTTTTACCATTCTGATGACCTAATTCCTTCCCAGTAATCTGCCACTCTCACTGTCCCATGCAAGATCTGAAAATCTAACCCCTACAGGCTTACACTAGCCACATAGGGAACCACTCTCTATCTCAGTCTGGGTGTCTGGTAACCAGCGATAATGAAATTTTCCTGGGCACAGCTGGGGCTGAGAGAAAGCTTTCGCTATGAAACCTACTCGAAAGAGACTTGGTTACCAGCAATAATGTAGCTTCTCTATGAGTAGCAAGGCCTCCCACCGCCCCTATGGGTATGCACACTGCACTAGTTGGAAATGTTACCAGACACAGCTGAGTGCCTAGCTACCAGTGATAATGCTGCTTCTCTGGGCATTACCGAGTCAGGAAGCAAGTCTTCTCACACCATTAGTCAGAGGAACACACTTTATTGCGAAGTAGACAAATTCTCAGCCATCGGCGCCAGAGAGAGGCTTTGATTCTGGAAAGCCCACCCTTCCCATACACACAGTTTAGGCTAAGTTGTCTGACTACTACAGCTTGCCTATGCCTAACTTTCTACCTTGCCACATGCCCCACCATAGAGCAGTGAGGGCAAAGGCCAAAAAGATAGTCGCTGCTTAGGTTCAGTAATCTGGGGGCCAGGGTGCTGATTGTCAAAGAATCCATGCTCGTTTGTGTGAGGAAGCTGCCTGTCTGCAATCTGGAAATTCCACAGCCACCACCACCTTCACCTGGAGACATCATCCAAGACCAGCAGTTTCAGCTCAGCAGTGACAACTTACTGAAGAGAGTGCTTCAATGTGCCAAGATCAGTATCACCCTTGTCACTAACCGCGCTTGAAAGCTTACCAGAGCTTATACGGCCTATATCAGTCACAGCAGTTCAAGGTCAACTCACAGTCCTCGGGCATCTGTCTAAACACAGGCCTATAAATTGACACATGATGCTTCCTACACATTATAATTATCGACTCTGCATTATCACGTGCGCGTCACGTATCCCCAAGGAAGTCGAACCCCGAATGGCCGCCTTCAAGGCCAGCACCCACATAATGCTAGGAAGTCACGTCATCGCCCCCGCCACTTGTAAACCTGCTGAGAAGCAGCCACGGGCATGCAAGATTTTGCCCCTAAGCGAGCAGCGGATACCACCTGTAATCACACCATACCTCCCTGACAACCAAACCAAGAGATGGCAGCATCGGCGTTCCTTGGCACAAAACCAAAGGTGTGGTGGCCGAAGATTACTGAAGCAAACGAGGCACGCAAGAACCCTCCAGCCGAGGGGAATATAACGCCATGCGCCCAGCAGAAACACCAGTTGTACAAGTAGCTCGCCTTAGCACCAGTTGTGCTGAGGCTCTCTACCACACAGCCACATTCCTCCTAAGGACTTCCCCCAGACCTTCGAGTTGTTCACGTAGCTCGCCTCAGCACAAGTCGTTCTACGGTTCTCTACTACACAGCCACAGTCTTTCTGAGGACTCTCTAAGACCTTCCAGTCTTCTATTAGTTCTACAGCTGATGACGCTTTCCCTACCAGTGTAGCCAAAGAGAAGTCTCTACCCCCTGACACTTAACGTAAAGAGTCACCACACCTGACACGTACACCACACGTGGTGCCCCGGCTCCCTTCAGGACTACAAGCCACAATTACGGTTCAGTTGTTATCACAACTACTTAACTGTAAGCTCTCTTCCTCTCTTAAACCAGGATTCTCAAACCGACAGGCCCCTTCACCTGTTTTGCAATTTTACATAGTCTGTTGAACACCTAGAGTGTGTAGAGGTAGGGGGTAGTACGAGTCTCCATGTTTCTATTCTCAAGGGAATAAAACACGTAGTCTAGCTAACTACTGCCTTTCTTTGCTCTCTAGTGAAAGTGTGCCTTTTCCTGAAATTGATAAGCATCACCCTCGAAGGGAGTGGCAGGGGACCGCGAATTGGCGTTTCCGATGTAGAGTAGGACTGCGAGCAGTCCCTGACCAGGACTGCACGTATGTCACACACAATCAAATAGAAAGAGACACGATGAAGTATCTGGGCCAACTAAGTCAGCTAACCCATTTCCTCCAGAGCACATAAACTTCCCGGAGGGGGTGCCAGGTCTGACGAGGCTTGACCCAGGCACTTCTGGAATACACTTTAACAAGAGGTTTGCTGCCTGCCGCACTCTACAGGATGAACAGTAACACCTTTCCTGTCCATGACTTTCGCTCACCGACGAGGGAGCACAAGGAACGCCTGGAGGACAACTGCTATCCTTGTATCTTGCCACCACGTAAGTAAATAACCTACACCAGCCCTCGCTCAGCTGCAAGTCCCCACGGAAGAGAGCACAAGCCACCAGAAAATTAGTGGANAAGCCACTAACAAAAGTGGAGCCTCACTCCGCTACCCTCCCTGCCAACCTGTTTGGCCTCCAGATTAGGGTTCCTGGAACTGCCCACCCCGCCACAGAACTACTCTGCCAGGGGTACACTCTCCTCTTGGGAGTGGTCCTGTTCGACCCAGTGGACACCAACGAGTCTCCAACACCAGCCGACCATGTGCCAGCTAGTCAGCCGGCACCCCAGTCAACTGTATGAAGCAGCAAAGCCGACCTGCCCAGTCGCCCACTCCAAACGGAGCCGAAGTCATCAAGCCAGGGCCAGTGACTGCAGAAAGGAAACGACACCAGTGGTAAGCTAACCCAAACCCATGTGTCTCTCGCCTGGAGGCATCACCTTGTCTTCACGGGTTTTGTACCAAGTAGGCACCCGAAGCGACCTATATTATATAAAGGACCAGTGTGAGGCCAATGGATCATATTACAGATGCCTCCTTAGTAGAGCCTGCCCCCAACCTGCGCAACTGACCTGGTGCAGAAATAGAAACACAACACTCTTGATGTGACGTCCCTCTCCCTAGGCCGTCACACATCAAAGGGTTAAGGGGGAATGGTTTTTAGTAGTGCTCAACGTGTAGCCACAGCTTGTTTAACTGCGTTCGATTAGCAGGACCAGGTCGGCACGACCTGATGTTAAGAGAACGAGCCAGGCTTAGCACCATAGCACCCAGATTAGACTTGCAGGAGTCTTGAAACACCCTGTGGCACTCAACCGAATAGATCCCCGCAACGTCCGAAGAAGGGGAAAACATAATGAACCCAGTAGTGGCTGCTGCCATAGGTCAATACATCATACAGTATGTCCACTGCCAGGCACGTTATCACTATCGCTGCCTGGGGTGGAACGACGCACCGAGATATACCGATGGCCTTGCTTGCAGCAACCCACCACATGCGACTGCTTTAACAGTTACGGGTGGGGCATTAACATGGTGCGTTGCGTAACATGCGCCCAGACCTTCCATCACGCCTGTCTAGGCTCGCCCGATGAGAGAATCACGCGACCAGGGCTAGTTTACCACTGCAAAGAGTGTCGCCGAGCACAGGAATACAGACCTAGCAAACCCAGGACACCAAGCTCCCAGTACTGCTAGACATGTCGATGAACCGTAATTATCGGGATTCGCCGGCCGACCACAAGAAGACCTCGTTTTGTTCATCAACGAATGTGAGATGGAATTTAAAGCTAGTGGCACTCCAACCAAGCAATGGGTGACCTGTACCTGCAAACAGATGTCAGGAAAAGCCCTTGAATGGTGGAATTGCTATGGGGAATTCATCACGGTGTGAAAACAGCTGTGCAGTAGACTCGCAACCAATTTTTCAGGGGAAAAGTTGCTCTCCCAGTTGACCTCTGAATTCCACAGCACGTACCAAAAAGCTGAAGACAAGGCTTGTGCAATGAGCCAGAGAGATTGAGAGTAACATTAAGGCCCAAGCGGCCTTAGACAAAACCGGAAATAGAAGCCCTAACGGAGGCATGAACTGCATCCAGGGGAGCAGTTCCCTGGGTCTCAAGTCACCCTTCAGATGGTGTCTGAAGAACCCTGTCCCTCCGGCAGCCCTCGTATCCCAGTGAAGCTGAACTGGCGAATGGCCGCGGTGATGCAGGACACAGCAGCCACGAGCAATTTTATACGGAGCAGCCTACTAACAGACAACCAGCGAGCCAACATCAGAACAGTAGGGAAGAAAGTACGAATGGCCCATCCAGACCGCATACTAAAGGTGGAAGGGGTTATCAAACTCCACCAAATTGCACAACTGACCAGGTGCAGAAATACAAATACCCCACTCTTGATGTGTCACCCCTCTCCCTAGGCCTTCACACTTCACAATACTGCAAACGTATTTGGCCCTACCCATGCTACTACGCACCCTGCTGCCAACGCAGCACCTCCACAGGCTGAGAGATAAATTTTAGAGTGACCAGAGAATGGCACTAGCCTCTAATATCTCATGAACAGAGAAACTGCTTTTACTCACTGAGTGGGGAAGAGATTTGGCATCACATGTATCCATGATCGTGCCATTGTTTTCCTTTTTCTCCCCATAAAATTTTCTCAAAAAATATAAACGACACAATAAACTGTAGTAATATCAAACATGGTACACTGCATGATGTTGTGTAATCTCATGATAACCTATTTCTTTAGTGGAAAATAAAATATCGTATTTCTTGTTTGTGGTGACCCTGTGACGTCATGTCAACAAAAAATATAAAGGAGGTAGGTTAAGTTGCAATGGTTTTGCTGTCAAATTATATTAACATGAAATAAGTGATAAATATAATTTTCTAAAGTGGAGTTACATTAGTTAAGTAAATTAATAGATTTTACAGTAAATACGAACATAACCATTAAATCTATAGTTTAAAAAATTTGAATATTTAAAGTTGGGGAAAAAAGTTGAGCTCGATTTGAAGTTTTGGTCAGAAACTTGACTCAACAATTTGAGTACTCACAGACCCCTACTAAAAATACACATGTTGGACAAACAAGTCGAACTGGAAAACTTACTAGAGTGAAAGTGCATGAAGCCTTTTAGCAGTCACCCGCAACAATCACCATTCTTAGCATGTCCAATAAATGCAGACATAGTCACCCAGAATCAATCCAGCATGCAGCAGTGGTGAAATGCTAGTTCGCACATAGGACAACTACATACTAACCATCTTGAATTTTGTATGCAAGATTAAAGTAGTAGAGGCTACTGGTTTCCAGCAACTACCGTATATAATTGATTGTAAACCAACACCGAATGCAAGCCGACCACTAACTTTTAAACCCTCGGAAAAAGAAAATAAAACGATACAAATGCAAGCCGAATTTTCAATGTCCCATGCACACTATCAGCTGAGAGAGAATGCGGTAATGTCATTGATCATACCAGAGTTTTCAGGTCTGTTGACTGGTTTGTCGTCTCTTTTGCCTGTGGAAGAAATTAAAAGATGTGACAGTGAAGGTAGGGAGAGAAAGACAAAGAAAATTCTGGGCTGCATGATGTGACAGTTGCCTTTAAAGGGGGAGGGATTGTTTGGAGCTAGAGGATGAGAATTCAGATGATAGGAAGGCGTGCCAAGGGGGAATAAGGAAGAAAAAGAGAGTAAGGGAGTGGAAGAGAGCTTGGAGAAGTGTAGGAGGTGTAGGAGCAGTGGAGAAGAGGAGCGAGAGAGGAAGGAAGCTTGGTGCTGTGGGAGTGGCTTGAGGGAGGAGGGAGGAAAGGAGAGTAGCGGTGTGGGTGGGGCTGGAGGGTGGAAGGAGGAAGGGGAGTGTAGCAGTGTGGGTGGCGTGGCTAATGGGAGGCGGGAGGGATGATGGACAGCTGGTGGAGGGTCATGGAGAGTCAGTGGAAGGTGGTGGGGCAACGGTACTGGTAAATATACACTGTCCATTTTGTAATTTTGTATTATATATACCAGTATGTAATATTACCTGTCCCAATTCTAAGCCAAGGTGTGATTTTGTAAGATTCATATTGCTAAAAAAAGGTTGGCTTGCAATGCGGTAAATACGGTAGTCATCATGCACAGAATACAAGAAGAATCACGAACCTCCCAATGTCCCTTCTCCTCGGAGCCACTGTGCACCTGCAGATCCAGCTGCGTAACTTTTTCACTCAGCAGCTGCACTTCTTCTGTCTTCTGTTGGAGTGCCTCGCCCTGCCACAAAATCAATACACAAACCATGGGTAAACTCATAGTATTGCCAGCAACATTAGGTACTGACTGTAACAAATTGTACTATACATGTGTATCTCTGTATCATAAAACATGATGCATGCCATCTGAAATAAAACCACCATCGCCACTGCTGTACATAGCCTGGACCCCTCCTGCCCAGTTAAGAAGCGAGGCGACTTTAACAGGGGTTGGTCTGCCCCTCAGTGGGCGTAAATACCACCCACCTGACCACCAGTTACAGTTTCACAACCCGATCTAGCTCAGCAGCCACCAATTATAACCCCCTCTCGCGTGCAGCCAGTTCATGCAGCTGCCATGGTTGGATGTGGGTTCTTCAGACACACAGGTTAATTCCAACCAACTGTGACCACCCCCAACAATCCAGAATGTCACCACAATTTGCTGGTAGGTGTTGGAATTGGAGGGTCGGTGTGAGTAATGGGATCCTGGCACAGACAGGCAAAGGATAGACAATGAGCCTACCTAGTAACATCTGTACTGCAGAGGTTTTGGGGACGGCAAAGTGCCTACTTGATCTTGATCTGCCATGAGAGGAAAACACTTATACACTTTTGTGTTGCCACAAAGAGATGTCTGTTGCACTCCTCAACGCCCACCCATACTGATGCCTTTCTCCAAGCCAGGGGCGGAAAGGTAGAGTAAAGTCACTGCAGGACAAGTTAATTCCTAAAAGACCTCCATTTGAGGTGGTGTATATGAAGCAGAGGGAGTGCACCCAGCTTGCACGACAGCAGCAAGTGAACAAAACCCTTCGACATCAACTCGGGCTCTTCCAGCCACTTACCAACACCCCAAGTGCCTGCAACCCATGGGCAGCACCTGAATGAAAGCAACCCTGAGGCGTACAATACAGCTACGGTAAAACCCTTTAAAGAAGTTCCCTGTTATAAAGTTTTACTGTTTTGTAAGCTTCAAAAAGTTTGCACTTGGTCTATTACAAATACATAATTTTACCATTTTAATAATTTTTCTTGATTAGTAAGCTCACATTTTGCAGTTTTTTTCTGAAACGTCTTAAGGCGCCCACCTGGTCGAGAGCAAAATGTGGTTGCACGTCCCCAGCTATTACGGTTTTTTTTTCTGAATGGCTTAGGTTATCTGACCTAAGTTTTCATATTAATATCATTTAGGTATCATTATACTTCTGAATCTGCATGCCAAGCAGTAAACTGAACTTTAAAGTACATTACCAGACTCTCAATAACAATGTAAATAACATTTTTCAGGACATAAGTTTTCCTATATGTCTTTACCATGGGTGGGTAACATTGATGTCTATGTAAGTTGTTTATGTAAGTTGTAATGATGCAATATTCTTAATTTTCGGGACACGTGTTTAAATTTCTTTCGTTTCTCTTAAGCTTTGGAAAGCTTCGTAATATTTTTATCGGGTTTCAAGTTTAAAGCTGCGGTGGCTCGTTTCCCGTGGTAGTTTGTTTATCCGGCAGACGTGTGCTATTGTAGGTTATCGGGCGGACGTCTGCTGTTTACGTTTTATCAGGAGTCTGGTTACAGTTTTGTTTCGAAAGTTGGAGTTTTGTTAAGCGTCAGCATTATTTAGATACTTTCAGGCGACGTCGACAAGTTTTAGTTTCTCCGGCGCAGTTTTGTTGTACGAGAAGTTCGTTTATGTTGACTGCGCAGTATGAGTTCCTGCGGCGTAGTGTCGATAACGTGTTGAGAGCGTGCGTGGCAGATGCCGGATGCTTGCCCTTATCTCAGGAGAGGGGGGTGAGAGACAGGACAAAAGACGCGTCTGTCTGTCGCCCTTCACTTCTTCAAGTCAGTCGTTGGAAGGAGTCTCACTTCAGTAGCAGTCACTTCAAGTCGCCCGTGAGGGCAGGTTAGTGCAGTCGTCAGAAGCATCATACAATGCTAGCCTAGGACGCGACGGATGTGATGATAACCCCCACATCGGCCACTAGACTTTATTTTATTTCTCTGCCCGGTGTGGGAGGTTGACACTTTTAATATTTATTTTGATGCAAGTTTTGAGACATTAATAATCTGTAAACGACTGTGTCGCTGGTCTGTACTTGTATATTTATCTGTGAACGGTTCGTACTCTGCATACTGGAAATTCGTATGTGAACTGTGGCACGTAAATGATAAATAAAAATATGGAACAAAATACTCTGGAATTTTACTTTATTTAATAATTAATTGGCGTCCATTGTACAGAGTCTCGTGTTTCTACCTTGAGCTAGTTGTGGCAACGTAACATTCGGCAGTGTAAAAAGGCCAAACGTTACAAAGTTTGTGATGATGCACTTAGTGTCCTCATTGGAAAAACTGTATTGATGTCGCAACTTGCATACCTGCACATTTACAAAATAACAATATTAAAATTTGTACTCAAAAAACGTAATGTTTCATGTAAAAAATATTATTACATTTCTATCTAAATAAACTTAACAGCATGAGATATCAATATAGGCGTTATGTTAATATCCACAAAATGGGTACCAAACTTGACCAGGCAAAAAAAAAATCTCCGTGCCATAGATAAAAATCATTATTAAAGTCGTAAATAAACAAGTTACTTATGATTTTTAGGTGAACAGTCTTGTTAGTACAAAACTCAGTTTATCAATTTCTTAATGCTAACATAAGATTGAATAAAATGGGACACAAAATGATTCAAAGCAGTTTTGTGAAAATTCCCGACGTGTTACGAGCTTGGCTTATAGTAAAATGGATTGCTGGTTGTCTTGAGCACACAGTGGCACTCACAAATTGTTTATTATCAACATGTTTGTGTAATCATGTGAATATGGTAGCTGCGTTGTAAACACATATTCTTCTGTACGTAATGACATGTTTTTCCAGACATAAAACTAATATAAAAATTAGTGGTGGGACGGTTCTACAATTTTCCAGTTATTGGTTCCGGTTCTTCAATTCGGTTCCCAGTTCTCGGTTCTGATACCGGTTATTGTACTGGCTGACACTAAACTTGCACATTCACTGCTCAAACTTGTTTGAGGACTTTGAGAATAAGTGAGCAACCAACTTATTTATTTTGTATCAAGATTTCTTCCAAAACTGAGTCATTCACCTTTATTAAAATTTTTTTGTAACATGGAGGGTAAACTAAGTTTTTTCATGACTACGTGTTTGTGTTGCGTGTTAACATGTTTTTTGAGGTTTAGAAGTGTTTTTTGACATGCCTCGCGAGATTCGTGCACTACAGTGATTGCAAATCGCAAATTTGACATTGTTAACATCAACCTTGAAATTATTCCACACCTCTGACATGTATAAAATTTATCACGGTTCCCAACTAACTTTATTCCATGCTGAAAGAAAATCGAAAACACGCGCTTGTGATGGCACTAAACAGTTAGGCAGTAGCTCAAAGCCTAGTGCAGTGTTGCTAAGACGAAAATTGATAATGTACCCTTCTACAATGAATTCCCATTTAAGTTCTATCCTCGGACCTGCCAAATTTATTTTAAGTTCTGCATTATTGTTGATATAACAAGCCTTTGCAATATCAAAACATTTTTCCGTGTCACATTAAAATTATTTGCTTGCAAAAAAGGATGCGTCACAGCAAACATTGAATTGTTGTGTTTAAATACAGTTAAATTAGCCAACACACATCCAGCAAGTCGTAAGGAAAAAATATTCTTTTGTGTAGCAAGTGAGAAATAATGGCAGTCTGTACGGTGCAGGTTTTCTAAATTAAATTACGAAACAGATTACCACACCACAAAATCTGTTTTAAAAATTTCAAATATCGTCAAATACCAATTAACGACAGCATATGCATATCTTGTATCATTTGTCATATTGAATCCTCTGGTTGTACTGGCTACATCAAGGCCAACAGTGCACTTTTACTTTGTTTCCATTTCCACGTAGCACCAAACTACTCGTTGCGAATTGTAACGACTCCGCCACAACATGGGTACATTTAAATTAAAATATTGATACACGAGGATGCATAAATGTTGGTTTTATTTTGGTGTTGAACCTAAACAAAGCCTAAAAGGTACTGTGCATCGTAGTGCAGGTAGCGTGTACAGGCACAAAGCTGTAGTCACGCAATTCACATTTTTGGCAGCATACAACAGGAAAACAAGACAATTATTTATGTTGTGATAATTTATCATTAAAGGACCATTATAGTATATTACGAAGCACCGAAAATAAGAGTAAACAACGACTTTAATTCAAATGTGAAACTACCTAGTAGACAAGGAAACGTGTGATTGATACAAAGAACCAACAGTATAATCATGACAGTTCCGGTTCGGTTCCTTCAAGAATCGGCGGTTTCAAGGAACTGAGGAACCGATCGTTCCGTCACTAATAAAAATACCTTTCTTTTGAACACTAAACCAAAATAATAAATGTATGAGTAATCAGATAATATAAAACATTGTATAAATGACGCATTATAGAAGAGGACAATAAATTAATTGTTGCCTGTAATTATCACGTTTCACAACTTTGCTATAAATAACCGTATTTTGGCAGGTATAGGCCGCACAATTAAAAAAAAAAGAGTGGAGTGCGGCTTATTTGCAAGATAAAGGCATTAAAAAAATCCCCCCCCCCCCAACCAAAATATGTTCAGAAATTTGTCAACATAGAGTACATTTTAATGTTATAACTTAGTTTTTAAGGAAATAAAATTAATAACAACAAATGAATGGCATATCACTTGTGTTTAAACGCGTACAGGCCATGATGACTTGGTGGCCTACCAATATTTTAGAAAGACCCCATTGCCCTCTCATTTGTCTCCCCCGCTGTCTCTCTCTCTCTCTGGCCGAATGAAACAGCCAACAGCAGCTGTGTGTGTGTGACACCGCACGCACACATGCACCATTGCCTGCCCGGCAACAGTTGGCCGGGATGGCAGGCTACGGATGGCGCATGTGGTCTGCAATTCACAAGCTGTGTTGAGGCATTTTGACATATCCAAATAAGTGTTTTTGTCCTACGTAAATTTAAATTACGAAAGACAAACACAGTATAATTATTTATATACATATTGTATCCCACGGTAAAATAAACTTTTTCGGCAAAAGTGAAAAATCTGTATAAGAGCTGCACCCCATTTTTTGGACACACAAAATCGGCATAAAACGTGTGACCCATACTCGGGTAAACACTGTAAGTCGGGTACTGTGTTCTTGTGCATACAACACAACTTTTAAGACGTTTGCTCTGCAACAATTCTATCTCTTCCCATTTCCAGCTTTAAACAAACAAGTTAGTAATACACGTACGTTATTCCATACCAGCAAGACTCAAAACTCTCATTAACAATACCGTTAACTAATTGAAAACGGCAAACGGAAAGCTAAACAAGGGTGGGAAGGGGAGGAAACAAGTGACATGTGGGCGACACTTATAAGTGAAAGCGAAGTGAAAAGGGGTGGGAGGGGGTTGTGGCAACAAAGGGTGCAACAAAGTCAAAATCCCCTCCACTGCAGCTACAAACGTGATTCGCTCTGTATGGCAGAATACTGCGCTGTTGCCACTTTTCAGCAGGCGGAGGCCAGCCGGCACAGCAAAGACACCCAACGGCAAACCAATTAGTTTGACGTTGCAGTAGTTTGCAGTTGCCACGCCGGATGGCTTCCGCACTAGCACAATGAGGCCTGGCAATATTTACAGGAATACAAAAATTCAGTGCGCCCTATACTCTCTGCCTCATGTAAATTGGCAAGATTTTGACTGTTCGATGAAAATAGCATCAATGTTTACCTTTAGTTTATGTATCCTTTCACCATCAGATGATGCGTCAAAAGGTGGCTGTACATTTTATCAACACGCTGTCAGCTAATTCACTTGTCATTGAGATGCCAAACAAATTTTAAGGAATTTACAAACTGACATCTGTCAAAAAATTTATAGATTATAAAAGTAAAAATAGAAAACTTTGCAAAAAAAAATTAAACATTTGTTAACTCTTTTTTGATTTATTAGAGACAGCAAATTAGGGTTAACATTTGCAAGTTGGTAATTGTAGTACTTATCATACTTTGGAAATTACAGCTAATGTGTTAAGACTGGAGATAAAAGTAATTTGAGGAACTTGGTTGACAATGCACTTTCATCACCCAACTCACCAAAACTATTGCAAAGCAGTTATTCTGCTTGATGCCTAACATACTCAACATTGAAAAATGAAGGAAAGTTAACAGGCCCAGTATCCCTCAAGAGTTTAGGGAAACAGAGTCTCCTTAATGAGGATTTTAAGGGGGCCGTATGGGCTGACGTGGTTGCACCCTGCAGGCGTCTGGCCCTGGCTCACCAGAGCGCGTAGCTGGGCCCTGAGGATTACGCTATCCTTTTTATGACCCACCCGGTGATTGGGCATTTCAAAATAGCTGTGAGTACATACCTATGCACCGTCAGTGATGTTCCGTTAACTTATAGGATAAAAATAATGAAGAATAGAGAATTATGATTAAGTGGAGTCAGTGGGTGTACAGGAGATGCAGGCATGACCTCAAGGTGGTTTAAAATTATGTACCAGCGCGGGGGAGGACAGGTTCTGGCGTGGTCCACCCAAGAAGGAATCTACTCTTCCTGGGGCCCGTGCCTTGGGGTAGACTCCTGCTGGAGTCCTATCGCTCGATCGGCACAGGAGCGTGCGCTTCACGAGGGACGGTGCTCGGGTCTATAGCGTCTTGGGGAGGTGGCTCCAAGATTCTCTTCGGTGAGAAGTTGAGTGAACGATGTCACCAGCTACGTACCTCAACTGGCTCTCTGGGTTCACAGCGTTCCCCAAGTAAGGACTCTACGGATCACAGTAAGCAGCTTGACCAGCTTATAGCCTGAGAGTCGTAATGTCTTAACGTGTTTGTTCTCCTAAAGCCTCAGGAGCCTTAGAGAGACGTTCTCTCTCCCCTTTTCACAGTGGCCCTAGAAGAGCGGCATTACCAGCCAGCAACTAGACACCAAACATTGACCAGAGGTGAGAGCGCCCTTTAGTGGGGTCTTTGGTTCGAAACACTATCGCGGCGATTGTGCGTGCACAGAGAAGTAGATAATTGGATATGTACACAGAGGCAAAGTGGGTAAGGGAGGTGAAAGCGAAAGAGAATGATCAGAACAAAACGAGGTTAACTTGTAGATACATGTTTTATTCAGTCTGCAGGAATTTAGAAGACATATATCACTGATCTGTGCCCGCTAACGTGTGATGGGCGAGGGACTAAGTTTACCAAGATGTTTGCCGCAAAGAGGCAATGACATATTAATTGAGGTTCAGGGCAAGAGAGACCCCGGTACAGCTATGCCCAATGCGGACGAGGCAAGTGGCCCACAATCAAAGCAAGTAAAAGGCTCCGCGACAAAAAATTCTGCCTAGTGTATTGAGAAACACAAGTTCTGATAATAGTAATGTTATACGCTAAGACTAACTGCTACTGCTGAAGGCAAGCGGTACGGCAAGATTTGCAGAAAGATGCTCCGGTCAGAACTGCTTGCGAACTGCCGTGTCTGGAGGGCATGCATAAGAATAAATATATTTGAGAGACGTAGCAAGCGAGGGATGACTGGCGCAGGCCGCTTGGAGGGATACACCTCCCCGACGAGTGGCGAGTGTGCATGTTAGGTGCCTGCCGGCCACGGTAAGGCAAGCGAGGGGGTGGGTTCTCCCATTCAGACTGGAGCACGGCATCGTGCAGATTGCCAGCCTCTCAGACGGCAAGGGGTTGACTCGCTTGTAAATTGGAATGGTACAGAGGCGAAATGAGCTGCAGCAGTCTGTGTTAAGATACACTAGGGGGAGCACCAGACGCTGAGGCTATGATATGAATCCGACAGCGCTCGTGGCCTGTCAAGCCCCCCTTCCCCCCCAGTCCGTCAGTTCTGAAGTCATGGTCAGATTGCAGCTCAGGTTCAATAGCAGATAAAGATGTGACTCCTCATGCTCCCAGCCACATTCTCTCGGGTATACCACAGATTGGTAACAGTTACCTCGTAACCACATGAAAAACTAACATAGCAACCAAATTATGGTGGAAGTCGTCAAACTTTGCAAATCCCTGCTCTTGGAAACGTAACCGTGTTACATTTATTGGCCTCAAAGGTTGTAACAAAGTTAAAGATGGGTAACCTTGTTTACAGTTCGTAAACAAAGCTACAAAAACCATAAATAAGTTACTAGCCTTAAGGGTGAGTGCAAGACTTCAGTAGGAAAATGTAGGTAAGTAAATTTTAATTGCGAAGTACGCGACCTACTTAACAGAAAGGTACAAATATATTCCCGAAGGCTGGTTACTGCAATGGAAAACAACAAACACATATTTACATTCCGCACCCAGAACACAAATAAATAGCTAAGAGAAAGACTCTACTGTGCGAGTATATTACCTACAAAAGCTTGGCACTAAGGGGTAATTAATGGGCATGCAACTTCGGTCAGAGTTACTTATGAAAAAAAAAAAAACACAAGATCCTTCAAAGTTATGTTAGAGCCCTTTTTCTGGTAAAGAGTTTTTGTTGTGATTGGCTCCGAGAAATAGTATCTCTTCAATGAAAATTGGTTTTTAAGGGTGGCTCAAAGACCGGAAACATAATTTACACAATGCAAAACACACCACACTGAAAGAAAAATTATATTAAATAACATGGGTATGAAACTCATAAAGCCATGAAAACACTGGTAAGTTGATTAAGCACATAGGTAAGAATAGCAAAAGCTATGGTAATGTGCCACTCCTAAGCCTTACGTGAAATGTTAACTGGTCAAATACAACATTAGTTACACTAGGCCTGGTGCTTAATGTGGCTTACGACCAGAGAAACATCCAAAGAAACCATAAATTATTATTTAAAAATGCAATTGGCACAAGAGACTGGTAAGCAGGCAAAAATACATTGATTCAAATGCAAAGACTGTCAGTAAAGCTGACCTTCTAAGGCCCGTTATGAAAACAAACCAACAAACAGCACATTATGTAAAGAATCTTGAGATTACCCAGAGACACAATGCGGATAAGTAAGCTCAACCCCACCAAGGAGGCGTATTACTTGACTTGTTAGTTATGATTGGCCTTGGAAAACTCTTAATCTTAAAAACATTTATATTTATGCATGCTTTATTTTTAATGCTTATCTGGTAAGCCCAATTATACAGAACACAAATTTACTGGAAATGCACGCTACTGAACCGTGGGTAAAATACACAAGATCTGAGACAGACATATGTGGGATGATGCAAGAGGTTACACTCATACATGTATACATGCACACTTTTTTTTTTACACACAATATTTTCTTCGTAGTGACGCACTTGGGGGAAAACTTAACAAAAATGGTCTGCTTTTCTTTGCTTTTGGTTGGGGGTTCTCACTGCACTGGAGAACAAAATAACTAAACTAGCTTTCATTACGCACCAATTATAATAAACTAACATAAGGGCTAATCCCATGCACTGCACTGAGGTAGAGTGTCTTCGATGCACATGGAGATTTCTCTTAGTGGGCGAAAGAGGCGAACGATCCCCTATGCACAGAGTCTGTGGTCAAAGCGAGCTGTAGGAGTGGCATGCCCCTAAGCACCGATTCTTTGAGGCCATCTGTAGGAGGGAGAGAGATGC
Source organism: Clitarchus hookeri (assembly GCA_002778355.1). Classification (NCBI taxonomy): domain Eukaryota; kingdom Metazoa; phylum Arthropoda; class Insecta; order Phasmatodea; family Phasmatidae; genus Clitarchus; species Clitarchus hookeri. The sequence continues at coordinate 573,634 of NQII01000407.1, read as the reverse complement.
CAAGACGTCTCCTTGTACCTCCCTCTCTGCTGCTGTGGATCGCCACGGCAACTACGCCAAGGTATTTGGCGACGCTGTGGTGGCAAGTACCTCAGAACGTTGTTTACTGCAGCTGCCATCTGCTGGGTGGAGACGGCCGGGCTGAACACCTCTGTGTCTGGATTCAGCTGGGTAGGTGCTGGATCTGCCTCGGCAGGGGCACCAGACTGGTCCATAGTTAGCAAGCCATCCCTCGCCCAGGTGCTGGCTCTGTGGTGGCTGTTGGGGGCGGACTGGGTGCCGGCCCTTGAGTGGGCGTGGCGCGCTCGTCCATCTCCGCTGCTGGTTGTATTTTGAGCAGGGTCTTGGCACCTCCTGGCAGGTTCCACTCGCTGCTCTTTTACTGGGTCAGTATCCCCGTCGTGTTGCATAAGAGCTATTACCTGTTTAATGGGCTGGCTTGCTAGTGCATCTTAGCTTGCATGCCTTCAGGCAGGCTATATCCCTTCACGGGCGTGACGCGCACTTTCCTGATATTTTTCCATATATCCTTGAACCACAGGGTGTTTCCACGCCATTCAACAATTGTGTGTGGACCTTCCCACTTGGGATAGAATCCTGTATGAAACTTTGCTACCTTGTTGCTCAGTAGGTGTCTGCGTAACCAAATTGTGTCGCTGGTTTGCAGGTTGGACGGTTTCTGGCTATCCTGTGCGCCATATTATTGGGTGACATACTACTGCTATGCCTTGAGGGCTTTCTCTACCCTTTTTAGGCATCGACATATCTGTTCTGCTCCCGACTTTTCTGCGGGTTCCGCGTTCCATTCCCTATTCTTACGACATGGTAGGGTGTGTCCAAGAAGCAGTTCGCTAGGAGAGGCGCCTGTTGCCTCATTCTGCCATCTCCTTAGTGTGAATAAAATGTCCAGGATGTAGCGATCCCAATTCTGGTGGTCTTCCCCCATTCTTACCATGAGGCATTTTTTCACTTCTTGGTTTCTGCGCTCTGTAGGGTTACCTTGGGGGTGATAGCTCGGGGTCGTTCAGGGTTCGACTCCCCAGCGGTGGCAGGTGACTTCCCATTTTATCTCTGTGAACTGTGTTCCATTATCTGTTAGGATGCTTATTAGTAAACCCCAGGCTGGGACAAATTCTTCTTCTAACTTATTAGTTATAGTAGAAGTTTCGGCATTTGGCAGCATGTATGCCTCTACCCACATTGAGAAGAGGTCGGTCAGGACAAATAAGTACCTTTTCCCCTTGTGAGATCTAGGGTAAGGCCTCATCAGGTCGGCTGCTATGGTAGTCCAAGGCGTCTTGGGTTGCTGTGGAATTCCTTTGGAGTATTTAGCCCCATTGGCTTCGGTAGTAGCACACTGGAGACACTAGCTTACATACTTGCGTATGTACGTACTTGGTTACCCCGTACCAAGTGAATCTGATGGTCAGTTCTCTCAGAGTCCCGGCGGCTACTAGATGTACGGCATGTGGGTGCTTGTGAAAAGAGTAGCACAAATCTTGCCGTAATGTAGGCGGAACCCACAACTTCCAGTCCTCGGTGTGCGCATGAGGGGGCCCATGCATAACCTTGTTCTAGTTTGTACTGATTAGGGAATTTTTCCATTGTGCCACATATCTCGGGGTTTTTTTTTTGCTGGTAGTAGGCAAATTTCTTGCGGTCCAGCTATGCTTCCAGGACTTGTACTGTAAGCTCCTTGTGGGCGGACTTCATGAACATACGTTAGGGGGGCCGCATACACTCCCAGTTGTCTACTTCTACTTCCCCTTTGTTTTCATCAGGCACGCGGGATAGAGTATCTAGGAGTTTATTAAGTCGGCTTGGGGAGTGCTAAATTTCAAAAGTTAGCTCCTGCAGGAGCAATACCCATTGGTCTAACTTCGATTTTGTGGCACTTGCGGTATGTAGCCACGTTAACACCCTGCTGACTGTGCGGAAGATGAATGGGGCATCTTCCACATAATATCTGATCTTTTTAACAGCCCAGATGATAGCTAAGTAGTCTTCCTCATTGCTGTGGTAATGGCACTGCGTATTGGACACGACATCAGAGTGCTTGCATACGCAATAATGAGTTTGTTGCCCTCTGTATCTTCCTGATACAGTGCAGCTCTTAATCCAACCCCACTTGTGTCAGTCTGCAGAATTAGGGGCGTGCCGGCCTTCTATCTATGCAACATTGCAGGATCTGCGAACTGGGCTTTTAAAGCGTTAAATGTCTGGTCGAGTTTAGGTGTCTATTTCCATGTCTGATCTTTTTGGAGTAGTTAATTAAGGGGTCCCATTAAGTCAGTTACGTTTGGGACAAAATCCCTCATCCAGTTGCATGTGCCTAGAAACTGGCGTAACTGCTTTTGGTTTCCAGGGGCATTGGCTTTGCTTATCACTCAGATTTATCGGTTTGCAGCAAGTTTCCCTCTCATGTAACGTGGTGCCCCAAGAATTTGACTTCGCGTTCGTCAAAGTGGCATTTGCCTAGCCGGCATGTAAGGCCATGTAGCTCGAATCTCTCAAGTACCAGTTGCAGGTGTCTCATGTGATCTTCCCAGGAATCAGAGAAAATTATCACGTCATCCAGATATGCGTGACAGAAATCTCCTATATAACCCATCAGGATCGCTGCAGACATGAATCGTTGGAAAGTGGCAGGGGCGATTTTGAGTACAAACGGCATCATGTTAAATTGGTACACTTCCCCGTCAGGGGCGGTAAATATGGTGTACTTTCAGGATTCCTCTTGTAAGAGGATCTGCGAATACCCGCAGTGCAGATCAAGCACGCTAAAAAATTTAGTTTTGCCCAGCACCTTTACTGTGTGACCCACATTAATAAGGGGTGCGGCTATTGGTTGCGTGATTTGATTGAGGTCGTGATAGTTCACACAGAATATCAGTGTTCCATCCTTTTTCGGCACTAGTACCACCCTAGCATTTTAGGGCGAATTGGTGGGTTTTATGATTTCCAGCCGCTTCATCTCCTCGTTTTGTTTCTCAATGAGCTGCCTTCCGTAGGGTGATGGGTTGCCTGGCTTGTTATGTATTGCGGCAGGGCGACAAAAGTGAATTTCGTGCCTGATGCTGCTGGTTTGCCGTAGGGTTCCTTTGTGCTCAAACACCTTGTAGCGCATGTTCAAAATAGCTACCAACTGTGCTACTGCCGGTCCGTCTAGTTGGTGGTTCACTTCTTCGCCTGTAATGTTGTGTCTTGTTTTGGTTGTTTCAGGTTCCTTCCATCTGATTGACCTCCACTTATTGGTTCCTAGATACACTCTGCCTTCCTGGCAGTCAATGATCACCTGTTGCTTGTCTAGCCACGGTTGCCCTAGAATTAACATTTCTCTTAACTCGTGGACCACAAAAAATTTGGTCGGGATAATCTCTCCTCCCACCTGGATCAACAGCATGACTGCACCTCCAATTGACAGAAGTGTTCCCTCTTGGGCCATATTCATGGCTGTGGTGGTCTCCCTGAGTTCCGTATCTTGGGTAGCCTTCAGTAAAGCTGACTGGCGATCATTTGTGTTCGCCGCTGTGTCTAGCGTAGCCAGTAATTTGCAGCTGTCAATCTTTACTGTGATACTCGGTGGTTCTTCGGTTTTTCCATTTTCTTGTAACATCGCCACTTCTTGGGCATCACTTATTTTGCTGGGGCTTGTGAACCCCCCCTCCCCGTTTTCCCCATCTACTGCGTTTCCTGCCAGTTTCTGCGTGTCAATGCTCGACTTTGGTATACTCTGGGCAGGGTCCTTAACCTTCGTGGTGCTGGCTTCAGCATCCTTGGAACACCAGGCAGTCGCGATGGAAGTGCCGTTCTGCGCAATACTAGCATTTAGGTAGGCTCTGACTTGGTGAGGGAGGGGGCGCTGTCTATCGCACTTTCCGTACTGTTTCTGTGTTACACGGCAGGGCAGCTAGAGTGGGTCAGGCAGGGTGAGTGGCCCCTTTCTCCTCGACTACATCCTGTTCACAGACCCGTACACCCATAACTAACACTTCAATTCTTTGAATGGGGGGGAGGGGCTCAGAAAATGCTTGATCTCAGGAAGTGCCCGCAACCTGATCATATCTACGTTGGCCTCTTCAGATTGACCTGGCTGTAAGAGCTAAAGTAGCAGTACCTTGCGCATAATGAAAATTTTAGCTTCTTCCCTGGGTTTTTGGTACTGGCTGTACAGTTCCTCGGTCAGTTGTGACAGCACTAATTTCCTTGAAAAATGGGCGAATAGTCTCTCTGAGAATTGATCCCAGTGTGTAATAACTTCGCAGTAGCTATTCCACCATTGGTGAGCCTTGCCCTCCAGCTGGGCTTTGGTTTTCGTTATCCATAATGCTTTCAGGAGCTTGGTGTGGGTGAATTTGGCTTTGCATACCTCTATGAATTGTTGTGGGTCTTCTCTGGTTTCCCCGGGTATTCGGGGGATCGTTAATACCTCTTCCCGTTTGTCTATTTTCTCAAGGCGTGCTATACGCTCATGTGTGTCTCTGGGCTGTGCGACATAAGATGCAGCTATACGTAAGCCCTTCCATGTTGCAAGATTGATCTGGCCAATCGAGGCATTTGAATGGTACAGGCGGGGACAGTCATTACAAGAGACTCAGTATAGGCCTTCCCCGGCACATTGGTCTGCGTCACAGTGAGCTTGTCTTTCTTGAAATCTGGGACAGAGGATTTCCAATATGTCCATGTCCGTTTCCTTTTCCTCCCACCCTAAGCAAAGTTAGTGGTAATTGACGCCAAAGTGTGCGCATTGGATGGGCAGATTTCCCTCCTCCGTACAGCTAGGCATTCAAAATGGTATGATGCCCAGGTTCTCCTCATCCAGTAAGGCACTCAAGCGGTTCTCGGTCTTCATACTAAGAGTACTGCTCTGGGGTTTGGGTGGCACAGAGTTTTCGACACTCTCCAAAGTTTTCTACGTTTATATGGAGAGGCGTTTGCTCTTCTCGGCAGTGAGGCTCTTCTCCGGGTGTTCCCTCGTTTCACTAGCTCTACTAGAGCTTCCTGAGTAACCACGTTGGGCACCACAAAATAACTTGACGCCTAATACACTTAATGTGGAAAAATTAAGGAAAGTGTACAGGCCCAGTATCCCTCTAGAGTGTAAGGAAGTGGAGTCTCCTAAATGAGGATGTTAAGAGGGCCGTATGAGCCGACGTGGTTGCACCCTGGAGGTGTCTGGCCCTGGCTCACCAGAGTGCGTAGCTAGGCACTGAGGGTTATGCCATAACTTTCATTACCCGCCCGGTGATGGGGTATTTCAGAATAGCTGTGAGTACACACCTATGCACTGTCTGTGATGTTACGTTAACTTTAGAGGATAAAAATAATGAAGAATAGAAAATTATGATTTAGTGGAGTCAGTGGGTGTCCTGGAGGAGCAAAAATGACCGTAAGGTAGTTTAAAAATTACGTAACAGCGTAGGGGAGGACAGATTCTGACGTGGTCCGCCCAGGAAGGAATCTACTCCTCCTGGGGCCATTGCTTTGGGGTAGACCTTTGCCGGAGTCCTATCGCTTGATCGGCGCAGGAGCATGCACTTCTTGAGAGACAGTGCTCTGCTTTATAGCAACTTGGGGAAAGAACCCCTGATTCCCCTCTGTGAGAAGTTGAGTGAGCTGTGTCACCAGCTATGGACCTCAACTGCCTGTCTGGGTTCACAGCGTTCCCCACATACGAACCCTACGGCTCTCAGTAAGCGGCGTGAGAGTCGTAATTTCTTAACATGTTTCTTCTCCTTAAGCCTCAGGAGCCGCAGAGAAAGGTTCTCTCCCCCCTTGCCACAGTGGTCCTAGAAGAGTGGCGTTACCAGCTAGCGACGAGACACCAAACATTGACCAGAGGTGAGAGCGCTCGTCAGTGGTGTCTTTCGTTCGAAACACTATCGCGGCGATTGTGTGTGCACCAAGAAGTAGATAAGGGGATAAGCACACAGAGGCAAGGTGGGTAAGGGAGGTGAAAGCGAAAGAGAATGTTAGGACCAAAAAGAGGTTAATTGGTAGATATATGTTTCATTCCGTCAGCAGGATTTTACAAGAAGTATATCTCCGACCTGTGCCCGCTAACGTCTGATGGACGATGGGCCAAATTTGCCCAGCTAATTGCTGCAGGGTGGCAGTGAGGTATCGATTGAAGTTCAGAGCGAGAGTGACCCTGGTACAGCTACATCCGACGCGTACGAGGTACATGGCCCACACTCGAAGCAAGAAGAAGGCTCCGCGACAAGAGCTTCTGCCTAGTGTGTTGAGAAACACAAGTTCTGATAATAGTAACGTTATACGCTAAGTCTAACTGCTACTGCTGAAGGCAAGCAGTATGGCAAGCGTGGTGAGATAACGAGAGTTGCATTAAGATGCTCCGGTTAGAACTGCTCACAAACTGCCCAGTCTGGAGGGCGTGCATAAGAATAAATATCGAGAGACGTGTCGAGCGAGGGGTGACTGGCGCAGGCTGCTTGGAGGGGGAAGCCTCCAGTAATGCACGACGAGCGTGCACATTCGGTGCCTGCTGGCCAGGGCATGGAAAGCGAGGGGGTGGGTATGAGGGAGGGTCCACCTACTCAGACTGAAGCGCGGCGTCGTGCGAATTGCCGACCTCTCAGGCGGCAAGGGGTTGACTCATTTGTAAATAGGAACGGTACAGAGGTGAAATGAGAGGTGGTGGTGGGCGATACGGTACACTAGGAGGAGCATTAGCGGCTAAGGCTTGAATATGAATCTGAAAGCGCTTGAGGTGCGTCATGCTATTACTGAAACTAAACAGCTGGAGTTAGAAATAAGTTTCGTGGAATAACGTAAAAATGCTTAAAAACTGCCCACTCACACCCACTTTCTTAGTTTTGTTAATACAGTATAGTAACAGGAAGAAAACAAAGATATGGGTTTACAGGAGCAGAAGAGCATGGCGTGCAATGGACGCAGGAGTACGATTACCGCCCAATAGAAATTACTAGTAATCAAAATCGCTGTACATGGAAATGCATGTGTTACTTTAAAAATTATACAGAGCTCACGGAAAATAAAACAATTGGTATCCGATAGTAAATTTGTTATTTTAGATATAAAAGCTATTTTTTCCTGGCTGTTGGTGTTTTGGGAGCTGGTTAATAGATAGCGTGGCAGTGCATGTTGTAACGATGGCATGGCAGGGAGTGTTGTGAGCAGAGCGTGTTCATCCACAGATAGCAGCACGTCGGCCTGCCTCTTGATCCCATATTTTTAAAAGTTCAGTTTTCCATATTACTGGCTTGAAACAACACAAGTCTGAAATATACTTCGTCAAATTATTTGAAAAAGAATTCAATAATAACTTGTTATATTTTTGAAGGCTTTTGGAATTAATACCAAGCATGTATGGATGGCTGGGTGAGTTGGGGATATGATGTAAACAGAACTTTCAATGTTTGAAGTAGCGTTTTATTTTAATACAGACCTTTTTAATTTACATTTAATTTTGAACACCTTTACATTACTACTTTAGCACAAAGTTTAGTTTGTCACACTAACAACAGCTGTTTTGTGAACATGTAAAAGAAAATGTATTAATTAATCTAGGGTTTTTTCTTCTCCGCGTATTTTCTGCTTGTCTGATGTGTGTAGGCAGTGCAGTTAGAATAGCCAACATAATATTAATTTCCATTCGTTCATGCATCAGCTGATAAAGGATTATGTAAATGGCACATTGTTTTGTTTCGTATACATCAAGTTGCCATTCACTGAGTGTCATGATCTTGCCAAGTTACATGAGACAGAGAGTACATGAAATATTAATTATCCCTAATTTTCCATCAAAAACGTCTGGTGCAGCCTATACATGCCAAAATACAGTAATTTGCAAGTATCGGAAGTATTATCATGTTGTAGAATTTATGTCTAATGAAAACTCTTCTTGACATACATATTACATTATTTTCGTGTTCAACCTTGCCATTTCCCCGTATAAAAATGGTGGCATGGGGCTGGTTTCACTACATTTCCTTTAAAGTCGAGTAGATGGACGTGAGTCAATTATTGAGATTTAATTTGTCCACACTTAATTTTGACATATTCCATGAACGATACAGTAACTCATTTTAGTAAAGCTAAGTTAACAACCCAAAAACTGAAGAAATATCTGCACAAGTTGATTATGAAGAATAACCCTCTAATCTAAAGGTTATGATTTTTACCTTATCGTCTAAATGTAGCCGCCTCTGAGTATTGATAACGGGGAGCAAGGAAATTAAAACTAGATGAATTCTACACACTGGCACTGCCTACTATTAGTTTAGCACAGTGTATCACATAAGCCTACATACATACAGCACCAGTCAAAAGTGCAAAATTATGGAATATCAAGTAGAACCTAAAATTTTGCCACAAAGGAGGTATCAACTTTTTCCTAACATCTTCCTTATTTTAGTGTGAATGTTCCACGATTGCATTGTGTTAGGCAAATAATTGTAGCAGCAATGAATTTTTTAATATGTGTATTATAAGGCAACACCTAAATACCAAAACTTTTAAAAATAAAAATTGTTGTGCGTGTAAAGTTATTGCAAGTGATATCACCAATATATTCTGTAGATGTAGTAAAAGAAGTGTGTCGTGGAGGAAAAAATTTCTGATAAAAAAGTTGATGATTTGATTGAACATCGTACCTGTTCTACACATCTGCATAAAAAAGGGTAAATTCCATTTTCATTCCCAAATCATTCATTGACTGTGTAGAGTGCCATCGGAGCCAGCATTGTACCTAAAATTAGTTCCGTTGTAAAAGTTGGCTTAAGATAAAGGAAGGCTCCAATGGCAAACACAAATGTCTATGAATAATTTCTGAATAACAAATTGACACATGCAGAACTTACGGCCTAAGTAATAACCTTAAAATGTATCACGTTGCTGTGCTGTCTTACGGAATTATTAAGAGTCAATCAAGGGTCACTATGTATTTCAAATTATTTAATAATTCATCCTAGTGTGTTTCCTTGTGATTTAATGTGAAATTGAATGACATTGCCAGACACAAACAGAGACATAACCTTAAACGTCCACGTGGCCAGAACAGACTTTTATCACATAAATAAGTCAGAGTAATCAGCTGCAAATAATGTAAAATTAGTATCCATGAGTGTAACATTATTTTATGGATAGTTAATTAAGGGAATTGATTAACGTGCTGTCAAGGAATGGCAAGGTATTGGTATCGCTAATTTCCCGTACTGCGAGTATGCGAAGGAATGAAATTACAACAAAAGGTGCAATTAATTGTGATATTTCTTATTGTAATTTTGATGACTTGTTTTGTATAAATAAATTTTGGAAGGAAGTTTTCCGTATTGATGTTGGAGGCCTTGTTATCGCCATCCCTTGTCTTGGCAGATGGCTGTGCAGTGGGATCACGTGGTGCTCGGAAGGGTAACGTGCCACCCCCACTAAGGCAGCCGCCATGTCCTTTCTCCCTCGCCGGTAGGGTATTAAATCTGAGGGCCCAGTAGGGCTGGGCAGCATGCATGCATGTCGGTGAGACACCCAGGTGGAACCCCCACTTCTGCGCGCTCTCCATCACTCACTCACACCTCCTAACCAAGCAGGGACAGAGGGCCGAAATATGCTCGACTGCTTGGTAGCCTAAAACCAAACCCCTAGCAGGGATAGAGGGCCAATATATACTTGATGGGTTCCTAACCTGTAACATACCACAACCTTCAACCTACCGCGCCAGAGGGCCAAAATATACTTGACCCACTGGTTATTCTAAAACTTAGCACTCAGCAGGAACAGAGGGCCAAAATATGTTTGACTGCTGAGACCCTCTTCTTCCCGACACAACCATCAGAGTGTGGAGGCATACGGATGTTGGGAAACTGCCCCACGCTCCCAGAAACAGAACCAAGATGTTTCGTACGTCGTATTCGTTTTCTGGTAACTTCAACGTACAAACAATATGCAGTCTACGCCATACACAGTCTCTAAACTCTCTCTATTAAAATTTTAAAAAGGGTATTGTGCGTGAACCCGAACTACGGTGACCTTAAACTTACTGTGCATACACTTGAGTGACTTTGACAAAGTTTCGATTTAATAAGCTGAAAAAAGTTTTTAGGGTTCATTGTGTAACGTACTTCGTGCACCAGTCAGTTTCCAGTGTTCACTGCACTTAGAGTGACCATGTAATCTTAAGTCAAGTGTACCGTGTCAACTGTATCGTACCAGTGTACCCAACAGTGAATGACAGCAATAAACCGCTGGAACTGAGAAATTTGTGTCTCCATGTCTACTTCCACGCTTCCCCACGTGTTAGCCAATAACTCTAGAATGTCTTTCAGCCATGAAGCGGCATGCTGGCCTGTAGCCTGTTCCTTCTCCCTTAAACGGCTAAGGGAGAAGAAACAGGCTACAGGCCAGCATGCCGCTTCACGGCTGAAAGACATTCTAGAGTTATTTGCTAACAGTAAAAACTGCCCGGCTTCCGCCATCTCGTTAGAGCTATTCGCCAGAGATTCTGTACGAAACACTCATGACACCCAGCCAATCGGTGTGCCCCGTTAAGCTAGGAAAAATCCGCAGGTACATTGAGCGCATTACGCCACCTTCACCAGTGTTGCCTATCAAGACACTCAACAAACCAGAGCGGCCAAAGCCCAAGAATCACTGTGTGGAACAGCTCCTGCGGGAACTGTTCCAAACCACTCCCAGTGCTCCTGATCATGGTAAGTCAGACGTGCTAATTTCGCCACTGCCATTTATTGAACTTGCAGGTGCAGGACATGAAACAACACAGCATCAATGAACCTGCTATCACTCTACAATGCAAGAATAGTGATGGTCCCGAAAAAGGACAGTGACATGTGCTTCTGTATGGACTATTCAAACCTCAATAATATCACCCAGCCAGTCGCACCTCCAGCTATCCATATCAAGCACACCCCACGATATATAAGGGAAGCAGCCATATTTTCCACCACTGATATGCACAGCAGATATTGGTAAATTTTCCATCACCCTGATTTACCCCGCCAGATGAGGAACAATATCAATTTTGAGTAATGCCATTAGGCTTAAAAAACGCCCCTGTTCTAGATGGATACATGAGAATGTTCTGCACAGTCTATCTCAATGATATCGTCTACTCAAAAACCTGGGAAGAGCACTTGGAGAACCTAGTGCTCGTACTCGAGAGACTCTGCATGCACAACATCATGGCCAAGATAGACAAGTGTCATTTCGATAAGATTTGCATCGACTACCTCGGACACGTCACGCAAGATGGGAATTACCCCCAAGAACAAAAAGTGAAAGCAGTCTCGGAAGCCGCACCACCAACCAGCAGAAAACAACTGAGTCAGTTCCTGGGACTCTGCAATTAGCTTCAGGACTACATCCCCAATATTGGGAAGCTCATGTGCCCTTCTCACACACTACTGTCACCACTGCCAGAATGAGGCCAGAGACACGACCCAAAGCAAGCTGATCCTAAGACAGAACCTCCGGAGACAAGGAGAATGGTGATGGGAGTGCAAACCTTTCAAAATAACACCTGCAGAGGAGGTGAGACTGAAAACCCTAGCACACAGATGTGATGCCCAGCTTACTTAGAGGAAATACATTGCAAGAAGTACCCAGACACCCCACCCGACCACCCTGCATTTTCTATCGGTCAACGGGACCTCATCCAGAACCATCTCCTGAGCAACCAGCAGCAGGTTACACAGGTTTCACCCTACGATGGGAGAGATCCAACATGATATTGGACCACCAAGGTCAGGTTTATTGGGTCGAGAGAGATTCGGACCAAATTCAAAAGGTCCCCCAGAAGCAGATGAAGCGAGCACCACAGCATGAGATACCATGCCAGACTATCTCCCCTCCAAGCTGCCTCCAGTAGTAGCATCACAACCACACCTGAGGTTGACGCAGCAGCCGATGAACCAGCCCCATCACAGGGCCATTCCGGCTACCCAGACAACCCTCAACCCTGCACTCCATCGCAGCCAACACCAGCCAACTACATCGCTGAGATAACTGCAGCAGCCCATGATGATGCAGATCACCCACAGCCACCCGCGGCCCACTGTGGGGTGGACCCACCGTGAGGGGGGGGGGGCTACAGGTTGGCCACCAGATGAAAGCCAGGCCTTCCTCCCACACAGGGCCTCACAGCCGAGCAGCCTCTAGAAGCTGGTCCAGCCCCTCTGCATCGCCAACAGCCAGAACCAGGTGAGTCCAGAGGTCGCCAGTGCCCTTGGTCCAGGGGCAACTGCAGCAGCCAGCCGCAGCACCAGTTGCCTTGGCGTTCATGCAGAGGTGACCCAGCCGCCCATCTTGGCAGATACCAAGAGACGTGCTGAGAGGGTTACGCTTTATTAATGTAGCTAATGAGGTAGTGACCCACGTTGGGTGCCCCGAAAAACACTACGATACACAGTTGTACAGCAGCAAGGTTACAGTGTGTGTCAGGTCAGGGACACCAGAGATTGAGAGAACCTCTTTATGCAGCGGAGTTTGCAGTAGCTGGCATTTGGCTCTAATTGGTTCCCTTGGGAAGGGGTGGACGGGTAGCCCATCGACTGGGTACGAAATCTGGTAGAACGAGGTAAAACCACTTGGTGGTTGGGGTAAGTGCAGTCGCTAGCTTACCTTTGGCGAACCCCACCCCAAGTTGACTGGTCAACAACATCGGTCGCGGTAATGTTGAGGTACGTGTTAGAGCAGCCGGCTGCAGGGGTGTCAAGTGGTGGCTTCTCTGTGGCTGCTGGGCTGATACAGCTGAGTAGACGCTGGGCTTTGGCTGGTCACGGGAGGCTGGTTGCGGGTGGCTCATGGCTTGTGGAGGGAGTCGTGGTGATCACTAGGGCCACAGGTAGGCCCAGCCAGATGTGGATGACGATGGGATGGACTGCTCTGGATGTCTTCATAAGAGGGCCGAAGAGGTCGGTGGTTAAAGGTGCGAGGTGAGGGCTCGTCAGATGTGGGCGGCTTGAGCTCACTCTCAGGGGGTAAGAGAGGTTAAGGCTGGGTTCAGTAGGTTACCGAGAGGTTGGCTAGTCGAGAAGAGGGCAGCAGCCTTGCGGTCGCTCCACTGCATACCTCTTCTGTGGGTGAACGGCATGGGCAATTAGGTACTACAATTAATTTTACCCATAGGTACATAGTTCACTTTCCCCAAGGGTGAGGCCGGCAACAGTTCTCTAACTTAGGTGTTCCCATAGGTGGTTAGGTTGCACTTTGTCAGGCCTGTCACTCGTTCCGGCTGATTTATACACGGTGGATGAAGTAGATTAACTGATTCAGGTGGCCTAACCGCTTCGTCGTGCAGTTTTTCTATTGGGGGCTCTACCGTACTGCACACCAGGTACTTCTCAGTACCCTGTCAACAGTATGGGTGGCCTATGATTGTAAGTGTTTGCTCGATGTGCGAGCTGTCCTCGATTATGGGACGGCCCATCGTACTACTCTAGATTCGGAAAGATTATACAATATAGTGGTCTCCTGCCGCTCCCTAGAGAGGTGATGTTTACCAGAGCTGGTGATAGGTTACAATGGTCACCCTAGAAACTGTACACAGAGGTTAAAACGTGACATGTTTATTCTGGCAAGCCTGTTCTGTCTGCTGGACTCGTCAATCTTTCAAGAACCTTGGAAGTTACTTTAAGGACAGGTGAAGTTGCCTGTTGGACTCTAAAAGAGCAAAGACTAGGCTATACAGATGAAGGAAACTAAAGTGTTATATTGAAGCTAAGCTGTAGGTCCTGAATGGACTTGGATACCACTAATGAGCATGTGAAGTGAGTGGTGGTTCAACATCACAGGTACGTAGGGACGCTGGTCAACTCTTCAGGGCTGGCTTGGCGGCAATTACTGGTTGCTGGTAAGCGTCTGGTTACTTTCCAAGTAGGGTTCCTCGAGAGGAGGGTGAGCTGAGAGATTCGGCACAAGTTGTGCTAAAGCAAACTCCCGGAATGAACTGCCATTCCTCGGGGGTGCATGGCCTTTTATACACCTGGCCCAGGGTGATTCGGATCCCGATGTCTGCCGAAGTTGGATTCAGGTGTAGCTCCTTTCTTCCTCACTGGCACGGCCTGGATGCACACGGAACTGGCGATTGCGAAAGGCAGGGGTAGTTTTCCTTGTATTGTGGGAAAGTATTTGGCGTTTGCTCAAGGGCAACTCACTTATATTGCTTCGGTTGACATCTCTTCTTACAGGCAATTATTATGCATACGCTCTCGGGCTAATTAATATTTGGTATTCATCTCAGTACTCCGTTGTTTCTTATGTCTGGGATGTCTGTGAGGTCTGGATTATGGTGGTATCATGGTTTGCATCTTCTTTTATTACGTGATGCTGCACGTGATAATGCTAAGTCAGAAAAATAATATTATTATTGTTACAAGTCAATAGTTAAGCGTCAATAGTATCTATGCCAAGGAGATCCAGCCGACAAAGTTTCCAGATATATATTTGGTCGAGAATGTGCATAAACGACGTAACAAAAGGGTGTATGTCAAGTGGTAGAGTTTCCCTGCAAACTACAACTCCCGGGTCACTGAAGTAGACGTCGAGAGGTGAACTTGTCGCAGAAGAGGGCAATTATTATACATGCATACATAAAGAAATATGTAGACTTTTATTCAAGGACTTATGTGTTTCCTCATGTCAATATAAATAAATTTTATCGAATAAAAGAAATATGTAAATTAAATATTGTTTTATTTATTTATTAAAACACCTTTGCATTATATAAGATTGATTTAAAATATCTGGGTTAAAAAAATATTATCAGTAAAATAGGAGATATCAAATATATATACTCCATGCTTGGAGGGGTGTCTCACTGCCAAAAGGTTTGGAAATGAATGACATGGAAGTTCTCTGGTGGTAGATACTAAAAAAGAAATAAATAGCACGCTTTAGTGTCCAGTACTGGAAAAATATGTGATAAAAGGGCAATTTAGTGGCCAATGGGCAGATACAATTTAACGGTATAGGTGGTGTGATAATTTGTTATGCAAGGTTAATGATAAATTTGGGGAGAGGAGGAAGGTGAGGGTAGGAGTGTTGGTGAGAGTAGAGGGGCGAGAGATGGAGGGGCGAGGGAGGGGAAGGAAACGGTATAGTTATGTTTCTAAATTTTAAAAAACATTGTTTAATTTTTGTAATTTTATTTTTTTTGATTTTTTATTATTGGGAGGGTGGTGGTGGGGGGTGGGTGTTGGTTAGGACAATGGGGAGAGCAAGGAAAACGGTGGGATGTTCCTCAATTTTTAGAATTGTTTGTGATTTTTCTCGAATTTTGAGAATTTTGAGAAGGTTGAGGGGAGAAAGGGGGTGAATTGGGGGAGAGGTGGAGTGAGGAAGTGGTAGTTGTAAGATGAGGGTTGGGGGAGGGGCCTTGTCTGCTGATCCACCGCGATCCGCTGAACCTGGCTTGGAGCCTCGAATCCGCTTTTACTACTCTGAGGATTAAGTGGCACATTCCGATAAGTGCCTCAAACCTACTTGCCGAGGACTTTTTGGCTCTCGCATTGCAGATCTGCAAATCCGCTTTGTTCATTTAACCATTTTTTTTTATTTTGTTGGTGAAAAAAGCGATTTTTGGGTAAAATAATTTATTTCTGAAGTTATTTTTAGAGTGAACGAGGCCATTCTATCCTGCTGGCCGCTACTACCTCATCAACCAAGTTGGCAGGTGAATACTGCATCTAATACCTGTGCCAGATCTCTCATTTTATATCTACTGTTAAGTAGAGGTGAGCTGATATGGTTTTTGAGCCTTTTCCGATATTGCCGATACAAACTTACCGATATTGCCGATACAAATACCGATACTGCCTTGACAAGAAAAAATAACATTTTTTCATGTTTCAAAAAATTTAAAACTTCATTTTTAAAACACACAGTAAAGAAAAATCTAGGAAGCACTTACTAGTTAGTAATTAAGCATATTTTTAAGACAAAAATAATTTAAATTGATGTAAAAAAATGTGTAAGATGTGATGCACATATGAATTAAGCATATAATGTATTTGTAGTATTCAACCTACCTTTGTTTTACACAATACTAAATGGTAAAAGTTCTGTGCAAATGATTTTTCCAATGAGACTCTTTATTTTCACTGTGCGGGCATGTGATAAAGGATAAGGTTTACTTTTTCCCATTAATTCATACACGTTATGAAATTTCAGTTTAGACCAGTTTACATCAGGGCTAGATGAACATGTAGCCACACAATCGTTATCTGAAATTTGTGAAGTACTCGAAATTATGGCATGGTTAGGGGCATTTTGTCTGCCAGAAAGTTGTGTTGAGAGTTTTACAACAGGCCTAGGAGGACACTGTTGTAATTTGAACCTCTTCCACTTCAAAGGGTTTGTACACTCAAGGTGCCGTTTTAAGTTTGTGAAACTATACAACCTCGATGATGTACTGCCACTCGAAACCAAAAATCTGCAAATATTGCAAATACTCTTGCGTGTTGCTTAGGGTAAAAAAAATTCCACACGCCAGTTTTACTTCCAACCATATTATTTGTTTTTTGCTGGCAAACGTAAATAATTTCACCACGTTTGTTCCCTAACGTATAAAAAAATAACACCGTCATATTACTACAGCAACAGCAAACAAACCATTGGCAGCGGCAGTAATGTGCAGCATCGCTGCGTTTGCGGTTGGACATGAAACTAATAAGACAAAATATTTATGGAGGTAATCATAAATATTAATTATTGTTAATATTAAATATGTGTTAAGCTGATTAAATGATAAGTTTTGTTCATGCAGCAAGCTTGCATTCAGAGATAAAATTCAGTAAACGCAAATAGTGGATACTATTGTTTTGTTGTATACATGTTTTGTAAACAATCATGCAAAACGTGCCTAATTTTGCTTTAGAAATAAACACAGCCAGTTAGGTACAGATGAAAACAGCATCATCCTAGATTCTTAGGGCAAAATTCGGTTATAATATCTGCAATTTAGACATGAATTGCAAACAATTCCGATAATTATGATATCGGCCGGTTTTGATATATCGGTACCGGTATCGGCTCACCCCTACTGTTAAGACATGGAACTACTTTCCTTCCATCATTACCAACTTTATTAGACACTTGCCTGTCAATGTGCCCATTAAAATATATATGCAGTTGGGGTAGTGGTTTCTACCAAAGTTGATTTCAAAAGTGCTTAGTTAACCATGAACACATCTACAGTAAATAAATGGGTTATCAGAACTGCAAATTATTATGACCTTACTGTAATCAGTAGAAGGGACCGGGTTTCGGTAACAGTCACAACTGTCAGATAATATAAGTGTAATTGTTACACAACACAGAGCAGTTCAGATAATGACAAACCAGGAAACATGGTGGTGAGGAGAATGTGTGGAAGTACTGCACCTGGGTCTGCAAGGTGGCTTGCTTGCTGCTGAGCTCTGCCTCCATGGCGGCCTTCTCCTCCTGGGCAGCACGCAAATTGCTCAAGGCCACGCTCAGTTTGCTGTCTACCTGGCTGTGCACATCCTGGGCCTCTTGCAACTGCTTCTTCAGACCACCCACCTGCGTCTTCAGATCATCCTGTAAAAATGCACGCATTCCTCTTGGCATGTTGCCAAGTCACACCACACAACTTAGATACATCTTTGTAAATATATGTATGCTTCTGGACAACTCTTTTAAATTAATTTCCATCCAGAACAAATTTTGTAGTAGGTGTAAAAATTTACATGGAAATACAGCACATGATGCTCACACTATAAACATTAAATTTAAACAACTTAAAATTTTGTATTTTATGTTTCACAGTTACATGCAGAAAGACTAAGATTAATGCACACACTTAATTACAGAGAACTCCGAACCACTTGCGTGCTGACTTATTGCTCATAGAGGTATCTCAGGGAGTGGGTTTACATGCTAACAATGTGAATTATTCCTGAGGCTGAGTTAAATGCACATATTCTAAATTATTTCAAGAATTGAGCTTAAAAATAATCAATCATTCGATACATAAATAAATTAAATGGCTCTACATTTAATTTAGTAGGAGAATGAATGCTATGTGTTACAATCAAATAACACACAATGATGTTTTGGAATGTGGAAATTAAAGTCAACTCTCAATTTTTAGACCCCTGGAATAGAAACCCTTTCGAAATAACAACTGTTTTTTGGGGACCATAAAAATTTTTTTATTGAAAATGGATTTTTAATAACAACCCTTTTCCTGGGAACCATGAAAGGTCTTTGTTTAATGTTAGTACATTTAATTGTATTGATATTTGCTAGTGTTGGTGTTTTGGTTTATGACATCACTCAGTGTTCACCAAGATGGAGCAGGTGAAAAATAAAGTATGTAGTTGTTCTTGTCTGCACTCCTTTGTATTTTAGTAGTGGAATTAGCGTTCTTTTGAACATTAAACTTTCAGTAAAGTAATGACTATGGCCCTCCGGAGAAATGTGTGATTGTCAACGCAACATTTGGTCCACTCGGGCCAGATAAAACCAGTTTTGTTGTTTGTTCGTGCCTTTGTGGAGTGGTTGCTGCATATGCATCACTGAAGAAGGATTTAAAGAACTGTTGTTTTGCGTCATTTGTATTTTGTTTACGTCGTAGTTGCAGTTGACAGCATTAATCATGTTTTAAATAATTTTTATTAGTGAGAAGTGTTGTACATTGGGTTTTAATTAGTAACTTTTATTCCGTTACGATTGATACCTCAAACTTGTTCAGACTATCGATATTCAGGTGTTGGTTGCTTTTCGTTGGTCTATAATGGATGACAAGATCAAAGTGTTGACAAGACGGCTGGAGCGTGCTGAGAACCAATTACTGGGGCAGCATCATTAGTCGAAGCAGTTGTAAACAATTTGTCTCAAAAACAGTTATTTATTGCGACATGTCTGGATTTGCCGCAGATATGAGCTGGATTGAGGATGACCACTTACCCAGTTACTTATGAAAGGCAACTAAAATTTTTGTAAAGGCCTCCATAACAAGCGGTTAGACGACTTCGACGATGTCTATTATTGGGTTATGTCAGTTCTAGTGACCATCCAGGAAGAGCTTAAGAAAGAAGAAAGTGCATTCGCCACTATGCCTTGCCACGTATCTTATATTTCTCTTCCTACAATCCATTTGCCATCATTTTCTGGACAGCCAACTGAAAGAATTAACTTCTCCAATTTGTTATGTACACTAGTGGTGAGTAATGAACACTTAAGTAACGTTGAAAAGCTGTCATACTTGAAATCTTCACTGTCATCTGAACTACTGTCATTGATCCAAGCCCTGCTTATGACAGAAAATAATTTAGTTTTTGCTTGGCAGTTACTTGACAAGAGATTCAACAAAAAAAGGCTCACAGAGTCCCATCATTTAAATGCGATGGTGCAAACCTCAAATGTTTCTTTGTCACGTCCAGCCACTGTAACTACCTACATTTGTGTCATTATTGACACAGCATGTGGCAGCATTACGGTCATTAATTTTAAATATTGATGCTTGGGAGTTTTGGACCCTCTGTTATTGTATCTTTTGGAAAGAAAGCTGGATAACCATTTATGGCAATAGTGGGAATTGCATATTAGTGGTGCTGCAAGCAAGTTGCCTACATTCAGTCAGTTTTTATCATTCATGGAGGCTCATCGTCCAGCTTCAGAATCCATGTCCTTATCGGCTGCCACCTCTAGACTGGTATCTCAGATCAAGATCCCACAGTCTCATGCTATGCATCCTCCAACTCGTAACACTTTGTTATTTGTTGGACGCTCTACTGACTCAAATTGTAAATGATATCTGTGTAGGGGTGAACATAAGCTGTATAAGTGTCCACAGTTCTTAGACTACCCAGCAATAGAGTGCTATCATGTTGTCAGGAGTCGGAGGCTCTGCCTGAACTGCCTGGCAGCTTCTCATCAGGCAAAACAATGTCAATCAAAAGTCAGCTATTCATCATGCAAGGCTAGACATATTACTTTATTTCATTTCAGTGAGACAGTACATGGCAACCTTGCACATGGAGGTCCTCCCAAGATTAATCCAGTAACATCTGGGTCCGTAAACCATTCTCCATTTGTTACTCTTGTTGCTGCTCAAATTTGTGCAGGACATGATCCCCAAATGTGCTACTGTACGCAGCTATGGTAGACATGCAAGATAGCATTTGTGCTTACTACTAAGTGCAAACACTACTCAATTCTGCTAGCCAGTCGAGCTTCATAACACAGGACTGTGTTCAGTGTTTGGGTCTCGTTTGCAGACAGGCATATCCTTCTATTCATGGGCTTTCTGAGACCTCCCTTCACACAACAAGGGAAGTAATTGAATGTTGCATAACACCAGTGAGAACTAAACACCACTTAATCGCTCAAACGGCCCCACGTTGGGTGCCAAGAAAAGAAGAAACATAATGCCTCACCTACATACTTTACTGGGGTTTTTCTGGCACCTGTGACCTCCCCCCCCCATCATCCCTAAGATGGCAGGGAAGCTTGCTCCGTCGTCTTGACTGGGTTTGAACTGTGGGCAGGACGGGCCGGTTTGGGCAACTCTATGATGGCCCGTCGTGCACGTGGTGGTGCGATTGGAGGTGCTGGTTTGGTTTGTGTTCATGCTGGTGTGTAACTTGGTGTTGTGTCTAGACGACAAACTACTTGCGACCGAAGGCAATGCGAGTGTGACTACTCTCTTAGGTGATGTAGGCGGCAGTGGAGAGATTGCTCGTGCGGTGTGCCACAGGTGGTCAAACTGAAGCCTGCGCTTCCCACTTGAGTTTCTTTTGTTTCCGGGTGTACACCCTGATCCTCCCCTATCAGGCCGGTAACCAGGGATAACCTTATCTCACCCAGCCCTGTGACTAGGCGTAGGAATTAGTACAGAAGAATGGGAGAAGTGGATGTTCTGTGGAGGCGGGCACGACGCGAAGGAAACAGGATTCAGTACTTGGGTTATTCGTGTAGGCCTCCAGGCCAGAGACTAGGCGGGCGGGAAGTCGCAGACAGACCCAAGCACCTGTCTGTAGGTATCAACAGTAGGGTAGGGGCATCCGCTCCTGTGCTACACAGTAAGGTGGGAAGTCGCCAGTTCAGCGTATCACATAAAGCCGGAGCCCCTTGGGAGTGGGTTAGCTGGGTGGGAAGTCGCAGTCAGACCTAAAAACTCACAGAAAGTTGCAACAGTCGAGAGAACCTCCACTCCTATAATATGGGGGTTCCAAGAGGCGAAGGATGCAATTCACATAAAGCTATGCTCACGATTTAAATCCACTCAACATAAGATGCAAAAAAATGCATAAACCATCACAAACAATGTAACATTGTCTAGTAACTGTTAGATGTAATCACGCTTTTACCCTTGTACGCCTGGCACGTGGAGAGCATCTCGCCACCCCTCCTACATTCAACAGTAAGTACCATCCCCCTCTTCCTTATCCCTCACTACACACCTGCACGCACCTCTTCTCATGCTGCTCCATCTGACGCGAGTGACACCACGCGACACAGACTAACAAAGGTTGGCTCGAGCATTGCAAATGGGTGTATGTCACTTGCAATATGATGTGTTTAAAAATTTTAAAAATAAAAGTTTACAAATGTTTGTATCGCTATAGTGAAAGTCTTCATTAACAGACTTGAATTTTGAACAAAATTAAGTCTTTCAAATGATAGGGCAAAAGACGGTGCATTTAAAAACTATCGCAATGGCGGAAGTGACGCTATAGTCCATAGTCGCAATAAGGCGGTTCAACTGTCTATGAGTTCCTTAGTAGACTTCAAGAGCTGAAAAACCAAAGGAAAAGTTATTGCTCCATCACAAATTTGCACATTATTTTTAATAATGCACACATAGGAAGCATCTATTTACATTGAATGTATACTGACTGATGGTGATATGTATTTCATAAATGAAATATAATGATATTATTTACATAAGCATTTTCAAGAGTTGCTAAAACTTGTTTTCTGCACAGAAAGAAACAGTTATACGTGATGTGTGATCTTAGCTGTAGCTCACATCCTTAAATGTTGATATGAATGGAACTTTTTAATGAAGATAGACAACAGCAATATGGGCAATACGTAAGATTAGAGGAAATAATATGTTGTGGCTTTATCGATGCAATGTATACAGCAGCATTGGGAAACCAAAAATATTTTTATTATCATTAAAAATGCCAAAAAATTCAAATATTCAATCTTAGTTTGGTAATATCAATCCCACTTCAGTGTTGATTGTTTCAACACAGCACAATGATGGATGTGAATAGCGAAAGAAACATTCTGATGGATGTGAATAGCGAAAGAAACATTCTGATGAAAACAATAAATGCAGAACAACACAATAACTTTGCACCATTACGCTGAACATCACAGCCAATCAATGGCAGCAACACATTGTCCATGATACAGTAGTTATATTTTTTAAGTTTACTAAAGTGCATTATTTTAACTAGACACAACATAACTGCCTTACTTACCAAGTCAAGATGTCCCATCCAAAATGACTTTTAAAAAGTTCCATTTGGTCCACAATTTACACAAGGTAATAAGTTAATAATGACGTACTCTACATGACAATCTGGGAGCATGCAAGTAACTGACCCGTTCGCGCTCAATCTGAGCGACCTGCTGCATCAGGTTGCGCACTCCCTTCCTCACAATGTCTGGATCCACATCCACCACGGAGCCATCTCGGCCATCACCATGATCCTGGCCCACTACACAAGCAAGCATTCAACATGTCCCCGAGTTGCTGGAGCAAAATACACCACAATGAATCACCTCTCTGAAGTACTTGTGCTGCAGTTCATGTTTATTGTGATTTCCACAAAAGAAAATGCTTGGGAGGAAAAGTACACGTGCAAATACTGTACTGTACCGAAACACTGTAAAATGTAAAATAATGCATATGTGACTACATAATTTTATTACAATATAGTAAATAAGGAGATACAGTAGTACTTTATTCAGTGAAATTAGTCATATAAGATGTAACTAGAAAACTATTAAGCCATGCATTATGGCATTATATTCATTAAGATGGAATAAACACCATAAAAATCCATGAAATTTTTTTCTTCATTCATTTACATGTTTTCAAATGTCAGTACCAACATATACCATTTTCATCTTCAGTAGTGGAATAAATGATCAAGGACTTTGATTAAAGAAAAAGAAATCACCAGGGATATTCTCAACCCCAGATAAAATATAATGTAACTCTGTTTGAATGCAGTAAAACACATATACTTATGGATATCATAAACACCATCAATAACCCATGTGAGAACAGAAAATATTGTATTTACCTGAATATACGATGAGCTTGAAAATAATGTAACACCCATTCTTAACTTTGGTCTAAAGGAAAAATGAATTTCCCCTCAAATAGTTTTAGAACGATTTTAGGAGGATTTTTAACTTACAACATAAAAAAATACAAGATTCAACATGTCTGTCCACTGATACAAAAATAAAATTAAATACTGTAAATGTGAAAGATATTAGTGGAACAATGTTCTGTGCTCATAATATGTTTGTTCAGTTTGTGACAAAACTCTATGCATTTGTAAATACCTATTTATCTGCACATCTAATACATTTTTGTTACCATATTTTGGATTAAAAAAAAAGAGTGTGCATATAATATGCATGGTAAATTGTTGTACATGGTTTTATGAACTGATTACATTCATAACTAGTAAAAAGCAACTACTTTCAAAAGAAAAAAAATTTGACGTGTGAGCTGCGATAAGATAAAACGACCCCGAGTCATGTGTGTTTTATAATAAAATGCTGATGCTGGATGACAGGGGAAGGGAACAACCGAGAGGTAAGTAAGAGAGAGACCAAGACAAAGGAAGCAGACGGAGTGAGATGGGGTAAGAGGGAGACACACAGGCCAATACCAAGCTAGGCTAACACCACTCTTGTTTATTTTTAGCTCATCCCACTCTAGCAGAATGCTGCTGAAGATTGGGACAGTTGGTAGTGTGCAACAAACCCTGGCCGAGTGGCTGGCAGGCACAAGTTGCACTCAGTATGCAAACCACACACTGCTGCGTTGACATTTTAAAATACAAATGACAAAGATTAATTAATTAAAAATAGTGATGGGTCGAGTCTCCAAAACTCAGGTCGAGTTGAATTAAAAAAGAATGATTTGTCATTCGAGTCGAGTTTTTTCTCAGCAGGCATCGAGCTACGTGCAAGTCGAGTCACGGTGTTGTTAGGTTATAAACAAACAAATATTTGCACCTAACAATCACTTTCCGTGTCTTGCGAATAAATCATTTTGCGTTGCTTGACCAGACGCTTCCTTTCTCTTGCCGCCTGAATGACGGTGGCGCCGCTGCCGTGGCAGGCGAAAGATAACATCAAGGTCGACAGATACAGTCTCAACACAACACACATACAAAAATATGACGTATTTAACCATTAAAAGCCTCTTTATCTCATGGCATGTCACACCTTCAGCAGAAATATGCATAGATACAGTACACGTGACATAATTTTTTTCATAATTTCTGTTTTAAAAAAGTATATATATAAAAAAAAAAGAATTATTAACAAACAAACACTTTTAATGTGAACTGCTTGTCTGCTCACTCGGCAACATGCATACAGACCAGTTTGAAAGCTACCCTCCCACGCCACTCTTGTAACTGTTATTTTATTTTTATTTTTCTATCAGCATCAAGTGGCAGATGTTACTGTTCCTTTTATACATTTTCTACCTACCATAGTCATTCACTCATTGGCAAGAAGGAAAATGCAGTGTTGTGATTCTTTTAACCAAGTAAATGATTATTCTTATTGGTAGAAACTAGTCCCAAAACTTTTTTCTTGGTAAACCATAATTATAAAGGGAGAAGGAAGTTATAGTCCATTCGCGGTTACTTCCAATTTTTCTGAAGCCCTGCTAAAATTCTACTTTCAGAATATTCCTCCACCTTATGCAAAAAAAACCCCTGAGAGAGAGAGAGAGATAGACAGAGAGATAGAGATAGAGAGAAGAGAGAGAGAGAGAGAGGAGAGATAGAGAGATAGATATATAGATAGATAGAGAGAGAAAACACACATTCCTCCCTCAGTGGCACATCAGTAAAAGGTCCTTTGTGTTCGAGCATGACGTGGAGGGGGGCTAGCCAACTGTTGCTTACTGCTGGCTGCCGCCATCTCTGTCATTCTGCTAGAGTAGAGGTAAGATCTAAAATAAGCCACAGAAGGGCGGCCTAGGTCCAATTGTTTGTCGCCCTCTTGCTACCCCTTGCTTGTCCTTCCCACAACAATATTTTATTACAATACAAATATGACTTGCTTCTTTCAAATTATCACAGCTCATATGCCAACCACTTTCCTAATAAAAATAATTGCTTTTAATGTAGTTATAAATGTTATCACTTATTAAAATATTCAGAAAAAACTAACCCAAAACAATTAAATAAAAAAAGCATAAGATTCACTGGTAAATACAGTAAATATTATAACAAAACATAATATTATATCTGGACAAATATAAAATATATACAGAATTATCTGTCAGATTAAGTACAAAAATTATTTCAACTATGGTCAAGCAGGCCCAAAGGGTTTCCCATTGCCCTCAGAAGAGTCCCTGCAGTGAGCAGCAACACTGCTTTGGAACTGTCCTAGAGAGTCAGCAGGGGTGGGGGCAAAGGCCCCAAAGATGGTGCACCACAGTCGAACAAGGTGCTCTTAGTGCAAGGGTCTCAGAGTGTTGGCAGGGTGGATGAAGGCGCATGGGAGTGTCACAAGGGTCGGGGTGTGATTAACTGTCATGTTAGCCTGAAACTACCTGCGGTCATCAAGTGAATCTTGATCCCCCCGCCCATTAGGGGGCCATCCCCATTAATAATGGTTTAATCATCTGGTGTTAGGGTGACATTAAGCAAAGTGATATAATGTCACATCCTAACTGAAAGTGGTTGGGCTTTCTCTTGAAGAAGACTGGAAATGGGTGCGTGCACTCACTCACTCACTCTCTCTCTCTCTCTCTCTCTCTCTCTCTCTCTCTCTCTCTCTCTCTCTCTCTC
>NQII01000407.1:537026-547532 GCA_002778355.1 Clitarchus hookeri | reverse complement strand
CTCTCCCACTCTCCCTCCCCCACTCACACTATGCCTCACCCCTTAACATACCCCACTCTCTCCCTCCCCATCACCCCTCCTTCCCCACTCTCTCTCTCATGGCAATAAACTCTTTCATTCTCAAATCCATAAGCCAAGTTTTGGAGCAAGCTAAAATTGAACCATGACCACAAAAGAGGCTAAAGTTAACAAATGGGATGTGAAGGATCCGAATCCAACCTTGAGAACAGAACTGTGGTACAAAAATGGAATCAAGGTCTGGTTACTTACTATCATCCCAAAATTTTGGTATAAAATCCTAATGTGGGATATGAAGTTTGACAGCTCAGGTTTTATATATAGTAGTATGGGCTCGGGGGTTCTTTGTAGTGTTGAACCATGGACTGCTTGGCACTGATTACAGTCATACCTCGGTGTTTCTCCCACTGGGCTTTGCTATCCCTCAAAGGAGGTTATGGTTGGGTTCTGACCTGCTCTTTCTCTTGAACTACTGTTTTAGGCAGGTCTGCTTTGTCCGAGTGCTAGGGCACTCGGACAAAGCAGACCTGGAAGTCCTTCAGTGCTACCTTAAGAGGGTCATAGTTGCGCCTGCCATTACCCGCGCTCGCTTGAACTTCTCACGTTGATATTCGGAAGCACTGGGCAGAACACAGGGTGCAATTCTTCCACACCAACTGGTCACCCCTACTGGGCAGTTTCCTCGGGTTAGCAGAATTTAGTACTCCCCCGGGCATTATCGCCTAACACCGGGGCGATAACTTCCTTTGGGCTAGACCGGCCGGTTTTGCTCCGCCCCAGCCGGGTCAGGGCCCCAAAGTCGGTCGGAGGGGCGTTAACCCCACCGGCTGGCCAGGGGCCCTATAAAGCCACCACATCCCGAGGATGGCGGTCTTTTAATCCCGGCGGTGAGGCTCGCCAACTGGCAATCCAAGGATGCACCCGGCATCCACTCGGATGGATTTTACTGCCTTAATCCATTCTGCCCCTCGACTGCAATACGGCATGAGGTAGATGGTGTGGCAGGTTAAGAATGAGGTGGTAGATACAGGGTTTGCAGGGTAGTAAGGTATGGGGGTAGAGGAAGTCCCCAATGCTTGATTACGCAGATTGCCTACACCTCCTCTGTGTATGAACAAAGTCGGTTGGATATTTTCCCAATCCTCTAATTTTCTGTACCCATCAGATAAAGATGAGATAGATCAAACAGATTGGTCCCACAAGCTCTCATTTTAAAATTCTCTGTCCTCAGCAGATTGAGATGATGTGGATCAAACAGAGATTTGTGAGTAGAGAGGTGGGACTCCTTATGGATCAAACAGAGGTTTGTGAGTAGAAAGGTGGGACTCTTTATTCCTCTTCTGTGTTTCTAGTGTGCTCAGAACTGTCAGACTGTCAGACTGTCAGAACAACCAAGGGTCAGACGAAGACAGACTGCTCGTCCACTACATCAGGCACCAGATGTGGAAGTGACCCCCACTTAGGGCACAATCACTCACACCCCTCACAGTCTTGGAGCTCTAACTTGTTTCCCGTTTTGTCACCTTTAAAATAGGATACCTTCTGGTACAGTTGGCTGAGGTAATAATAGGACTGACAATTGGCGGGGTGAGAAACTGCTGTATTCAACTGGTAAACTGGGGTCTGAACTACGGATCTTGCTACTCCAAATAAAGTACGACAGATTGACGAGAGAGAGTTTTATTGCTGCTAGGGGTAAATGTCTGGCACTCACATGCACGAATGTCTATTGGTGCACAATAGCCCTACTCTCTAACTAGCTTGAAGAAACACTGGCATGGTGTAACAACTGGGATGGTGCAACGAGCATGGCAGCCGAGGACTCTGAAGGAGTGCAAGCTGGCTCAGTTTTGCTACTTGCTGCTAACTCTAGGTCATTGCTTCCAGACTCCTCAAGTGGAAGAGAGAGCTCCGGAAGTGAAGGTCGCTGGAGTGCTATTTTTACGGCTGCAACTCTGTACGTAGGCGCTGCGATAGGTCGCGGGTACATGAGGATCTCAGTTAGGATGGCCATCCCCACTCCATTGTAGCAGTGTGGCCAAGTTGTACGTGAAACAGGGTGGCAGTGGGTAGATTTCCAGCCAGCCCTGCATGTACTCATGAAAGTAGGCTAATGCGGTAAGTATTGGCATTTGCTTAGGGGCAACACTCTCTCAGCAATCCTTCCCATGCCAACTGATGTTTACTAAATAGCTTGGAAATGATGGGATATCAGCAGTAGGGTTAAATGTCACAGGTGTGACATGCATCAAGGTTCCAAAATCAATTCACATTCCGTATGCAAAGCTAGTAAAAAGAAAAATCCAAAAGGGTTAAAAAAATTATAGCCGTACAGGATTGGCTAAACTGACTTACACACTCTTCCAAGAGTTAGCACAGATCCAAACCCCCCTTTTGTCCTTCAAGCCTATTCAGCACCTAATATCCCTGCCTATTCAGCACCTAATATCCCTCTACAGTCTTGGGACCAGGGTATGGCGATAAACCTGCCTTGACAGTCACCACCACCAGAGTAGTGTGTTAACTACTGATGACAACTTCAGTAGAGTACATGGCAGGCCAGCGACAATTCCGCAATACCCAAATACTTCCTAGAGGCTGGCAGTGGAGGTCACCCAAAAGCACACCTCATGAGCCTCCCCACGGAGAACCAGAGTGACAGCGACAATCCTGCTCACTCCGCTATCCTTTGAAAGGGGCTGGGTAAGCTGTGGAGTCTGAGCTATTACAGAAGGGAACAGTTCAAGCAAACACTGAAGTACCACTACAGTTATTCCCGTAATGAGGGTCCCAGCTTCCCTGCCCTCAGGGGAAGAAACAGTAAATGACCACCAACTGCACAGGCACCCACCACGGGTGGGCATAACTTTTGTTAGTTCCTGCTGTCTCTAGATGCATCCTTGATGCCGTTGTTGGTGTAACATCATAGAGTGAGTGAATGAGTGAAGAGATTTGGGCAGCTCTTAACATTGCGGTCTTGAGAGTCGATGAGGGTGAAGCAAGATATGGAGCAGCGTCGTAATACAAGGACAGAAGAAATGGGAGATCCGGCACGATTCCCATATGTGAAAATTCGGGAGTGACTCTGTCGGGAATAAAACCCAGTTTGCCATGGTGGGAGGCGAGTAGTCTAACCACTACACTACTGTGGCCCCAAATGTCATAGAATTAAGACGTTCAAAGATGATGCAGATCCTGTTTTAATGAAGTTTTCAACTTCTTAAGCAGATTTCATAAACCAGAAAAAATTTCAGCCATACGGAAAAATTGCAGGACACGTTCTGTAGCATTTGAAATACAGTGCATTTCCTGCTTTTCCCGCATTTCCCGATTGCTGGACATTCTGAAGAAATCTGTCTTGATTTTATAGAATACGTTTTCCCATGAGAACTTTGCTTTGAACATAATACTCAACTGGTGCTAGCCAGAAATAAATTCTCCCTACCTATTCCACCAGTCTTACGCTTTTCTTTTCAATTGGTGATGGGGGCATTCAAGCCATTGGCTGACTTAAATAGCATTCAGCTCAAACTCTTGATAGCAATTGTTTATAAACACAGCGGGGTTTTCCTGCAGGCGGCCAGCGAACTCTGACAAAACCGGTTCTTTGGGGTGCCAGACCGTGTTAGGTTATTCTCTTACTGAGTTCTCAGGTCAGAAGTTATCTTGCCCGCGGTACATGTAACACTGGGAATGTATGCCTTGCAACGAACCTCCTAATCATGCCTGCCTAAGCAAAAGTGGCAATAAGTTTGCATGCACGTGATGCATTGGATTCTATGACTTCATCACCCTGGGAAAAACAGTGAGTCAATTTAGTCCATTTTGGTTGGTTGTTAAGCACCACGGTGTGTTAACAAAACTCCTCAAAGTTGTTGGAAAAGAAATAAAAAATGCTCAGCAGTGCACCAAGATGGCTCTTGGTCATAACGACCCAGTCCTGATTAGTTAGTGAACTAATTATAATTAGCCTGTCACTCCTCACTGGGCACCACGAAAGCCTTGACACACAACCCAATATCGTGGCAACAATATTCTGGCTCTTAAGAACACAATGTTAAGATCCACCCAAATCTCTTTACTCACTTGTCTTGGAGATGCCTCAACACAGTTCAAATAGGTCTGATGCCCGGTCTATATAGTCACTTGAGCACTTGCTCACTGATGTCAGGGGCTGCTGGTCCCTCTTCCACTCTGCGGCACATGACGTATAGCAATGTGAGTGGGTTGGCTGCCTGTGGGTGGTAGTGAGTGGAAGTGCCTGCTGCAACGGTTGTGTTCGACGCTCGCTTAGATGCCAGGTTTAACATAAATTTTTTTGCTTCTAACTGGGTGGTTACCAGCCGGGCATCGCCATGCCATACATTGGAAGGTGTCTGACTTCAAGGGGGCATCTTTATGAAGGCACCTGTGGTTGGTAGTCATTTGTCTGAGCTGTAGCAGCTTACTTTTGCAGTTTAAGAGATGCCTCACTTTAAGTGATGGTGAGTTGTACGCTTACTTGGTGACACATATGTTGCAAAAAAAAAAATAAGTTGGCTAAAAGCAACACGTATCTGTAAAATAACAGAACTTAAATAAGAAAAATTTACTTCCCCCTTTTTTCTTATTCTCTTCATGCCTAAGTTCCTTTCATAGTCATCATTACAGATCTCAGAAACAATAAATTTAAATTTTAAAACTCGGTAATGCACAACATTTTGGGAACAAAAATTAATGGTGAACTGAAGTGACATTCATGAGCCATAATTCAGTGTATGTGACCACCGTGTACCACAAGAGCATGTGCAGTGACAACTGAGCATACATTTGGCTGGGCTCCAGCGGCGAGAGGGGCTTAGCAGACGGAATGGTAGATTCACGCTCCCATCCATCTGAATGCCGGCAATGCGTCGCAGCGTAGAACCAATGCTGCTCAGCTTCTGATCCACTTCCTTCTTCGCAGCCTCCAACTGCTGCAGCTGGGCATCCAGTGCCCTGACACGCCCGTCAGAGCCACCCAGCCGAGCCTGGACACAAACGCCAACAACTACAGCACACAGACTGCCTCTAAGTCATCCACATTCGTATCACATACTGTCACTGTAATCAGAAAGAAATGTTTTTAGAGATGCACTTGTATATACAAAGATGTTTAAATAAATGAGAAAAGTAAGTTATAGGTAAGTGAAATTAAGTCCTTGAGTAAATTCAATATTATGAAAGTGTCTACAGTTTAAAATTAACAAAGTAGAAAAAACTGACCACAATCAAACTACATGATGTAAAGAAAATGGAGCATAAATACTTACCAATACGATTTTCAGAAATGTATGTGGTAATGCACAACTGACCTGACAGAAAATTAGTAAATTACTGACTTTGTGATGGACGAGTTTGATTTTTACATTTTTGAGTAGAACCAAGTTGTATGAAACTTGAGTTGAGTCAAGTTCAGAATACAATTTTTGAGTTGAAATCAGTCACGGTTCGAGGGTTTCAACACAGGTAGGGCTGCACAGTGATACTAAATATTTGAGGGAGAAAGGGAGAGTGAGGTAATGAACTACTTAACAATTTTTAATTTTTACGTGTGAAAATAAGTTTTACAAGATTCTAGGGT
Organism: Clitarchus hookeri; assembly: GCA_002778355.1. Lineage (NCBI taxonomy): Eukaryota > Metazoa > Arthropoda > Insecta > Phasmatodea > Phasmatidae > Clitarchus > Clitarchus hookeri. The sequence goes on along the minus strand of NQII01000407.1, from coordinate 541,912 downwards.
TGTGCGAAAGTGAAATTTTGTTCCACAAAACCAAAAAGAAAAATATGTTGTTGGACTTCATGAAACTGAAATAAAATGAAAACTAATTTTGTGAGAAAATAGCTTTAACGAATGTTTAATGAAAATCTGAAAACTTCAAGTTTTTAATTAAAATATATTTTGAACTAAATACTTGCACATACTCAACTGAATTCAATTAAAATTGTGAATTCACACTTGCCTAGTGTCATTAATGGCCATACAGTATAAAAAATATGCTCCTAAATATTTCCTTAAAGTACATGTAAAAAAATAATAAACATGAATGGATTGCATAAGGAAGGAATAAATATTGTAATAAAATTCTAGAACTTAACAAAATAGTTTTTGCCAACATTTAAAGTTAAGTTTCTAGTAATTATTTTAGTAACATTTTAGTAATAAACATAGACATATGGACAGACCAACAAAAATTTTCCTTGTTATTCATCTATACGAATATTTGACAAGCACTAAATATTCATCAAATTTCCAATTTCCATTTTGCTTAGATTTTCATTTTCTTACCGAAATCAAAAATAAAAGATATAGTTTTTCTTTATCCCTTCAGTAAACAGGATTATTAAAAAAAACAATGGTGCATGATAAATCAGCTTTACTTTTGCACCATCCTTACTAAAAAAAAAAATTCTGTATTTAATTTTTTTGTCTAAAAATTGTTTATTGATACGAAATTTTTTTAACTAGGAAATTTTCTTTCTCCTTCCTTATTTATGCTGTGCCAATAAAATATTCCTGCAATTTTAATTTTGTGATTTTTAAACCACAGATATTTGCAACATTTACAAATAAGCTAATTAATTTAAAAAGTTGAAGTTATTTTAAACATACTTTTTATGAAAACAAAATAGAGCATTTTTTATACACATCCACACCATCACTTGTGCTTATCATACACATCACAATTAAATTTTCTTTTATTTGTCTGCTGCGAACTTGATAAAGGCTGATTTATTATTATATCATTTGTTTTTAATTTCATTTTTTTCCCTTTAGTAATAATTGGAAGAAAAAAATAATAATTCTTGTAAATTTGCCACACTTATTTTGTTCATGTTGAATGCTTCACTTCAAACCTGAAGTAATCACCAGCTTGACGACAACAAAGCAATATAAATGTGTACGCCAGTTGTTCGACCCCGAACAGCCTGTAAGGGCTGGCAGCCTTGCAGCCCACGTGTGCGCGAAGGGTGAGACATCCCCCTTTCCCTGCTAGTCGCACTTCACATCCCTGCCATCAGCGTGCACATGCGCTAGCGAGGCCCTGACGGAGACATGTCTCATGCTCTACCATTCCACTTTGGTTTTCTCATATTCCTTCCAGCATCCTTTCACCTGACATCCTAGTGGTGGCAAGTCCCATGCTCGTTGAGCATGACAGTGTTTGAGAAAAAAAGTCTTTTTACAGTAACGAAACAAATAACTTTCCCGATTATTTTCCATTGACGAAGATGAAGAGCACGTTCACCTTAGCCACTGTACTATATACTCTAGAGACACAGCAATCGTGTATGTAGGGTGAGAGACAGATCATAAACAAGGTGCAAGTACAATGTACATTAATAGAATAGCAACAAAAAATAATTGATTTGTGATCCACTGTAGTAATAAAAAAAAACAATAATTTTCTAATTACTATCTATTGCTACGCACTTTGGCGACATGTTTTGACAGTCAGATGGAAACCACATGGCAGCGAAGAATAGATACAAAATGTTTGTTTACTGGGTAGGTATGTTCATATCAAATTACAAAAAGTGGAAATCTTACATGGGATACATACGATACATTGGATTAACAGTTGCTCTAGAGTGAGACATGAACCAAAAGGTTTACAAAAGAAAAAAAAATCACATATAAAAACATCCTCAACAGACTACCATATTTCACGAGACCAAGAGGAGAGTGACAAAAGTTATGGATAGGAGGATGGTGCACACAGATGAAAACTGGAAAGAGTGATGGAAGGAAACTAACTGTGCAGAGAAAAAAAAAATCAATCCAGTGTCCTCAACTTTATTACTGGTCACTGGCATGTAAACATTTAGGAATGTGTAACTTTCGGTGAACCTGATTGGAAACTTGACTGCAGTGCACACCAGGCCCAATGGGGTTGGGGAAACATCAAAGCAAGGTAACTTAAATTCACTAAGAAATACCACCCTTTGTCTGCACAGTGGACCACAAATTTCTCAAAGAAGTGTGTAGGTGAAATGTCTGACCTCGGAGGTATAAGTCTTACAAACAATTGATACAAAGACCAGCACAGGTAGATACGCAGTAATGCTCAGGGACAGAGATGATGCAGGCAGGCTAAGAGGGAGGCAAAAGGAAATGAAAGAAGCATCTACCTTGAGCTCCTGCAGTTGCTGGGTGGCGTCTGCGAGGCACACTTCCAGGTTGTGGCGCTGGTCCTCTAACTTGCGTTCTCGGCCACGCGCATCCTCCAGCCGCACTATCAGCTCCTGCTCTCTTGCACGCCAGCGCTCTGCCTGCTCCTCTCCACGTGATCGCGAGCGGCACATTTCCTGCCGTGCAGCCTCCAGGCTGTTTTCCAGCTCTGCAGCCTATATGCCCACATGCGCCACCTCATCATCTTACTATGCTCCAGATGTTACAATTTATGTTTTATTACTTTATTACAGTGCCAGCCAGCTTAGTTGGCCAGAGGCCAGCTAAGCACCATATTAAATTTGCATAATAACTGATATTTCTAGGTACCATGATTCTTGAACTTGGGATTGATGTCTTAATTTATGGGTATTCTAATTGTTTGTACTATTGCTAGAATTCTTGGAAAGTTATTCCACCCTCAACAGCTGCCACCCACCAACTAAGATGGTGGGCAATGTAATTTGGTTTCTTACATATTTTGAAACAATTCATTTATGCAACAATTTGTGGTGAAGCTAAAATTTATACAGTAGAACCATACCATAATGAGTATGGGCTGTAACGAAACACTCACCATATTGATAATTTTTAATACACCACAGTCTTCTATAATAAATACATTGTTTGATGCGCTATTATCAATGTCTATAATACAGTCTGGCCTCACCACAGCCGTGGTCCCCTCCTAAGAAGTGTGTAAGGCTGTACATCCACAGACGTCCCCCTCGCAGTAATACCTAGGAAATGGCATGCAGGTCAGCTGCTGCCATCTGGTAGATGGCAAAATGCATCACACCCTGATGCGTTTCCACCTGTATGGTTGCTGGCTGTAGAGGCAAATGCAGTCCAGCGCTTCGCCGCCTTCAGCCATCTTTGCTGCTCTATCCACCTCTCCCTGTGCCCACCATGCTGGCCCTGAATTTTGAGTATAAATAGTACCCACAGTCCCTAGTTCAGGGCTGACTTGCGCAGCTCTTGCGCAGAGTGCCACACTGTGCGGAAAGCACTGAAGCCTTCAACGTATGCTTAGCTACTCTTTGCATCACCATTCCCAATAGCATCTTGCAATTCTTTGCAGTGAGCAGTGACGCAGGCCAGCTAGACAAGAGGAGTGGTCAAGTGGATACACGTCATCCGAAAACTGTTTTTTTTTTGTAGGAAGAAAGGTCACATAAAGATACACTGCACATTCATGAAAAAGGCCTTCTGGGGTTGGAAATGTGAAGGTCGCACATTAAAACAATCTAGTTTACTTTCTGTGCCTTTGGTGATTGGAAATATTACTGTTTCCGTACTTATAGATTCCATACTTATAGATTCAGGCACATTGACGTCTCTGCTGAACAAGGATTGTTGTAACCGGCTGATGCAGATAATCCTGTTGGTGCTATCCAAATATCAACCTGTTGTGTAAAAGCATTTTCAATGGGTGACGGAGGTATTGTGGAGTCTAAGGCCCTTGCCACTATTAAAATTTTGAATTTTGGATAGATTGTCGTATCCGGTAATTTTGGGAGTAGAGTTTCTGGCCAAGACACAGTGTTACATATATATGCATAATAAATGTTTGAGATTTGGGTTTTCTCCAGAGGTTCCTGTTGTTTTAGAAACCAAGTTATTTTATGTTAGGAAAATACATACTGTCCAAAAGGAGTATGCACAGTTGCAGGTAATACAAAATATTCAGGAAGAATTACCAGTAAATTGAACCATTGCAGTCATTACCCTGTAGTCTTAAAATTAAAAGATAATGAACCTGTTACATCCTTGCAGTTCTGGGTACCTCCTCCCAAGGTTCATGCCTTTAAACAGCTTATCAAAGATTTAAAAGAACAGGGTATATTGGAAGACTCAGTTAGTATGTATGCGAGCCCTTCCTTTTTGCTTTCTAAGAAAACACCTGGGGACAATATCGCTTAGTATGGAATTATAGGAAAATTAATTAAAAGATTTATTTAGATCCTTATCCAATTCCAGTGGTTGATACGGTGTTTCAACATTTGGGTTATGCTAAATATTTCAACATTTTTGATTTGAACTCTTCATTTCTCCAGTGCGAGTTACATACAAATTTCCGTGAGCTGTTAGCGTTTTGCACCTCCTGGGCGTTGTTTCAGTGGATGAGACTCCATTTAGGAATAAATTCAGGACCTCAGGCTGTGAGTAGGCTGTTGTTTCACATTTTAGGTAAATTTATGTATTAATTTTATTTTACTTACATCAATGATGTATGTACCATATTTACTCAAGTATAGTGCGCCCTTTTCCCCCAAAATAAAGGAAAAGATTTCTGGGGTGCGCACTATACACAAAAAAAAAATTAGGAAGGAGAAGTAGTCATAAACTGTCCGGAGATGCGGAGATGTTTAGAGGGAAGTATAGCGGAACAGTCTGTCATCACTCCTCTCCCTGCTCTCTCTTTCTTTCTCAGCGCCCCCTTCAGTTCGCCCCTC
>NQII01000407.1:472958-536949 GCA_002778355.1 Clitarchus hookeri | reverse complement strand
TTTTTTGCTTCTCCATGTCTCTTTTCAACTGCTTCACGGAAGTGCTTACGCAATACATGGGCAATAAATGTGTAATGATGAATGACGGAAGTTCACGTGCTTCTTACACTGCTAGGTTTAAGCTGTCAGTCATAAAATATGATGAAGAAAATGGAAATTTGACATGGCTGTTTCCAGTAGCTGTGACTATTTTTTATTGGTATATAAAATCAGTGATAAAACGTTTATTTGAAATAATTATAACATAACTTGCAAGTAAATATTTCTCTTAACAGTGATAATGCATAATTGGTGATTAATAAGTACATTCTGCTTGCAGCGTTTCACTGTGTGTCGTTAAAATAGTTGACAATCAGTAATGTAACGAGAACTGCACGCAGAAACTACGTGACTGTATTCAGTCCTCGTGTCAAGGTTACGTGTAGGTCGCAGCCCCATTCCCCCATCCACGGCAGTCACGTGCATCCTCAAAGCTTGCATCCTGTCTCGCCGGAAAGCAAAGCTTCCACATGTTTACATTTCCCCTCCCCTCCCTTTTCCAGTCATGTTGCCATTCGATAAATTCCTCCAAGCCTTCTTTGTTTTCGTGTAAGGCAGAGGATAGCCAATCATGTTCAGGTGGAGGAGAATGGAAGAGGCGACAAACAACGTTTTTTTTAGAGGTGTCACATTCCCCGGAAAAAAAAAACCAACAGGTCACTGCATAAAATAAGGGGAAAAAAAAGGAAGCCGGCTGCCCACAACAGTTGTTGTCGTTCTTCTTTTAACGAATGTAGGTTGCCGTTATCTTAACAGCATGCCACAATATTTTGGCTTTTAGCGCCACGAGTTATTTAATTAAAGTATTTTCCAAACATATCATAATCACCACATTTAAATTTAAAAAAAGAATAATTTGTTACATACTTACTAACAAGGCGCCACAAATTGTAAGTGCAATTTTGTTAAAAAAAATTGTGGTGTGCACTATACATGAGTAAATACGGTATATATAGTAATATTTTTCAAGATCGCATCAGTAACATTAAGCAAGTGCTTCAAGCTCTCAGGGAAGCTGCGCTAACTATTAACCCAGATAAGATCAGCTGGGTAACGAAACATGTTAGATATTTGGTTCCATAACTTCACAGGGATCGTTGCACACATATCCGGAGAAAATTAAGATGGTTGCAAATTTTTCGATACCCAAAAATGTTAAGGAGGTGCAACCATTTCTGAGTATGGTCTCTTTTTATGGTAAATTCATTCCAGATTTTTCCAGGATTACTGAACAACAGGCTGCCTTCCATATTCTTAAAGAAAAATATACTAATCTCCTTGAGCTGCATTGCCCGATTATAATGAGAAAATTTTTTTCACTAGCAATTGGGGTTGTATTAAGTCAGAAGAAAAATGGGTCCTTGGTGCTGGTAGTTTTTGCCAGTAAACTTTTAACCACTGCTGAAAGAAAGTACACAGTGTTTGAAAAGGGGTGTTTGGCATGTATTTGGGAAATGGAACGCTTTCCCAATTATTTAGAGCAGCGTTTCCTAACCTTTATCAGCCACGGACCCCTAGGAAATCAGGCACAATTTTTAAAGACCCTCTTAATAAAAAAAAACAGCTAAAAATTTCGGACCATTAATTTTAGTACTACAAATACAAAAGAAAATACTTTTTTATAAAAAATACGTTAATGTGAAGGTTGGTGTTGCTTTTTTGCAACTAGATTAGTGATATTTGGGTTAATGTTACTACTAAGTTGTAATCTCAAATCGGATTCCGCTTGTAATCTGTTCAGTCACGACCCGCACTCACTTATTTCACTCACTTCAGTCAGTCTCGCATACCGCCTGCTGGCGCACGTTCATCGCACTAAGCAAGCGTAATGATTACGAGACTTTCGGTGGCATGTATTTACTATTGTTAAATGGTCCAGAGATGAGACTGTGGACCCTCATACATATACTCGCGGACCCCAGGTTAAGAACATTGATTTAGAGCATGCTACCTGCGAGCTGTATGCGGACAAACAGGCTCTAAGTTGGCTTTTGTTCTCTAAAAAGCCTGCAGGATGGTTAGCCAGATAGCTGAATTGTTTGGCCCGTTTAAAACACGAGATTCATCACATTACGGGTAATGAGAACGTCATGGCAGATGAGTTGTCATGTATGTTTGTGATGAGGAATTTTACGTGGTACAGATGGAACCAGCATGTATGTATTGCAGTAGAAACTAGGCATGGGAATGGTATACAGAGTACAGAACAGGGAGATGTGATGGAAAGTGAGGAATGGATAAACACCTTACAAAATTTCCCTAAAACATTTGTCAATCTTAAAGAACAACATGCGAATGATTGGGAATGTTACGACCTGATGGCAGAAATTCAAAATGGGGTTTCATTTAGGAGAATGGTCCAGGAAAGATAAATATAGAATTTTTGTTTTCGTGGAGTTGCGGCCCACGATTTTTTCGTACTACCACGAATCCTTTGTTGGCAGGTATGTGGGGAGAGACAAGACCATTGCTTGTATTTACGAAGTTTTTACGGAGCCTGGTTTTTGTAAAGAAGTTGAAAATTGGGTAAGAAGTTGTCTGGCCAGTCAGCAGGCGAAACCCAAAAAATCAACCAGTAGAAGGAAAATATTCTAGTACAGTAGCCACTTACCCTTGAGAAAGGGTGTATTTCGATGTGATGGGTCCTCTGCCCGCAGTTCTTCTGAATATGTGTATGTTTTAGTCGCAGGACATAGTTTTTGGAAATTTTGTTTTTTCTTTCCCCTCCGTACCAAAAAATCTCTGGAAATTTTCAAGGTAATTCTGCAATGGTTATTTTCTTTGTTTGGTTCTCCTGTAGTGACTGTTATCTATAATGCCAGTTATTTCCTTTCCAGTGAATTCTTAGACCTAATGTTTTCATGGGGTGTTAAGTTGGTTCAGATCTCGCCATATAATTCACAAGCCAATCTGGTGGAACACTTTAATCGTAATATAACCATTGCCGTGAGAAGTTTTCAGATGGATACCCAGAGGCGCCAGGATGAAATTCTCAATAGTCACATGGTAGGTTTTAATAATGTGACGTGTGACGGCCAAGGAATTGGACGTCACGTCTAGTAGGTTTTTGTTTCTGTGTAAGTCAGTTGTGTATGGAGCAGACAGACTCTACTGTGGAGGCGTCTGAATTATTGTGCGTTGGCCTAGCACTGGTTCCTTGCATTACATTGGGCGGCTTGGTCACCTACTAGGAACAAAGTTTTTAGGGCAAGGTGATGCCTCCAAGCGTCAGGGATGCGTGGGATGGCTGGCTTACTACTGGTGTTGGCGCTCCGGGGAAGTCGCTGGTTCCCACCCTCTAACGTTGGCTGCGGCTGGAGCAGGCAGCAAGGCAGGCTGACCTTGGTGTTGCCTGGCTGTTGACATGTCTGCAGGCTGGCTGGAACAGGGTTGGCAGGTGCTGGTATTCCAGCGGTTGACGTCTCGTGGGTCGGCTCGTCGCGTGGTATCACTCTAAGTCAAAAAGGGATCCGCTGTCATAGCAATTTTACCACTGGGTAAGCAGCTCCAGTAACACTAATCGGAAGGCCAAATAGGTTGGCAGGGAGGGTAGTGAAGCGAGGCTTTACTAGGTGCCGGGTGGCTTGTGCTCTTTCCTGGGGAATTAAGCAGCTGAAGGCTCGTATAGGCTGATTACTAAGGGGGTGATGAGATGCGAGAACAGCAGCTGTCCGCCTTGCATTTTTCCTGCTTCCTCGTTGGTGGGCGAACGTCATGAGCAGGTAGGTTACTATGGTTCATCCTATATAGGGCGGCAGGCAGCAGGGTTAGCCAGATGTTCCTGGGTGAAGCCTCGTCAGGCCTGGCACCCCCTCCGGCGAGTTTATACGCTATGGAGGGAATGGGTTAACTGACTTAGTTGGCCCCAATGCTTTGTCATGTGTCTTTCTAGTGGTTGGGGCTCTACCGTAAGTGTGCACCAGGTACCTTCACATACCTGATTCACAGTAAGGGTGGCCATCGATTTTGTGGTGTATGTGACGTATGTGCAGTCCTGGTTAGAGGCTGCCCACAGTCTTACTCTACATTGGTAAACAGTTGCTAATCCACGGTCCCCTGCTGCTCCCTTCTAGGGTGATGCTTACCAGGTTGGAGAAAAAGGTACATGTTCAATTCAAAGCAAGAAAACAGAAGTTAGCTGGAATACGTGTTTTAGGGCCGGTTTCACAATGTCTGTTTAAATTATTGGTTATCTGACCATATGATAAATTTAAACAGAAGTTTTAATCATTGGTTAATCTCGCACTGTTTCTCAAAAGTCATTTCCAGGTTAAGAAAGTGTTGGTTAGCTAAGTGCTGGTTAAGATAAATATGGCAACATCGAAGTGACGCTTTTGCTTGTGATTGGCTGCTGTCACGTCGTCATCTGCTGTTTCTGTTTTTCTGATTAGACAAAGTTTGTTTTAAAAACACAAAATGAAGCAACAATAATAAACGGTTTTGGCCAGGAAACCTTATTAATTCAGATAATATTGTATTCATTTCTTAGTTTCAAAAGTATTTGTGCAACTGAAAACAAGACAGCAAATCTGATGCAAATTTATGTAGGCTTCTGTGTGGTTTATGCGACATGTGATTCCAACACAAAGAAGTTTTTAGAACCATTGTCTTAGTGATTAAGTATTACGTGTACTCAATATGCAGAAGTATTTCAATACACATTTCATAACTTCAAAAATGTGTGGCATGCTAACATATGGCTGGTGCCAGGAGAGTACACACAATTACTCGTTGCTAATTAAAGTGCGGACAAATCACTTCCTTATGTATGTATATTTTAATTACTCAAATATTATGCACATACTTATAGCATATTAACCTATCACACAAGCACGAGAAAGAAATCATGACTTTACAAATGCGACAGTGCATGCCTACCTGAATGTGGAATACTAGCAATACACACTTTGAAAGAACATTACGCTCATAACGGCCTAATACGACTCGTGTTTGAAATATATTGCATGATATGAATGTATAATTATTATTATGAAAATACTCTAAAATAGATAATAGGTGTGGAAAATTAATACAATCGTTAATATAAACGTTACATTTCTCGTCAAGCACATTTTCTTGAGTGTCTATTTTTCCAATGACTCAAAAAGTTTGAGAATGTTCCCACAGATAGTACTACAGCTACATAAATTGAACTATTTATAACAAGCAGAAAATGACAAGAAATTTTGTAACTAATCATCAAAGCAACAAAATTCCTCATCCCAGGGGTTAGAATATCTATTTAATTAATATTGTCGTCCAATTGCTAACCTAAATCACGCCCTAAAGTGCAATGGCTCGGCACTTTGTAAGATATTCACAAGCAACAAGAAAATGCCTTGTACAGCCTTAATACCAAACAGAATTGGATGAAATCTTAAGACGTTCAAATGCATTTCATTTTAAAAATATCTGAGCTACCCCCAGATAGCCAACTGTCTCTGATTTTCAAATACACGTGTAACAATTATTGCTTTGTAGCAGTGTACATATTAAATACAGGGCACTGCACCACAAAATTATTAATTAAACGACGAAACTTGCATGGAATTCAAACAAATTTTAGTACATGTTCACAAATACTTATATTCAGCTTATAATAGCGGCTGTCACAAATCCATCGCCAATTTCGTAATGAAGTTACTGTCCAAACTACTCAATTTTATGAGTGTGCCGACCTTCGCGAAAACTTTTATAATAATTTAAAATGGACAAAATAACTTTTCCCAATACCTTACAACCAAATCCAAAACATCCAAATGTTCTATCGAGTAAACATTTTGGCAAAACTACGCCTAATTTTCTGAAGTTAAGGTATTGTTTGAGCCCCTGCAAAAAGTTATTATTTTATAAAACGAGTAATATTGAATTACACTGATACAATATTGGCTTATTTCATCATCAAGGAAGTGTTTCTAGCTTATTTTTTATTAATTTACATGGGTATGTAGGTGCCCATCCCAATATTGCCTTAAAATCACATTTTTGCATGTATAAAATTGATTTGAAAATTAATTACTTGTCTTTAATCAAGGCCTAATAATTGCAGGTGATTGTATAATGAATAATTTCGTCATCATCATCCTAAATCACCAATTGAAATCTACTAACAGTAGACACAGTTTAATTACAGAAACACAACCTCACATCAACCAAGAATGACCACCATATTTGTTGTAATGTCCTGATTAGTCCAGTAATTGGAACCTATTCCTTCATTTAAGATAATCAATGGTTACAGGCAATGGTTACAGGCAAATTAAAAGTTGGTTATTCTTAACCATATAATGAGAAACAGGAAATGTCGCTAATCAAAATTTAATTTTTAATCAGGCCTTCGGAACAAAACCAGACATTGTGAAACCGGCCCTTACACTGTGACCTGTTCTATCTCCTATCTCTACACGCACTAGGTGTTCAACGGACTTTGTATTACGGCAAGACAGGTGAAGGGGCTTGTCGGCTGGAAGAGTCTTGCTTGAAGAGCGGACGAGAGCAACAATTAAGTAGGTGTGAAAAGAACCACTAAACTCTTATTGTGGCTGCTAGTCCTGAAGGGACTTGGAGCACCACATGTGGTGTACATGTCAGGAATGGTGAAAACTTGACAGCAAATGTCAGGGGAAGCGACGACTTTTCGGCTGCACTGGTAGAGAAGGCGTCGAAGGTAGGAAGTGCTGGTACAACTGTGGAAGCTCTCGGAAGAGTCTTCATGAGGACTGTGGCTGTAGTACAGAGCCTTAGCACAACTGATGCTAAGGCAAGCTACGGGCACAACTGGCGGTGTTGGCTCCTCAATGAGGAGGGGTTGGCAGAGATTCCTAACACTAGATGGTGCTACGGCGAGCTGCCTCGCCACAAAAAATGTTTCCGCCGGATGCACTGCATTATATTTTGCTGGCCGACGTGTCTTTTGTGCCCCTTTGGTTATCTTCGGCAGCCACCCTTCAGGTTCGGCTTGGGCAGCGACTCGGCTGCCATTTCTCATTTTTCGGTAGGGTGGTGGCAGAGTAGTTTAGCAGCTGTGCAGGTGGTATCCGCCGCTCTCTTAGGGGCAAACTCTTGCATACCGGTGGCTTAGCCACGTCAGGTTAGCAAACGGCAGGGGTGATAACATGACGTTGTTTTACTATGTTGGCTCTGGCCTTGGAGGCGGCCAGTCAGGGTTTGACTCCCTCGAGGCATGTGGCACGCACGTGATGACGCAAAGTCGAAACGAATAGTTGATGGGAAGCGTCACGCATCAGTTGTTAGTAATGCCACCAAGCATACGCCTGCTGCAATTTTGCTGAGGACCTAGGCTAGCATTGCATGATACTTCTCGACTGCGCTGACCTGCCCTCACGGGTGACGTGAAGTAACTCTCCCTGACGACTGACTTGAATAAGACTGCTCCGAGGGCGACAGACAGATGCCCTTTTTGTGCTGCCTATCACCCCCCTCTCCAGAGATAACGACCTCGCCACGCACGCTCTCCACAATGTTATCGTAACTGATGTATTGATTAAAACTTCGACTTTACAACCTTTCTGTTAGGAGACTGTGAAAAATAATGATATAGTTAAGGTTTGGGAAGATGTAACCAAGAATCTTGCTGAGTATCATAAAAAGGTGGAAGATTGTATTCTTAGTCAACGCAAGGATGTGAGTTCAAAAGCAGGAAACTTATTCATGGCAAAAGCTAATTTTTTGAGATCAAAAGTGGATCATTTTAGTGCTAAGCTAGCCCCTCAGTGGAGAAGTCTGTTTAAGATATGTCATTTTCTCACGCTGTGAAATTGTTAGTAGAAGATCCACAATCTCCCAACAACAGACAGTTCAAAGTCCAAGTCAGTTATGTTAAGAAATATTGTGGAAAAATATAATTATATATATATATATATATATATATATATATTGTAAAGTTCGGCACTTGTTACTGCTGACTGTTTATGTTGCCACGGCTTGCTCAGGGTAGAAACACGAGACTCAGTTAATTGAACACTACTTACTTAAGAAAAAAGTTCCATATTAGTTTGATATATNTGTTGCCACGGCTTGCTCAGGGTAGAAACACGAGACTCAGTTAATTGAACACTAGTTACTTAAGAAAAAAGTTCCATATTAGTTTGATATATATTTTATTTATCTTTTGAATGACACAGTTCATCTACGAATGTCCCGTATGCAGATGAAAGTGCCACAGTCGTTTACTTAATGAAGTTCTTAAAAAACTGACCCGAAGAAACTTAAAATGCGGCTACCTCCCACACCGGCTGAGAAATGATATATTAAAGTCTAGTTGCCGATGTGGGGGTTCTAGTCCTGCCCGAACGCGGCCTAGGCTAGCATTGCATGATACTTCTCGACTGCGCTGACCTGCCCTCACGGGCGACGTGAAGTAACTCTCCCTGACGACTGACTTGAATAAGACTGCCCTTAGGGCGACAGACAGATGCCCTTTTTGTGCTGCCTATCACCCCCCTCTCCTGAGATAACGGCCTCGCCACGCACGCTCTCCACAACGTTATCGTAACTGACTGCTCCGCACGAACTAATCCTGCGCCGTCAACAGAAACTAACCTCTCGTACAACAAAAACTTGTTGACGTTGCCTGAAAATGCGCTGGAGGAACTAAAACTGTCGACGCATTCAACATCCAGATAAACTAACCTCTCGTTTCGTATCAAATTTGTTGACGCATTAAAACTGCGCCGAAGGAACTAAAACTTGTCGACGTTGCCTGATCCACAGAAATGAACTAATCAAATTAATGCTGACGTTTCCCCAAAAAACTAAAGTTCGAAACGAAACACAACCCGGACTCCTGATAAAACGTAACCTGGCAAACGTCCTCCCGATAATCTACAAACGCACACGTCTGCCGGATAAACTATCATGGGAAACGAGCCACCACGGCTTTAAACTTGAACCCAATAAAAATATTACGACGTTTTCCAAAGCTTCATACACACAAAAGAATTTTACACCCGAGTCCCGAAAAATTACGAATATTGCGTCATTACAATATAACATGTAAAACATAATTAATGTACGATGAAATGTAACATATAAAACATAATGAAACTACAAGAGGACTCGTATGTTATCTGCACACAACAGTATAGAACAATGTGAGACACTAAAACGTAATGCAATATAATAAGAAACTGACAGAGAAAGGGGTTCTGTTTGCCTCTTCTGAAGTATACGTAACAAATTTTCTGGGTAGAGTGCAAACCCTAGCTGCACAGTCACAATCAATCCAAATTGAGAACTAAATTGGTGGTATTGAAAATCAGAATTATTGACCCTTTAACTCCTTGACAACCAAAACAGTGTGAGAACTGGAAATTAGAATCACCTTAGTGATGCAGGAGGACAGTCTGACGAGTTACTTTTGCCCGACCCCGTCCAGACTGTAAGTAGGAATACAAACACACTTGATCTTACCAATCTGGAGTAAAGTGTACCATTTGTACACCCAGTAATACAGTAGTCTGGCAGTAAAAATACTTGGTGACAGAATAAATACATACACAAACAGGAACACTAGGAGAAAATCTTCCTACTACTACGAAATGACAACAATAGGCGACTGTGTTTGAAAAATATCTGGAAGTTTAATTGAGCTCTAAATAACTTGACTTTTCCCAGGAAAAGAAAATTATTCATCCATATGGCAATACAAATTAGCAGATTATCTGTGATTCCGAAAATATTAACCATATAATTGAAATATTTCTGCTTGGGGTAGTGGCATTTGAAACACTAGTGTCCTGGCAATGGTTAAAATAAAAATATTTGAAAACTTTAAAAATTTACGCCGAAGTTCTTTAGTATTCCTTCAAAAGTAATAAATTTAAATAAAACGTTTGCAATCAGCTAGCTGCAGAGCAGGAATTCAGTATAGGTTTGCCGTAGTTAAATGTCGGCTTACGGTGCTAGCATACCATACAGTTCAATGGCACCTTAACAGACGTCTCACGAGTTCTAGCTAACCTCTCTGAAAGCTACGCGGAGGGGGCTAATACAGCTCTTAACATCTAGGTCTTGAGAGCCGATGTGGGTGAAATGAGGTTAGTATGGAGCAGTGCCAAAATGGAAGGGTAGGGGAAATGGGAGAGATCCCCAAGAAAGCCCGCCGACCAGCGGCATCGTCTAGCATGATTCTCACATACAAAAATCTGAAAATGACCCAGTCGGAATTGTACTCGGTTCATCTACGTGGGAGGCAAGTAGTCTGACCACAACACCCTGCATATGGGCCATGTAAACCTTTTTATATGACGTTAACTTCTCTTTACTTCAATCTAAGGCATGAATGCCAATCTTAGTTTTTGGATACCAGTTGTTTTACCAGAGCCAGTATTGTAAATAAACAGATAGATACATGCACTGACTTTTACCAATTAGAAAAATAGTTGAAATGGCTCCACCATAACTTCTTTCTTTTGATGCCAGTGTACCAGCCGAATTTGCGTACCATGTAGCAGCTTCTATTTCAATTTAAGTAGAGGTTGACAACCACTGATATAAATTTTTCACTGCTATTACCTTTAGTTCAGTTACGCCAGATAACCTGTGTTACGTTTCCCACCACCAAAATAATGTAGTTCGTCACCGCAGTGATCTTCGCTACAGTATTCCCTTAATGCTATGTTATTTGTACATATTTGTAACCTCTTTCTTTTTCACTAGTTTTGCAAACAAGCAGTGATATAATTCTTCAACTATATATCCCACTTCACGATTTTGTAACTTTACTTTTGGGATGTTTGTAAGTATCCAAGGCCTTCAGCAGATTTTGTATAACAGCACCATTCCAAAGGGCAGGAAATGGATCCTTCACTTTCCAACCTTGAAGTTCAATTATTTTTGGTCACTTTTGGCTTTTTACCCCTTTGACTCCCTTTTTGCTTATGTCAAATACATGTGTAGGGGGGGAGAGAGAGAGAGAGAGAGAGAGAGAGAGAGAGAGAGAGAGAGAGAGAGAGAGAGCGCATCAAGAGCATCATCGAACCAGACGTCTACGAGAGAATGAGTCCAGCCACCTTCCAAGAGGATGCCCGTCCCCGCACCTGTGGCTCCAGAAGCTAACAGAAGGGGGTGGGGGACAGTTTGATGCGTGTTTGCAACAGCCATGGTCCCATTCCAAGAAGAATGCTAACCACCCCCCTCCCTGTTGTGATGATGCCTAGAGATTGGCACAAAGGCCGACTGCTGCCGCATCACACTTTAGCGTGCTTCAACCCTCTGGCTGCTGGCCATAAAGGGGAACTTCAGCAGAGCGCTTGACCATCTTTGGCCATTTTCATCACTCTCTCTTCGCCTCTCCCTGCACCCCCTGTACTTGCCCCAAGTATTCCAGGAATAAATAGGGCCTGCATAGTCCTTAGTTCGGAGGTGACTCGCGCAGTTCATGCACAGGATGTCACTCTGCCTGGACATATGCTGAAGCCTTCAGTGTCTGCCTATATATTCTTTGTATCACTGTTCTCAATAGCACCTTGCTGTTCGTTGTGCTAGAGTCCAAGTACAGACAGTCTGGAGTTACCCTTGCCCCACCTGCAACCTCATCTTCCCAGAATGTCCTACACATTTTGTAGGCAACCTAGGTTCGGCCCTTCAGGCACTAATTAGGGCACACGCTGGGTATCTGTGTTTTATTATCAAGGCAATAAACAGACATATTCCAAGTTGGCTACTTTTGTATCTCTCAGACGGCTTTGCTTCTCCACCTGTTTCCTGCTACCTCCCTCTTCGACCTAGTGCTCCACCAACACTTTCAGATGTGCACACATGCTGCCTTTCCCCTCCACCACTTTCACGCCCTTTAGGCATATAGTCGAAGGTGCTCTGCTCTGTCTTTGTGTGTTGCTTGAATCTTACGGCAATGTCCCGTCTTGCTGAGTAACAAGAGCGGTGCTTAACCCCACTACTGTCCCTTTCTTTAGGATGTTTGGGTCTTCCAGAGATGTCCCATCCAGCCAATGTACTCACAGGAAGCCGATAGTAGGCAATCCCTAGGGTCGTGGAATGCAAGTCTTGCAAGAGCATTCTGAGTTGCCGGCAACATCCCACCCTCTCTGATAACCGAAGAACAGGGATACATTAGACACTGGCAACATACCATGAGGGAAGTCACTGGGCTCCAGGAGACTGCCCAGAGTAATCCACTAACAGTAGGTTCCCCTTAACTGGTCATGTCAGGCTACATTCCCTCCTACTGTACACCCACCGTCGCCCAATTCTGTTTTGTCTCCTGTCTTTATGCCTCACTATCAGGCTGGGCATGGGAAAATGGTCAAACAGACTCTGACACTGGTTGGAGGCCTGGTGGGAACTGCGCATAGGACCAGTATGGTGTACTCGTGAAAAAGGGAAGCCGCTACAAATCAGAGAGTAGCCATTGCTAGTACTTCGGAAGAGAACAAAGATACCTTCTTCTGCCTCCTTTGACACATTCCATGCACTGTCTCGCCACTACCCCTTACACCACCCAAGAAGTCCACAGCCAATGAACAAGTCCCACCGGTGGGGAGAGTAATGCAATGCCTGGAGTTCCAAACTCAGTTTTCAACCGCAACCAACTTCATTCATTCCAACTAGCATTCATACATGCCGTGCTTCGAGCAGTGCTCCATCCCGTGCACAGAGGGCGATTATCGAACTGCTCAGAGCTCAAAGTCCTTCCTCCACCAAAGTCCCCATCAAGATGAGAACTGCTTTCCAGCTANGGGGGGGGGGGGGAAAGTCTTTAATGCTGGACACCAATAAACTCTATTCACTAGGTGAAGCATTATGTTAATATACTTGTTTAAAATGAGTGCATTTTTGTGTACTCTCTAGCTGTAATGATAGCATCACACTTTCTTAAGTATGTACACATGTAAATGTTTTCACCTTTTGTCTGCTAACACTACTTTTCTTCGTTCACGAAAACAAAAGGAAGTAAGCATTAGCATCCTTTTCTTCACCTTTAATACAAAACTGCTTATTCACTCCCCTCTCTACCTTGTTTGGCTATTGTCCTTTTACCAGGTGGAACTGCATTCCAGTTAACAAAGTGATGAGGGCTGAAGAAATATACTGGTCGCACAAGCAGTCAAAAGAAAGGAGGTAGCAAACGAGAACAAGTCAGAGTTATGGCAATTGATAGAGAATGGATTATATGCTCAGTATGTGGTTTGTTCATTTTCTGTAACCTTTGAGCCTTCGTCATTGTTTACATTACAAATGATGACAAAGAAAGGTACTGTACCCCAAACTATGGCTATGGGTCAGTGCACTATATATAACCCTCTCTCATTAAGCAATAGAAAACTAAGCATTGGAACCTTCTGCTGTATTGGGTTCTAGACCACTTTACTACTGGCTTAATACTCATTAACAACGAGTCATTCAGGAACTCATAACATCCTAATGCTACATTCAATAACATTTTTTGTCCGGATCATGCCTGATCTAAAATGTGAGTTGAAATAACTAGAGCTAAGGTAGTGAGCAGCATTACTGGTATAAAAGTAGCAAAAAGGCAGTAGTCTCACTGGCCTGCTTGCGCAGTTGGTGAGTGTCCTGCTGTGCACGCTCGCGCTCCTCAGTCTCTGTGGCCAGGCGTGCTTGCAGCTCTCTCTCCTCTCCCTGTGAGGCCACACTCGCTGCCTGTGCACGCTGCAACTCCTCACGTGCACCCGCCAACTCATGTCCCAGCGTCAACTGCTGCTTCTCTAGTTCCCGCACTGTACCCTGCAGCCGTACTCGCTCCCCTTCCAGGCCTGTGCGTGTCTCTTCCAGACCTGCACACACCAAATAAGACGGCATTTTATGTGTGTTACTGTTCTCTGCTAGACACTACATAGTTCTTATACATACTTTTGAATGACTGTAGTATTTACCAGCATGTAGGAACAATGAACACACCTGCCAGCTTTTGTAGCGCCTCCTCCAAGGAGCGGGTCTGCTCTCGCTTCTCTCCCTCCAGGCGCTTGATGAACTCCCGCAACTCCTTGTTGGTGCTATGGTACTTCTCCTTCTCGTAGCTTGTATCCGTCAGCTGCCGGCGCACATCTGTCAGCTCCTTGCGCAAGCCCTCGCAGCTTGTCTCCACTACAACACATCACAAACCATTTCCACTACAGCCACCACAGACCAGCACACAACATCTACCAAATTTGTACCAAATTTATAACATCAGTCATCAATCAAAGCTATTTATATATTAGACATTACAACCAAAGCAATTTATATCATACTAAGCTACAATTTAAAAATATTTTGTTTGAAATGTGTGTGTGTGTGTGTGTGTGTGTATATATATATATATATATATCACACATATTACAGCTATTTTGCAAAGAAATCGTAATACCGTATAAAGCAAGCACTGTAACTACTGAAATATTGAAAAGCATTACAGCTAGGGCTGTGCGAATAGTGGATTTTATGTTGGAATGTTTTCTAATTGAATAGTAAAATTTTCGAATAACATGTGAATAGTTTCGAAATCGAATAGCTAACAGTAAACATTTCATTTCAGTTATATATAACAGGAAAAAAAAAAAATTTACTGATCACACAACAAACCATTCCCCACAAATAATAATTGCATCTTCAAGTGCAGTATATCATTCTGCTAAAAAGCAAGCTGCAAAATGTAACCATTAATAAATAATGCAATAACTATTTTTATGTGAAGTATGAAGATATGAGACACACATTGTGACAAAACTATGATAATGTGCATGCGTTACCAACGTACAAAATAAATGCTTTAACAGGAAAGGAATTTATTTCCATGGTGTTGCATTTTTATTTTCAGCAGACATATTGTTTTATTTTCAGTGATCATCATTGTTTAATAGCGGGTGAAGCCATAAGTCTAAATAGGTGTAACTTCTTGGTTGAATTGGTAGTAGATTCTGCAAACACTGAGGTTTGGTGCATGCAGTTGTAGTTCTATTTGCGAACGTAATGCAAACTGTTTTCACATGTTTCAAATTTCTTGCTACAGCTGTCATGATTTGGTAACGGAATTTGTTTACTGTATATCAAATCATAGTAGATGAAACTCTTTGCAAATGCAAACGTTTCATTGTAAACCCTTGGAACCGACTTGTGATACTACCAGCGCTGTTAGTTCGCATTCCAGCACAACTATGACGCAATGCCATGTTGATATTGTTCGTGTCCACCCGGTTGCTGTCTCATACTTTCATCAATGTACTGAAATTGTATACTTTTGAATGTGTCTGGAGAAAAAAAGCACTATAATTTCCCTGGAATTGCCAAAAAAATGTGTGTTCTTCATATGGGGCCATGTGTTATGTGAATAAAAGCGATGGCAGTGCATTACCATGGTAACATAATGTTAAGGCCTACGTGCCTATTACTTTGACTGCAAACAATAAAAAACAAACATGTCCTCTTTTGGTAAATGCTTCAGTGAAAATAAATGTGTGTGTAATAGTTTTTCTTAATAATTTTGATTTTTGTCACATATCTAAACAAGGTATTCTATAACATAGCACTGCTGGGATTTAATGATAACTGATTTGCCACCATATGAAATAGCAAAAATTCATAAAAACGACTAGTTATTATGATCAGTAATGGTCCAGCTATAATACCTATGGAATAAAATTTTAAGTAAAAATCTTCAAAACAGTAGGAATAAAAAGTCAAGCACATAACTAGTGTTGTGCCAATCCAAAAAATTGTACCAATTCAAAAAATTGTGCCGATGTGCCAAATCATTAACGTGCCGATTCTGTAATGCTGATTCACCTATGTGCTGCCGATGTATGAAAAAACTTTTTGCTTATATTTCAGCTGAATTTAGGTTACTATAATTCTGAAACAATGGTATTGGGGAAGTAGAGCACAATTAAAAGCTTTGTTGATATAGCATACAAAACTAAAATTATTTTATAGCCGCCATTCTGAAAATAAGCGTGTTATACTTAAAAAAGACATATATTAATATGGACTCCCACAGTGCAACATCATCTTCAAATTTAAGAATGGGTTGCGTGTTTCCCGAGATATGAGATAAAAATGTTATTTATTCAAATGGCGGACAAAAGACGTTTTATGTAGAAAGAGTTGATAGTTTTAATATCTACTGTCGGCATATAATGATAGGTTGAAAGGGATTAAATTATTTTTATGATATAGCATCTATAGCTAAAATAACGAAATGTACGCCATTTTGAAAAGAAGTGACCGACATACCTAAAACATGCAATTTTACATCTACTGCAGTACTTCTTGTTTGCCAAATTTTACGGGAATTGGTCAATTGCTTCCTGAGATATGACATAAAAACTTTATTTATTTGCATGACGCTATCTTACAAAATGGGGGACAAAATATGGTCCATTTAGAAACAGTTGATATTTGTAACATCTACTGCCAGCATAAGAAGTTATGTTGGAATTGATTACATAATTTCGACGATATTACATTTTAAGCTAAAATGGCTATATGACTGCCATTTTGAAAATAAATGTCTGACATGCTTAAAACATGTCACTTAACATCACCTGCAACAGTACTACTTGTTAGCAAAAACTGGTAGGAATCTGTTAATTTTTTAGAGATGACATAACTTTATTTATTCGTATGGCACTATCTTCCAAAATGGCCAACGAAAGTAGATGTGCACTGGTATACATGATGCTTGTAACAGATACTTTCAGTATACAAAATGTGGTCAATATTGTCTAAATAGTATAGCAGTTATACCAAATAAACGTAAAAAAATATATGGCATCCTCCACATTTAAAATAAGTATCTAATCATGTTCAATTACTTACTTTTACTTGGCCTATCATAGTATTACTTACCTGCCACTTCGAGAGAATTGGTTTAATAGTTTTCAAGATAAAATTAAAAATCAGTATTTATTTATTTGGTGCTATTTTCCAAAATGGCAGAGAAACCACAATATTCATCCGAAACTTTAATGCTTACTCGATACTCTGCCAGCATATAAAATTTGGTTTAAATCGGTAGAATGGTTTCCGAGATATGTCATATTGCCCCAAATTTCAAAATGGGGGTTTTGGGGAGTGTCTGCGCCCTTCTGGGAAACTGTGAATGCTTGATACTCCCAAGAAACAGCTGAGAGCTGTGGTTGCATACAGAGAGGATGACACTCCACGAGCGACGTCATTCTCTCATCTAGCCTCGCCAAAGCCACGGTCACCTCCTACGAAGAGCCGTTACGCCATACACCACAGGACGCCTTCAAGCCAGGGTGTCTTGCCCAGCCGTTGCCGCCTGCTGCGCTGCAACCTACTTCGCATCACATCGCCGCTCTTGCTCTTCAGTGCGTGGCGCATAAGAGGAAGTCTCCGCCGCTCTCAGTTACTCTCTTCTCTCTTTTGCATCTCTCTCTCTCAACATCCCGCAACCCCCGCGCTGGCCCTGTGCACTAAGTATAAATAGGACCCGCAGTTCTCAGTTCGAGGCTGTCACGTGCCAGTCTTCTACGGAACGTCACTCTACCGAGAGCTACCAGACTTCGTGTCTCGCCTTGGCACATCACGCTGCCCAAGAATCAATTGACTTTTTCAAGTCGCCACTGCCTTTCGCAGTC
Organism: Clitarchus hookeri; assembly: GCA_002778355.1. Lineage (NCBI taxonomy): Eukaryota > Metazoa > Arthropoda > Insecta > Phasmatodea > Phasmatidae > Clitarchus > Clitarchus hookeri. The sequence goes on along the minus strand of NQII01000407.1, from coordinate 519,328 downwards.
CTGTCGATAGTTCTACTCTGCACGACACCGTCTTGCTACCCTTCAGCATGCCGAAGCCGCCGCACTTCCAGCTAATTTATAGCTCATCTACAGCTTTCACGAGTAAGAGTGCTGCCTGACCTGGGGTCGCCCTTATCCCCCGCGCTGCTGCGTCTTCCGAGACTAGGTAACTTAACCAGTTGGCAACTTAGGATCGGCCCTTCAGGCCTCAGTCAGGCTACAGGCTGGTTTATGTGTGCTTGATTGAGCAATCATTAAAACAGACATAAATCAATCCCATAATTTCCTATTTTCATCACCATTACTAGTAGACACTTCTAGGGATAGCAACAAGTCAAACCCCAATCATTTTCTCTCTTATTAATAACTGTCTCGAAGTACAGTTTTGGAAGCCTGCCTTCCTAAGCCTCACTAGAGCAATTGTCTCTTGGACTATCGCCCCTCCGGCAGATACCTGGGTCGCCTAGTAATGTTTCGCTCGCCAGGTCACCTGTTTGGATACGATAGGTTAACCCCTAAGGAGCCCCAATCTCCATGACACTTGGGTTCGCTAGCAACGTTTCGCTCGCCTGGACGCCCCCTAGCCCTGCTGCTGTAACTTCCAGTTTGGTACTTGGGCCCGCTCGCGACGTTCCGCTCGCCTAGTTACCGAGCTGAAGACCAGCAGATCCGGCTTCCAACCTCGCCTAACCTCCGCGAAAGTTACACGCGTTAACATAATTTTAACGGTGGGGCAAGAAGGGTGATTACTATCTCAAACTCACATGGGTGTGTGCTGCATTTATCTCTACCTGCCCTGGCGCTGAAGGTGTGTTAAAAGCAGCTTTGCTCTGTAGCCTCCTATGGGTCGCAGGGCAGGTTTATTTTACGTGTGACAGGTTCGACTCTAGGGAGAGGGCATAAGGCCTTCCGTTCCTTATGTCCCCGAAATTTCATACTTAATCTATGCTGTGTGAGTTACACTAAAATCCTATATACAACTTACCTAACTAAAATGTGTATGAGTTACCTACAGTTAAGAAAAAAACAATGTACTCATAAATACATATAATAACTCTTAAAATATTTACAAAAATTTTCTTTACACTTTAGACAGTATTTTTTTATAGGCAGGCTTCCATCTGTTCCTAATTCTTCCTTAGCTATGCAGATGCGTGTTTCCTTTCCCCGTGGGGAAAGTTCACGGATATGCCATGGGTCCTGGGTTTGCTGTTTCAGTGGGTAGACGTATATTACGTGGGTAATTGATCACACTGTTCCACACTTAGTTTCCCATGGAGGTTCACTGTCTACTGTCAATTTGCGTTCGCTCTTATGGCCTCCTTTCCTTACTTAATTATAATGTCTACTTCATCGCGGCCTTGCCCCTTGTACTATACAAACACTGGAATTATTTAAAATTCACTGTCACTATACTCACTGGAATTGTATATACTTCACCGTCACAGGTTGTATAATTGAGCTCTTACGGCTTTCTTTCCCCCCTTTTCTAACAGTTTACTGGTTATGGTCCCTGGGGGCTGCACTGATTTTGCGGTTACATAACACCACGTGCCATGGGTACAGCAACACAAAGCTCCGGTTGGGTCGCCACTAGGTTTTGCGGTACCGGCCGACTTGGCCTTAATTGAAGGGCCATGCGGCAAGTTCGTGGTGGTAGCTCTCGTCTCTGGGTTGGTTCAGCGGGGTGCAGGGGTGCTCTGCTCTCTTGATCAATTTCCATCTCATCTTAGTCACTGGTGGTTGGTACAACAAGGAACTGTAGTATACTTATGCTGAAAGGTATCATTGAACCCAGTAGGTAACCTCTACTACATTTCAGCTGCCAGTGGTTAGACTGAGGTATGACAGAACGTGGTACACCTAGGAACAAGTGCATTAGTATTCACAATACATGTTTAAGGGGAGCAGATAAAAGTTGCCAAATGCTGAGAAGTGTAAAATTAGAGAAATTTATGTTGTACAAGCACTACTAGGACCAAAGAAAATATTTGTAAATATATAAGTGTAAACTAAGTGCATGAAAGAAAGGGCGCTCCAGTGTAATTTCTTAAGTAAAGTAAACCCTCACCGATACAACCCTTCACAGTTGCCAGGAACAGAGTCGTTAATGAAGGATGGTCTTAATAAGAGGTTTTGGGAAATTCTATGATCTTGACTCACCCCTGACCCCTACATGTCCAAATTTGCAATTTTTCGCATGAACTGTAGGTTTAATCATCTTTAATGCAGAAATGACAAGTTTTAAATTAAATATAAACTTATTTTAATAGCCAGAAGTCTTCCAAAAAAAATTATATCCTAGAAAGGCATATTAAACCACCCCTTGTCACAAAAAGTGTTAACAAACATTGAGCAGCTCTTAAGTTTAACCATGCGCAAAGTTCGTTTTCAGTGGCTTATTGTGCAAAAACAAGAAATTTTTTTTATCAAAGCATTAATTTAACTCAATAGGCCGATATCTTCTGAAAAAAAAAAATGATACCGTAAAGGGTATATATTGGACTTCCTTTTGTTGTCAGAAATGCTTACAAACATTGAGCGGAGCTTAAGTTTCACTGCGCGCAAAGCCCATTTTTTCTTGCATTTGCCTAGAAAATCAAAGGATTTGTTATTAAAATGTTAATTTATTTCAATACACACAACCCTTCTAAATAAACTGATATCATTGTAAAGACATATACGACACCCATTTGACGATAATGCGTAAACATCATGCCTGAGCATGACATTACTTGCAGCAAGCACAAGTGGACTTTTACGGGAAAACTAGAGAATGTGGTTTTGAATTATCATTAATTACTGAAGGCTATGAAATACAGATCTCAATAATAGTATTTTTTCATTGCTGTATCAAAACTCACACTTTTAAAAATATATATAAATTACTTTAAAGACAGACGTCCATCACACATGACATCCATCGCTGTGGTGCAAACGTACATCTTGCTTGTAGCGATAAGCTTATACTGCTCTGTGTTCAGTTCAACAAGCATGAGTCCTGTTCAGCTGTTTTCAACAAGACCAGCATGACCTCGTTTCTACGCCTATTATAACGGGTGAGAAGGGGGGGTGGTTTTCTAGCAACCAACATGACGTCCTTGCACCTAATGCGAAAATTGTGAATAATTTACATTCCTGTTTCAAGTGGTTATTTGACTGACTTTTTATGCCTACTCATGTGAAGACGTTCATTAAAACTTTCATTCCATAGTTATTAGAGCAGGACCATTACTGGTCATGGTAAATAGTTGTTTACATTGGTATGTTACCGAATAACTTGTTTAGAAACGTGCAAAAAACAAGAATATATAGAAAACCAGTACACACACTTATCTTTCGCAGCCAAAGAAATATGCATGTAAAGGTTATGTAATCTGGTTGTGCACTACCAAAACAAAAACGTCTTTTTATTGCTTTTATTTACAAAAACACGGCTCCGTATGATGAACACATAGATTTTTTCGGTAATTTTTGGGAAATTACAGTGTTTTATCTCTGCAAACACGTTCAAAAGTTTACAATTTCAGTACATTAACGAGAGCATGAGAGAACGGCACAGGCCGTGTCTCAATTGGCCCAGAGAGTGCTCTCTTGTGCTTTCGCTCTTGCGACCATGTCATTATGACATCAGAGAGAACGCTCTCTGGTTGTCTAAATTCGTTGGAGTGCAAAAGAGCGAGAGTACAGAGAGAGCACAAAGTTGTGTACTCGCTTGCGCTCACTTGCATTCTCTGACCACGCGCCATATTTATTTACATTACTTCCGTGCTTGAATAAGGTTATAACAGCTCTCTGAGCCAAAACATTGTCACAATTTACCTGTAAGTGAATAATTTTAACGGTTTTGAACAACAAAATCACTTATCTAAAACGTATTTATAAAAATATAAATACAGATATATGACAAAGTCTTGTTTTTTGTCGCTTTGCTGCAACATGACGGTAATATGTAAAAAATAAAATATATAAAGTATTAGACACAGAAATATAATTTTCCCACATCTGCTTCCAACACCGGAAAATTTTTTCAGTTTAAGATGGGATATAAAACAGAAAAGGAAAGTAGGGGCTCCGAGACACTCTGTACAACACTCAATTTCGCAAGTTTATCCACCATCGTATTCCCATGAATCCCTACATGCCCCGGCACCCATATGAAGAGAACAGTAACATTTAGTTTATCCAAAAGAACACACTGTTCCCATATGAGCCATATAAGCACCTCCTTATGTGGAGTAGAAGAAGACAATGCCGTAAGTAAACTACGTGAAACAGATATAAAGAGAGGATCTAAGACCTTGAAATCGTAAACATAACGTAAAGCCATATACACTGCAAGAGCTTCAGCATAATAAATGGTAGCTGCGGAAGGGAGCTTATAGAGTCCACAACATTTATGTGAAGAATCAAAATAAGCGGGACCAACACGTTCTTACATTTTTGAGGCATCAGTGTAAATCAAAGTACAGACAGGATATCCAGTAACGGTGGCCTTAAATTCTTGTTGAATGACAATAGGAGAAACAGATCTAATATGAGATCTAAAGATAGGACAAGGAAAACGAAACGAAACCTCATACTGCAAACGGTGTAACAATCTAGAGGGAGGGTGAACAAAGCGTGCCGTCCTTAATAATACTTTCGGTAGAATGTAGCCAAGTTTGTCAGTTTGTCAACTGCCTGTGCAATACCTCTTATGTGAGAAATACGAGTACAGATCCAATGTTTACCTTGCAACAGCCTATAATGGTCGGACAAGTACATAAGGACAGATTCCATACGCAAAACCATAATGGGAGTAGAAGAGAAAAGCACCAAGAATAAGCCATAGGCAAACATTCTGTATAGTATCCAATTTGTTCACCAAAAAGTGTGGCAGCTGCCCAGCAATCGGAATACCGTAATCTAAAACAGATCAGATGGTAGAGACATAAAAAGAATGAAGAGCAAAAAGCAAGAACCCCAACGGTAATGGGCCAAAGCCTTAAAAATGTTAATTCGTTTGCGACATTTAGTAATAGTGTAATCAATATGGGTAGTCCATCCATCACGAGCCTATAAAAAGATTTCCAAATACCGGACCTTTGTTACACAGGGAAAGAGAGAACCTTTGACGGTTGGAGAAGGTAGCAGCGGCGGGGACCGTTTACGCATGAAATACAGGGTGCGACTCTTATCCACAGAAAGATTAAAACCATGGTCATCCAGCCAAAATGATAATGAATCAAGGGCCGTAGTCAAAGAAGTACAAGCCTTGGCATAGGAAATACATTCAACCCAAAGCACAATGTCATTAGCATATTGAATAGAATGAAAGTAGGAGCCCAGGTGAAATATGATGTCTTGAGTATATAAGATAAACAGCAAGGGACTAAGAGTATGACCTTGAACCAAACCATTGGACACCTGACGAACAAAATTTGCTCCATCAGGAACTCTAGGCATATAACGACGGACGCTAAACAAAGAATGTATACATCGTATGAGTGGTAAACCAAGTTTAGAGATTTTACCATAAAGGAGTTTAAGATTGACATTATCAAAATCCAATTCCAAGTCTAAAAACACTGTACCCAATACATTCTGGTGAGTGTAAATATCCCAAATACGTGAAAACATCACAGCAACAGCATCCAGGGTACTAATACTAGAACAAAAACCAAGTTGTGCTGGACAAAGTAAACAATGATATTCTAATCACAAATTAAGTCTGTGTTCGATCAATCTCTCAAAAAGTTTAGCTAAACAAGAATGGAGTGCAATTGGACAATAAGAATCTGCTGATAGGAGATTTACCTGGTTTCAAAATCGGAACTATTTCAAAATCCCTCCACACATCAAGGATACAAACAGAACAGAACACCTTATAGAATTGAGCTAACCACACCAGGTATCGCGAGGGAGGTGCAAGAGGAGACCATAAGAGATGTAATCCGAACCAGAGGCAATGCGATTCTTAAAACCTGAGAAAAGTGAGAGGGGAATATGCTGCATATGCTGTCCAACTTTACTAGCGCAGAAGGTTTTAAATTTACCCTATAATATACGAGAGGAAGTATTACGAGAAAGCAAAGCACAAAAATTATTCTAGCTAGCCTTTTTACGTTCAGACCACAATTTCCGCGGCTGTACTTGGCATTGCTTAAGATGTAGAAAATTAGCCAATGTAGCCTAACATGTATATTGTTGAAGAGCATGCAAATGGCGACGATTAACCTCGCAACATTGTCCATCCCACCAAGGGGAACCATGTTTCAGACCACTAATACAAACAGGGCAAAAAGGCATAGAATTTTTAGCGAATTCCAAAAGAAAGGCATAGAAGACTTCATAAACCACATTAATATTAAAAGCTGTGATAGGAGGTAAATGTGTAGAAAATTTGCACCAATCAGCCTGATTTTATAACAGTTGGTATCTATGAAACTTAGGCAAAGGAGACGGATTAGTTATCGAAGAAATAAGGATAATCGGAAAGTGTTCACTACCCCAGCCGGAAAGGCTGACAGAAACAAAAGTTAAATCAATTGCAGTTGATCGAGAATGTGGAGGTCTGAGCCATGAAGGTTGCGCACCATTCAGTAGAGTAAATGATGATGTAAATAAAAATTCTGTGAAATGGTGACCAGAAACATTCTCGAAGGGATTATCCCACATACGATGGTGGCAATTGAAATTGCCACCCACAAGTCCAGGTTGTGGAAATTGGAAAAAGAAAAAGGCCCAATCATACTCTGAACACCAAAATTCAGGATGGACATAGACTGAGATGTTAGTGATACGGAAGCAGCCTAGAGATAAAGAAATCGCAATCGCATCAACGCCGTAGAAACTGTTAGGAAAAATAATGTTGAAAATCTCACCAGCATGTGTATACCGAAAATATACAGCCACCATCCCTATGTCTTCCTTGGGGAGACAAAAGACCAAAAGGATCTTGTATAGAGAGGGTGGATGTGTAACATCCGAGTTTCAATAAGGAGAACAACATCTGTAGTATGAGTGTCCAAATAATGAAGAAGGGGAAATCTATTAGACAGAAGAGATCTGGTGTTCCACTCTATGGCGCAAAAACGTGGAGGAAACAAGGTTAGCAAGAAATAGGAAAATAAAACCAGACACACTCACCTCAAAAAGACATTTCCCCTTAAAGGAGAATTTGAATAAATGATTGGACAAGACTCTCCCGGTCAAAATTATAAGGCAAGTTTTTTTTAGCTACGGTGAACATATGGTAAATTTTGTTGATCAAGGAATTCAATTTATCTTTATTAAGTCTAGTGACCTCACGCACCTCAGAGTGGGTGGAACCTCGTCAGGTAGTGGGGGTATGAAAAGAGGAGAGAAAATTGTTGAAAGCATCCGGTTTAAATTAAGCATAATAGTCTCTAATATTAAACAAAGGTGTAAAAGTGTTAGAAGTCACTGGAGGTAGCGCCTTGTAGCAAACTGTATAGCCATCGGGCTTGTGGCCAGTTGGGTGGGTCGGATGGAGCGCTGTGTAGCTAGTGAATATGTAGTTGGGAAGGCCGGAGGCATCGATGAGGGAGGAAGAACTGATAGTGTGAGAAGAGGTGGAAATTGAGCCAGTGAGGTGGGTGGGTATATAATTGGATACAAAGGCTGTGGTTGTGGCACCAGAACCACCCGGAAATAAGGTTGGACTTTAGTTTTGGCATCAGCATAAGAAAGTTTGTAATACGCCATAACACGTTTGACCTCGCGCTCCATCTCCCAAAATGGACATTTAGTCTTATTATTAGCCAGGTGCTGTCTGTCCAGAACAGTGCGTATAGACAGGTGTATCCGCAATGGGACGATTAGTTACATCATGAGGTTGGGAACAGGCAGGGCAGTGAACACTTTTAGCGCGGCAATGTTTTTGGACATGTCCGAAGCGGAAATACTGAAAACATTGCAACACAGACTCGACACAAGGGTTGACTTTGAAAATCTCTTTGTATATTATGACTGCAGATGGTAAGTGCTGCCCTTCAAAGGTCAGACTAACAAGTCGGATAGGGACCGGTTTCAATACAGATCCATTAATGTCATGTATGGTTAGCCTCTCAATGGAAAGAACCATGGAATCACATTCCAGACCTTCTCGAATGTCATCCACAGACATATTTAGAGGGATGCCATACACTAAACCTTGGCGTTGTACAAGGCTAGTGGGTATAGTGACTGACACTTTCAATTCTTGTCGGTAAAGCTGAACAAATAAACTAATTGACTGCAAAACCAGAAGTAAAAGGAATTTTCAATTTAGCTGGGCCAGCTTGTTGGATATGTAAAATATCTCGGTTGGGATGAAGTTTGCGACCTAAAGAAATGGTGTGTAGATTGCCAATATTTGTGTCTTGCGACTCAACAAAAACAAAAAAAGGACCTGGACTATCCTGAGGATAGCATAATTGGGGAGGGTAAACCTGACTCGTAGTATTAAGAGGCTTCATCAAAGAGTCATCTATCCCTACGAGATCACTTTTTGCCTGACAACTATCATTATGAGCCTGCCCAAATGACAATTTCCTCTTGTGCACAGTTTGTTCATCAACGTCCATTGCTTACCTGCAATCAATATTTGTGGATTATAAAAACCAATTTGACCACAATACCACCACCTAATCCCTGCACGCCACCCACAGCAATCCACAAGCCACTCATCACTCCATGACGACTCACAAATGAATCTGTGCTGAAGAAAGAGTCCCTGTCTTCCAAACAGACTGTAAATTAATCATTTCCATGCCAGCCTTCTCTCCCCCTCCGCTTGCTCTTCATAAAACAACTGCCAAGTGTTGCCAGATCATCCAAGTACAAATGCCTGCAAGGCTGGCCAAAAATTCCAATTTTACTTCTAAAATTCCTATTCTCGTACAATTGAAAAAAATTGTACATGACTCATGCATTTTACTGGTAGTTTTTCTATGCTGATTGACTGCACTTTATTTCCACAAAAGAAAGTGTACATATTAATTAAATGAAAAATAGTGACAAGAAGATAGGAAATGTTCCAGATAAGAGTACTATTATGTCCTAGTAATAAATTACAACTTTTTTGAAGGATTAATAAAATCTATACGTAAATTTAAACAATTGTTGTAAGTTTGAAATTTTTTTTTTCTTGTTCCTTTCTCTTTTCCCAGCAGCTACTGAAATTTCCCAGAAAATGGGAAATTTCCCACCATCTGACAACACTGATAGTCAAACCATTTCTCTCTCCCCTGCCCAAATATACCACAATTCTTCCCACAGTGATATTCTTTGTCAGTCGACTGGGTAGAGTGGCATCTCACACCAGCAAAAAAAAAGCAACAGTGCGACAACTATTTGCATGGAACCACCACCACCACACTATATCCCTCCTGAGTGTTAGTTGAACCACTTTTTCATCAATGCTGCCTCAGAAACAGTCCACTGTGTTAGTTACATGGACAGAGTTCTTTATCTGTGTACATTAAAGGAGAGGGAGGAGGGGGGTGACAGCTTTGTTGCTTATTCTGTGCAGCCGTATACAGGTAACACTGCCATTTATTGCATCAAGCTCCTATTTTAAGCTACAAAATGTAAACAGGTTGCAGTTTTATTGCCAACATAACAAAATTAGCCAAATCACATCAGTACGAACAAAAGCTATGGATTCAGATGTTAACTATGCTGATGAGACAATCTAGGGAACCCATCTTCGTCGAGGTAAACATTGTCGAGTTCAAGTGACATTTGTTTTAAGTTTTTTTTCCTATTGTTTATCCAGCTGGAAACTGGTATACATTATTTTGGGGGTTGACTTTAATAGTTTCTACAATTAGGCATTGAAGACTGGTGACTTCTCATTTTCTCAAAGACCTTAGTATTTTAAACATCCTTCTAACAAACCAAATTAAAAATCAATCTCGTCTCAATAAACATAACAGCAGGCAAGTCACAAGGCTTCAAATGGTACAGGGCAGCAACTATGCAATTACTGAGCGAAGCTACAAAATTGTCGTCATGTAATGTGCTATACATTAAAAGTGAAATAATATTTCTGAACACCTTGTAGTAATAAACTAAGCAAAGGTTCCCTTGATTGTTTCTAGGTTTATAATTTTTAAACATGAAATGAATTTCCATTCTATTATTGGTGTTGGCAACATGGCTGTGACCTGAGATGATAGTGGCTTGAAAAAGCCTATAGTGTGTCGCTCCCCTGGTCTGGCCGCTCGCTCTGCTTCCGACAGACGTGTGACCGCAAGGCGGCCTTGCCACCTAATGGTGACTGCTACGGGCGGCTGATTGCGATGCCCACACAGACCAAACAAGACTAACACAAATATTCCAGCTCACATAATGCTAACCTTCCTATAAAAATGCTGATAATTCACAATAAACCATTCTTCTGGTTAAAAACCATAGATACTCATAGTCATAGTTACTCATAGTTACCACTCACTCATTACAAACCACTTATAGAGAGTATAGATATGGTACTGTGTTATTACATAGTATCATGCAATGCACTGTAAAACAAAAAGAATTTAACTTTCTAGTTATAATAAGCAGCGATATTATAGTGTACATCTCTTTGCTAAAATTCAGAGACATACCCTGAAACAATCTTAAATCATCACAAATTCTACTTTAGGACAACAAGCATACATTATGCCACCCAAACCACTAGTTGTGGTGAACATGACTACTATTGTTATAGTTATCTAATAAAAATATGTACATTTATATAAGATGAGGTGAAAATCATGTAAAGTGCATAAACACACCCTCTTTGAGTCTGCGAGACGTGTCATTGAAGTGCTTGTTCAGGGAATCCACCTTATCATCGGACACCTGCAGTTGCACACGCAGCTCATCGCACTCCTGCTGTGCATTGTCACGCTCCTTGCGCACCTCGGCAATGCAGCCATCCAGACGCACACGTTCATCCTCGCACTTGCTCCTGCAATTGCAGTGTGCTTCATATGCATAAGGAACACTAAATTAAAGGCATCCATTCAGTTTTAGTTTCTACCAACTACATACAGTACACTCTCAATTATCTGTGTTAATTAATGACAGCTGATGCACGAAAAACCGGAAAACACGGACAATCCACGAATGGCACAATGGGCCAGCTGTTAATGAGTCATTGACCTTGAAATTGACTGGCTGCTCCGGGCATTGTAAAGAAAGGCAAGGAAGAAGGGGAGAAAAAAGTAAGAGGGGGATGACGCGCATGCGTGTGTACATGCTGAAAGGGGGGATGTCATGCGTCTGTGCCGAGGGGAGAGAGAAATGTGTTTGAACGGGACGGCGGAGGCATGGCTATTGCAGTATCAATGGCCACACAAGGTTGCCAATTCTGTACGCCAGCTACTGGATCTGTCCACTTCTGCCGACTGGCTACCATTGTTACACAATATTCTATTATTAAAGCAAGTGAAAACCCAAAGCTACTTGTTTTAAATGAGAACATTTACCTTTTATTTCACAACAACATAATATGGCACTAAAAAAAAAGTTTTTCCAGCTTCATTGCACACGGTAGGTCTCGTGTGGGTACAATTACAAGGTTTCAGAGCTGTCAAATTAATACAGTACACTATAAAGTATGTTTACATGTAAGCATTTGAAATCTTGTCCTTTGGTTACAGTCGATTCTCGTACCAAAAATGCATGTGCCCATAAACCATATCCACAAATAATTTTCAGTGGTCCCGACAAAACTCCTACATAAATAATGATAAAGCTAACGCTTATATCGTTTATCGGATGTTGCGTCGACAAAATATATTTTGGTCCCATCACCTTAAGATTTTTCGCAACTACTGTTTTAAAGCCAGTGGTTTATGGAAACGTCTAGTAACTGGATGTGAAATACGTCACGAGCGCTGCCATTTATCACTGCTCTGCAGGGGATTGTCGTCTTCCCAATTCCCAACGTCTGCGGCGTGGTGCGACGTACGAGTCTAGTTTGCTACCTCCCCTTACACGCCTGACGATAGGGGAAGTGGTTACCAAGCCACCAGCATGGTGACCTTGCATCCTCTCTCTCCAACAGTCCAACTCCAACAGTCAGACAGTATCAAAGAATGTGAATTAAGCATTTTCTAGACTTTGCAGTTCTTCATAAAGGGCTCATGTTGCAGACTTGAAGAAGAGCATGCCAACAGTCAAAAGCAAAAGAAAAAAATGAGTACTAGTTTCTTACCACCAAGTCAGACTTTAATGAAATATATCCATGTTGTATCAAAAGATAAGAAAATCATGGACTTGAAATTGCAGTCCACGTAGCTGTCCATTCTTCTGTCAATACCAGTGATCGCCTCTGTGAAACTATCAAGTCTGTGGGGAAAGGTTCAAATCTGGAAGACCTTCATTTGCATCGTACCAATTCCCCATTTGATTGATGGTGTCATTGCCCCCCCCCCCCCNNNNAAATGCTAAATTTGTTAGTAGCTTTGGTAGGTGATGGTTTCAACACCTTAATCATAGATGAATATACAGATATTTCTGTCCACAAATATTTTATTTGTGCCTTTGTATTCGTTACTTTGATGAGAAAGATAATAAGATAATCAGTGATTGCTTGGGTGTAGTTGAGGTGCCCGATGCTGCGTCACAAGCCCTTTATGAATCCATTGTCGAATTTCTTAAGTCTGTAAATTTAGATGTTACCAAACTAATAGGTCCTGGTACATATGGTGCTGCCAAACTTATGCGGTAAAAATAATTCTGTATTCACCAGACTGAAGTCTATCAACCCAAATCTTCAACTGGAAAAATGCATGTGCTACATATTGTAGCATCAAAGGCTACAGAGGAATTGCCAAGCTGCCTTGACTTTTTGTGCAGGGAGGTTCATCACAAGTGGTTCAGTGTAAGTCCATTGAGACAACTGCAGTACAAGGATATTTTCGAAACAATTAGCGTAGGGGAAGGAAGAAAATTTCACAAGTTCTTTAAGCTTTCTGATACCCGCTGATTGTCTCTATATGAGGCAATGATAAACATTTTGGACCAGTGGACAGAATTGGCTGCTCATTTCAGAATTGTAACATTAAAAGTCAAATGGTACATGGCAAGAATGTTGAACAATATACTTCATGATGAAGTAAACAAAGCCTACATAATTTTTTTGAAACCCATCCTTCACCACGTAAACCATCGTAATCTGTGTTTCCAAAAAGAAAACCTGGATGTAGGAAGTATACATGAACTTTTGTACATGCAGTTTTTATCATTTGCAAAATGGTTATTGAAACCTGTTTTCTTAACTGAAACTGAAAACAAATAGCTATATCAACAAATTGTACATGCTCTGGCAACCCATTGGTAATTCTGAGCAACAATTGTGTTGATTATGGTTTTCAATTCAAAAGGTTTTTGGAAAATTCATCTCTGGCTGGTGAGAGCAAAACAAACATTGAAGTCAAATACAAAAATTTTTTGTTACGACTCCTTAAAGAATTATGCTTAAGGGTACCTAACAATTTGAAGATGTATGCACAAATGAATTTGCTTCACCCAAAGAAAGTCCTGACTCAAATTCAACCTGCATTCAAAAACTTGTCAATAATTAAATTCATACAACCAAATTGTCAATATTAGAAGAGCAGTGGAGAAGAATCAATATAACTGATTGGAGAAATGAAAAAAATCCCTGAAAACACTTTGGAATTTTGGTCTTTCATGTTGCAGTATAAGAAAGCAAGCCAAGTACAACCATTCACAGAACTAGCTCTAGCAGTCATCAGCTTGCTGATACAGCCAAATAGTAATGCTGCAGTGAAAAGGGTCTTCTCTCTTATGATAGTTGTCAAAACCAAGTTACGTAGCAAGATGCACATACAGATGCTTGATGCTCTTTTGAGGATAAAGATGCATTTCAAAGTCCATAATATGTGCAGTGTTGATTTCAAGCCTTGTGAAGAAATGCTCAATTTTGATTCTTCTATCTACCAGAACACAAAGGATAAAACTCATGTTGATACCAGGGAAGTTGAGGAACTTCTGACAGTACTAGATGAAGGCTTTGATTCAATTCCCTATTTATGTCCAACTCGCAAATCTTTATCTAATGCAAGATGTATTTGAGAGAGTGTGCAGTTGTAGTTCTCAAAGTTCACACATTACAATTTTGACAAAATAGGCATTTTTATGCTTTCATAGTATGGTAATTGTACAATATGGGGTTCATGTGTTATTGCCGTATTAAAATTTTATTGGTTTGTAACACTACATATGTGGCTGGAATAATACTGTGCACTGTGTAGTACAGTAGACTCCCGATTATCCGAGCCCCGGTCAACCGAGCCTCCGGGTTAACCGAGCTAGTCATCGGAAGATACAAAATAAAAATAATGCTCTCAAAAGCAGGACAATTAGGATGAGAAGCGATGTTTCTTTGTTTGACGTGCAAGGTTGAGAAATCGGCTATTGCTAGGTGCCATATGTTTCCTGTATTGGCTGTTGTTAGGTCGAGCTGTCATTTCGTGCGAATTTGAAGGGAACTAATTCTAGGAATGCTGGCCCACCCGAATCGTCGGGTTTACTGGGAACTGCTCATATTGTCCCAGGCATCTGGCGCTGTCAGTTGCCTCTGTGCTCTCCGTAAAGGTGGTTGTGTTAGTGATTTTAACATCTGTGCTTTTATTGATTTCTTTGTTTCATTATGAGTGGAAAACGGAAGAGAGTTGTAGTTTCTCTTGAAACAAAATGTAGTGCATTGAAACGGTTAGACAGTGGCGAAGCAATTAAAAAGGTGGCTGCCGAGTTGGGAGTTGGGGAAGTGACTGTTGGGGACTGGAGACGTAACCGGAAAGAAATCGAAAACTTTGTCAACAAAAGTGTGAGTGGTGGCAGTGGCTTGAGTCGAAAGACTTTGAAGAAGGGCGACTATGAGCAGATGTCTGAAGCTCTTTTTTTGTGGTTTTCACAGCTTCGAGGGATGGGTAGTCCTGTGAGTGGCCCAATGCTTCAAGCTAAGGCGCTCGAGTTCCACAAGAACTTTAAAGACGGCGATGAAAAATTCACTGCAAGCGATGGTTGGCTGGACAGGTGGAAAAAGAAATATGGCATAAGACAGCTGAACATTAGTGGGGAAAAATTGTCGGCTGACTCGTCTGAAATTGCGGAATTCCAGAAAAAAATGGAAGAAATCATTTTTGAGGAGGGATTAACCTCAGATCAAATCTTTAACTCAGATGAAACTGGTCTTAACTTTCGAATGCTACCTTCAAAAACCTTAGCAGCAAAATCTGAAAAAACTGCTCCCGGATTTAAAAAGAGTAAAGAGAGAGTCACAATTCTGGCTACCTGCAATTCTTCGGGTTCTTTGAAACTAAAGCCTCTGCTTATTGGAAAGTCTAAGAACCCAAGGGCCTTTAAAAATATAAAAGTCAATTGTCTGCCAACAATGTACCGCAACCAAAGAAATGCATGGATGGAAAGCAAGATTTTTAGTGACTGGTTTTTCAATGAATTTGTTCCTGTCACTGAAGCATTTTTAAAAAAAAAGAAGCTCCCCAGGAAAGCTATTTTATTACTAGACAATGCGCCATGTCACCCAGATGCCCAAGAGCTGTGCAGTGGTGATATTAAAACGATATTTCTACCCCCTAATGTGACATCGCTCATTCAACCTCTAGACCAAGGAGTTCTCGAAACGATGAAGAGAATTTACCGTCGAAGGCTTCTCCAGATGTTGATTACAAAATTAGATGACGGAATGACTGTCAAGGAAGCCTTAAAGCAAGTCACAATGAAAGATGTTGCGTACTGGATTGCTTCAGCGTGGGATGAGGTAAAACCTACCACCATTCAAAAGTCCTGGAAAAATTTATTTGGCTTAGATGGACAACCCAAACAAGTGCCAGAACAGGAGAATGTGAACGAACTAGTTCAACTGGCCAATGAGCTACCTGTTGAAAATCAAATCAACAGCGACGACATTCATGATTGGTGCAGTGCAGATGTCCAGATGGAGATTACCGATGAGGAAATTATCGATATGGTTACCAATCCTAAGCACAGTGAAGAAGACGACACGGACGAGATAACTCCAAAATTATCACATTCTGATGGGTTGAAATCGATCAACGCTGCTCTTGCTTACATAGAGCAACAAGAAGAGTGTAGGCCACATGACATACTAACTTTTCAGCGTTGGCGTAACATCGCATCATCCAAGAGAGGACAGAGGTTAACTCAGAAAACAATAAAAGACTTTTTTAAGTACTAATATGTAATCTCATGTTTGCACTAACTTACAGGTTTATTTTACGATTTTCAATTATGTACAATATAGCAGTTTTTACATTCTTAACATTTTTTTCATGTTTTTAACACAATAATACCTAACCTCCGTATTATCCGAGTTTTACCGTATCCGAGGTGATCTCGGTCCCAATTACCTCGGATAATCGGGAGTCTACTGTACATACTGCAATGTTGTTTTAATGCGTGTGTATATTAATGTATTCATGTACGTAATTATTTACTTATTGTGAAGGACTGTAATTTTATTGTTATATGTATATTACAATTAGCATGTTTGTATTATCTTTTCTGCACGTAGTCATTGTAACATTTCAGTAGAAATAGAAGGCCGAAATTCTGTTTTCCATTTTTATTGATTCGTTCTTCTGCTCCAACAAATTAGACAATAATTAATATATTTCCATTATTGATGAAATACAGTTAAAACATATTATAGCAGTTAGAGTAATTAAATTAACATATTATTAACTATTTTATAATTTTTTGTTTCTTTATCACCCACATGCGTCTGTGCTCGGCGGTTGTGAGTATATTTGTTACCGAAAAAAGTTTGATTCAAATTTCAGCGTTAAACTTTTTGTTATTTGCTCTCTGATTGGAGTCGTCTGACCATGCCACATTTCTCCTCCAATATGCAATGACGAGATGAAAGCTAATCAGGACACTTTTCTTAAATTTTATGTGATTTAAAATTTTGCAATACTTTTTACCCTCAGGACAAATAAATATTAATTATAACAACAGCAATAACCTGTAAATAATTTATACATCAACAAACTTGTGACATAACCAAACTTATGCTTAAATAACATAATAAATCTTAATTTGAAAATTATGCTAATTAATTGTTACCACAACCAAATAATCTGAAACCGAAAGGTAATAATAATATAATAATAACCTCTGAAAACACGCAATGTTACATCATCTCACTTTTTTAAATATTATTTTAATAAAAATTAGTATTACATGTACATACCAGACTGACGTTTGTCAATATGCATACATATATTGAATGTATATTACAGGGAAACATTTGCAGTAGTGCATCATTACTGCGTTTGCATTTTAGGAGATTTAGGTATATGATAAAAATTGATGCTAGATGCAAGTTACTGTTATTTATATAAACTTTAAATAATGATACTTCATGTGAAATGATATTTGTGTACTGTATACAAGACCCTATTATGAAAAAAACAATATTTATTGGAAAATCGCTATTTCTGGTGACTTTTGGATGTAAATTTGGCTACTTAGTAGAAGAAAAATCTGGCAACCCTGCGCACTTGCCTTCACACACTGGCCACAGAGCAAATAAAGTGTTACTGGCGAACGTAGAAATTCTGTTAAGATTATATATAGCTCAAAATAGTCGCACCTGTCATCACTTGTAATTCAAAGAAAATGGTTTTGCCTAAAAATGTTACGCAATACATTTTAATGAGGAATTATTATTTGCAAAGATGATCTCTTTTGGGATTAAGGATAGTTTTTTCCTGTAAAGTTGGTGTTCAATTGTATCTGGCATAACATCAACATGATTTTAAAACGTAATATTAATTTAACTCAATGGACAACATCTTCGCAAATAAAATTATATGCCCAGAACTATATACTTGATCTCCCCGTGTCGCCAAAAATTGTTTGAACATCGAGCGACTTGCATTACCAAGCGTAAAGTTCATTTTCAGTAACTTCCTGCAAGGAAATTGGAAGATTTCTATTAATTTATTTCAATAGCCACACATCTTTTGAATAAATTAATAAATTGTAAGGGTCTATTAATGGGTAAGCACCGAGCCCGAGCCCGAGTGCAGTGTAACTCGTGACAGGGAAAATCAGAGGACATGGTTTTGAATGATTAATTATTAAAGACAGTGAATAAATAAATTATAATCACCCTATTTATTCATTTCTGTCTCAAAGTTACAAGAGTTTTTTTGCAGTGAAATATAATTGATTACTTTAAAAGAAATACATTTGCGACGCGCGCAAGGTTTCTGCAACATGTAGCGGCGTAAAGGGGTAATCCTCCCGCTGCTTCCCCTTTGCCGCCTGCCACCGTTACCACGCTGCCCGATTGATAATCTCTCGGCACGCTCTCAGCTGATCAAGTGCGCATGGGACATTTTGAATTTAACTTGAATTCTGTGTCATATTATTTTTATTTTCAGAGGGTTTAAAAGTTTTAGATCAGCTTTCATTTGGTGTCGAATTACAATAAATTATATACTGTATTTTGATATGTTATATTCTTTATTTAAACAAGTTGAGGTGAAATTATTTTTAATGTATTATTTACAGTAATACTAATACAGTAATACTTTTTTAAATCCCATTTTAACAGCTTAACTTTATTCACAGATAATGTACAGCTCTCATTATACTCAAAATGAAGTCTAATAAGGTAAGAAGTTGTATTTTATTGAACTACATGTCTATTGAAATCCTGCATGTATCAACATTTTTTGACAGTCCCCTGAAAAAGGGTAGATAGGGAGTCCATTGTATACATAAAAAAAAGTTCCACCATAATTACATAATTACCATAATTACTTCATTGCTAGTTTGTTATTTTTGATTGCTTTTGTGACATGTTACGATTTTTCCTAATCTTGTTACGAATCTTTCTGACGGCTACAATGTCACTGTTTTCAAATTCATATTGTTTCATGTAATAAAATAACGTGTCAACACATTGCAGTGCCGAGCTATGACTTACACCTTCACTGGTGTCTTCGTTATCAGTATCTGATGACTCACTTTCACCGTCATTTTGCTTTGTTGTGCCAAGTACAAGTTCTTCATCTGTCATTCGTTTGAAGCCAGGTTCACACGCATCTGTTTGGAGCCACTCATTTATGTTTTCCTAATTTACATTTTCAAATTTACTTAGACTTGAAACTAAAGTAAGCATTTCAGACTTTATTTGGTCATAATATATGCAAAACCATGGAAATCCTCTTCTTCTTCATCTGGGAGAATTTTTCGGCATGAACGATTAAGTGTTTTAGGTTTCACAGATGATCATGCTTTTGAAATTCCGTAAAATGCAACCAGTATCGTAAGTTTCTTCCAAAATGTGGCCAAGTCGTCGTCTTCATTTGCAAGAGCTTTCAGAAGACCAGATCGGTAAAATTTCATTGACTCAATTACACCTTGATCTATAGGCTGTAATTAAAGAAGTGGCGTCAGGTAGCAAAAATTTTACTGTTATGAGACCATCGTCTGATATAAGAACCATCTCATTGGGATGTGTTGGGGCGTAATCTAAAAGTAAAGCAGCTTTCTGTGGTAGTCCTTTATCTTTAAACAAAAACCGAACACTGGGAACAGATTTATCTTTAAACCAGTTTGTGCAAAGATATTTTGGGTCATCCAAGCTCCTTTTTGATTGTAATAATTTACGGGAAGGTTTGCGATATCCACGCCCTTAAAGGATCTGGGCGTTTTTGCTTCACCGATCACTAGAAGTTTAAGTTTGTGGCTACCAGATGCATTACTACAGCACATTACAGCGAACTGTTCTTTAGATAATGTGCATCCAGGAACATGCTTCTCTTTATCAAAAGCCAGGTTATTTGATGATAACTTCAATATAATCCCGTCTCATCTTCATTATAAATTTGATCCGGTGTTAAACTTT
This sequence comes from Clitarchus hookeri, assembly GCA_002778355.1. Taxonomy (NCBI): domain Eukaryota; kingdom Metazoa; phylum Arthropoda; class Insecta; order Phasmatodea; family Phasmatidae; genus Clitarchus; species Clitarchus hookeri. Next base: position 499,416 of record NQII01000407.1, on the reverse strand, counting down.
CTTCTTCAACAAATTTTTGAAATTCGACACGGAATGTATCAGTTGCAGCTACATCAGCACTAAACCGTTCTCGCTGTATAGTAATCTCATGAATGCAGTATAGTTGTTTGAATCTCCTTAGCCACTCAGATGAAGCCTTAAAATCTCCTTCCAATCCTAGATCTTCGTGGAAGAACTTGGCTTTCCGATTAGCCGGGCGGCCAGCTGGCAGTCTCGCGCTACTGTTGTTGAACAATGCATATAAAATGGCGCTTATCAAAGTTACGTTACCGCAGTTATAACAAACGCTAGGTGGTGGCGTGATGCAACTGTTTACAAATGTGAAGCGGAATACCATTTGCAGTTTCATGTACGGTGAACGTGGTATTTATTGTGCACTACATAACTTTACTGCCAAAATAACCACCAAACAACAAATTGCCTCAATAAATAAAATTATTCCAAAACAGTGGAAACGCGTTATAACGATAGTCGACAATGGCAAAATAAATTATCGCTATAGAGAGTTATCTTTATAACAAAATTTACAGTGCCCCGTCATTTTTTTTATTGTATTTGCCCTTGTAGATCCTGTGTTTAAAGAATGCCGTAAACTACGCATATGCAGTGACAAGTTAATACAAAAAATCTACGTCTGAAAGCGGCATTATGTAACGACCAGCAGACGCGCATGACGTTGCTTCCTCCTCCATTCTTCTTCCCCTCTGCCAAATTTTCGGGTTGCGGGAAGGAGTTAGTTGTCTATCAATCAGCGTGCTACTTCACTCCTTGTCTCTCTCTTTCACCTACTTCTTCTTCTCCTGTCTGCCCCCCCCCCTTCCGCCATCCCTCTTTAAAACCTGTCATGTCTCAAAGCAGAGCTTCCACATGTTTATGTTTCCCCTCCACTCCCTTTCACATTCATGTTGCTGATTGATAAATTCCTCCAAACCTTCTTTGTTTTCGTGTAAGGCAGAAGATAGCCAACCTTTCATGGTGAGAAGGGAAAAGGCGACACAACGTTTTTTTGAGGGGTGACATTCCAACACGGAAAAAAAAAGGGGGGCCAAACCACTGCATAAAAACCAAAAGAAAAAGGAAGCCGGCTGCCCATCGCAGTTGTTGACGTTGTTATTTTAACGACCGTAGGGTACCATCTTACAGTACGCTAATCATATCACAATCACCACACATTAATGTAAAAGAAGAATAATTTGTTACATACTAACAAGTGCCACAAATTGTTGGTGCAAGTTTATTTTTAAAAAAATTCTTCCTGGTACTTGTTGCAAAAATCATGGTGCGCACTATACACGAGTAAATACGGTATCATAAAGAATGTAGCATTGTCTAGCAACTGTTAAGACGTAATCATGCTTTTCCCCTTACATGCCTTGCACATGGCGATGCGATGAGCTTGCAAGCGGCAGAGTCTTCCTACCCCAACAACAAAAGGAGCAGTAGGCTGCTAGCATATCACCGCCACCACATTCCTCCCCACTACTACACTTTTTCCAGCATACCCCTCTTTTCATGCCTTCGACTAGCTCTACTCCCATTCGTACCTCCCCCCTCCTCTATCTTATCCTCTACCATATCCCTCCCTCTTCCTTATCCCTCACAACACCTGCCCACTCCTCTTCTCTAGCTCCGGCTGGCGCGAGTGTCGCCATGCGACACAGACTAACAAAGGCTGGCTCACGCGTGGCAAATGGGTGAATATCACTTGCGATACGACATGTTTAAACTTTAAAAAATACGAGTTTACAAATGCTTGTATCACTATGGCGAAAGGCTTCATTAACAGATTTGCGTTATAAACTAAATTAAGTACCTTTCACGTGATAGGGAAAATTACAGTGCATTTAAAAACTATTGCAATAGCAAACGTGACGCTACAAGCCATACTCGTAAACGCAGTTCCACTGTATATTTTATTACGCAAAGGACACTTGGATAATCCGCAAACCGGATAATCCACACACGGATAATCTGGAGTTTACTGTATTATCCAAAATGATTCAACAAATTGCACACATTTTATAATAACTTTAATCACATAATATTAAATAACAACACAAAATAAAATGCATTACTAAAGTTCCTCACATTATTCCTACAGTTGTATATCTGCACCATGTGTGGAGGTTGTAAAGTTCCCGCGGGCTAGTTGCGCGATATTTAAAATATTATTTCTGCCTCACAGTTGGGCGCCATATTGTAAAGTTTCCGCGTTTGTTCTCGTTACATTATATTAAAAATATTACAGCCTCACAGGTGGGCGCCATCTTGTAACGTTCGGCACTTGTTACATTGCGGAATGTTTAAGTTGCCACGGCTTGCTCAGGGTAGAAACACGATACTCAGTTAATTGAACACTAGTTACTTAAGAAAAAAGTTCCATATTAGTTTGATATATATTTTATTTATCTTTTGAATGACACAGTTCATCTACGAATGTCCCGTATGCAGAGTACGAACCTTTACCATTAAATGTACTATTGCAGATAACAGTGCCACAGTCGTTTACTTAATAATGTTCTTAAAAAACTGACCCGAAGAAACTTAAAATGCGGCTACCTCCCACACCTGCTGAGAAATGATATATTAAAGTCTAGTTGCCGATGTGGGGGTTCTAGTCCTGCCCGAACGCGGCCTAGGCTAGCATTGCATGATACTTCTCGACTGCGCTGACCTGCCCTCACGGGCGACGTGAAGTAACTCTCCCTGACGACTGACTTGAATAAGACTGCTCTAAGGACGACAGACAGACGCCCTTTTTGTGCTGCCTATCACCCCCCTCTCCTGAGATAAGCGCCTGGCATCTGCCAGCAGCATCATCTAAAACTGCACGTGTCCCACTCTCAACACGTTATCGATACTGCTGCGCCGTCAACATAAACTAACCTCTCGTACAACAAAAACTTGTTGACGTTGCCTGAAAATGCGCTGGAGGAACTAAAACGTTGTCGACGTCGCTGTTAACTGAAACGAACTAGTCTAATTAATGCGGACGCATCCCAAAAACAACGATGTTCAAAACGAAACACAACCGGACTTCTGATAAAACATAACACGGCAAACGTCCTCCCGATAACCTACAAACGCACACGTCTGCCGGATAAACTATCACGGGGAAACGAGCCACCACGGCTTTAAACTTTAACCCAATAAAAATATTAAGGAGCTTTCCAAAGCTTCAAACACACNGGGGAAACGAGCCACCACGGCTTTAAACTTTAACCCAATAAAAATATTAAGGAGCTTTCCAAAGCTTCAAACACACGAAAGAATTTTACACCCATGTCCCAAAAATTACTAATATTGCGTCGTTACAAGGTTAGCAACCCAAAGGCTGGTTGGAACCACGGATACAACGTGGGAATGAAGGCCATATCGCGACCAAGGCCACTAGTCAGGATGTTACAGCGGTGGTTCGCAATTGCCTCCAGTGGGATGGATGAGAGGAAGCAAGTCGAGAATGGAGTAGCGCCGGAATGCAAGGGTGGGAGAAATAAGAGATCCCCAAGAAAACCCGCCAATCAGCGACATCGTCTGGCACGATTCCTACTTGCAAAAATCCGGGAGTGAGCAGGCCTGGGATTGAACCCGGCCACCATTGATACATAAACCCAATAACATTTCTTAACAGTTCCACAGAGTAATGTCGCAATACAGATTTAAATGCACCAGAAAACCCAGAAATACTGGTTGACTGTAGAATGAAAATGAAGTAGTTATTTAGCTGTTGCTAAGAGAGTCAGATTATGTTTCAGTCCCTGGGATAGTCAGAAAACAAAATAAAAGAGGGAGTGTCTCTATGCACCCCATTCTAATATAATTCTAGACATTTTTGATCAGAACCAGGCATGTCAACAATAAACACAAAGTCTAATTAATAAAAAATGCACTATGGTGCCAAATATAAACTAGTCACTTCAGGCCACTCCGAACAGTTTGATTGATTGATACTGTTAGTTATCAAAAATAAGAGCAGTACGTGAAAGTGCACTGATTACTAATTATTGAAAACCATAATTTTAAGAAATAATGAATATTGTAATATGATGTCCCACAATTATGCTCCCTTTAATAAAATAATACAGTATTCACACAAATACCAGAAGATCTTGAAAATAAAACTCATATAATTTCACTCTGGTTTACAAAAACAAAAAACTATTTTTTTTTTTTGCAAATTATTTGCACATGTATTTTTAACTGAATTTTAATTTCAACAGTGAATGAAGTATCTAACATGTGAAGGACCAAAGGCCATATTTCTGCTCAATGTCAAATAATAAATTGTCAATAACATAAAAGTTTCTTTTGAAGGTTATTTTCTGAACTTCCATGACTTGTGATTTGAATGTGGACTGTAATTGAATAACTTAGCATAATTTTTCAATATTAAACCAAATATCTTCTGAGATTTGTGTATAACACATTAAATATTACTGCTGTAGGGCATATTATTGTACATAAAACTTACATAGACAAAATTCATCCAAAAACTTTACTTAAACACTGCAAAAGCAGGAAATTGGGAAAAAGGGCTTAACATTTCTAGTGTGGTATTTTGAAAGACTAGCAATGATTGGCTATACCAACAAGCACATCATCAGGTAGGTCTCAACTCCAACCAAGGCGAATTGGGTTCAATTCCCACTGAGTCACCTACATTTTCAGATGTGAGAAACGTGGTGGACGTTGCCATTGGCCAGCAAGTTCTTTAAGGTCCTATTTTTACTGCCTTTGCATTCAACTAAAGCTCCGTATTCACCTCATTTCACATTCATCAGCACTCAAAATCTCACTGTTAAGCACCAACCCAAACCTCTGAACTCCACAGGTAGGTCTCAAAAAGTGTGGTAGCAGAGGACAAGCTTACCTGCACTCATCCAGCCGGGTCTTGAGGCGTGCCAGCTCATCCCGCAGCTGGTTGCTGGCACAGCGGCCTTGCTCCACACGAGATGCAGATTCTCTCTTATGACGCTCCAGCATACTCCTCGCCTCACCCAGTTCCCGCTGGGCCGAGTCCAGCTTCTGCTGCAAGACTTGCTGGTCTCGCTGGGCTACAAGTACACAGACACAAGCTCACATCAATCAGAGCCAACCACACTGTAGCAACATTCCTGTCTGTGGTCTGTGCACATGGCTCACACCTCTACAGCTATTACTCCTGCAAACTAGAGATGAGTCAATTCAATCCTTTGAACTCTGATAACTGTCTATATTTAAAACTGGAATCAAAACTGATCATTATAATTAGAATGAAACTAGCATTACTTATACGAGCCTTGTTTTCTAATGCCATTAGCATAAAAGTAAACTCCTCAAACAAAAATTAGTCACCTTATACATCCAAGCTCCTGAAGATGGCACTGCATGAGAATGATCGAGCTATAAAAATTTTCACAGTATGTGCAATGGAATTTATAGATCACAAACAGTTGGTACAGTGCAGTGAATGTTTGATTCAATGCGAGAAAAATGAGTCACAAAGTAGACTTCGATAACAGGCAAAACGAGTCATTGTGTATAAACATGCCAGAGGCCATAGTATGAATGAGGTAGCAGAAATTGTACATGTATTAATGTGTATGATCATACGCATTTACTAAGAATGGCAAAAATCCGAGCCTAAAATAAATACTTATTAAAAATTTGCAGAAGACAGAAAAAAAAATTTATGAACAAGAAACATGAGCATGTTTTACAGCTTGTGAGTAAAAATTATTTCACTTTGCAAAATATTGTCTTAATAACCACCAGACCACTCTGTCACATGTATAAAACATGCCCCACAACTCCACAACCATGCCACTCATGGTGCAAAAATAAATTAGAGTTTTAATTGCCAGGCACTTCTCATTTCTCTCATTTTTTTTACTTCATCCCNCCCCAAAAAGACACAAAATATGAAATGTAAATATGGTACAAAATTATAACTTGCAAACCGAGTACAGAATATTATGGGGTATACATAATTTTATAAATTTAAAACTCCCCAATTATTTTAAAACATTACAAAAACTGATATTAAAATGTATGGGGTTACCTAAAAATATGCCATTAAAATAATACAAATATAAAAAAGTATTTAACTGTCACAAATTCCCCAATAAATTTTACATGTCTNCCCCTGTTTGGCAGTTTTGCCCCACCCAGCCCTATAGCGAGGCATAAGGAATAAGGAGGGGGGGAATGGTGAACCAGATAGGTTGATAGCGACTGGCCAGTAGGGGTAGTGTTAAGACATGTCAGTTTTATCCATGTTTTGTGGTGGCCATGTTGGTGACGTCAGGTGCAACGTGATTGTGTCAGCCATAGTAGTATACCTTGCTTACTCCGGTCGGGAACGGTTGCGTCCGGTCATCAAGGTCGAGAAACTAGAGTGTTCAGGATATTGTAAAGGCTACATCCACCGAGTGTGGACTACCCTTGACATAGCAGCTAGCTATTTCATTCAAATATGCTATGAAAACAAATTAACTGTTTGAGAGACATATTCTCTACATGCATCGGGTGAGTGACGACTTATGAACATCATCGCCAGTGAAGTGAGTCAAAACATTTTGGTCCTCCGTGCAGGATTCGTTGGAAACGTATTTTGGCAAACTACTGACTTGGAAGTTTAGCTTGAATATCAAATTCACGTTTGTTACTGTCCTTTGCTTACGTTTGTAATGGTCGCTGGTTGGGCACTTTGTTCGTGCAGTCTGCGAATGAGCGTTGAACGATCGAGCTCTTCGAGATATCGAACCGCTATGTAAAGTACTGCTGCGCTGTACATTGTGTTGGCACACCTCTTGCTGTCAGTGTTATTGTTTTCGTACGTAGCAACGATGTAGCTAAAAAACTTGGAAGCAAGACTTCAGTTAGCAAAATGCAGGCTAAAATGCCTTCTTTCTCTAGATAATGAAGTTGAAAAGGAAAGGACGGAGTAGATTTGTTTAAAGCCCATTGCCGTGACTTGGCACAACTGAAAACAGATTATGAAGACATTATCATTCAGCTAGCAGCTACTAAACCAAACCGAGCCGAGTCTCTAAATAAAAATATAGAAAACTTTGACTCAAACTATTATTAAATTTTAGAAGTTCACTCCACGAATGTTGAGCAAACGAAAAATGATAAAGGCAACGGGAGATCAAATATTGACATGAAATCTACGTCTGTGAAACTACAAAATTTGCAGCTACAGACATTCAGCGGGCAACTGACACAGTGAACGAGTTTCTGTGAGTTATATAGTGTGTTAGAGCATACCAACAGTCAGCCTTCAGATGTTGGGAAGCAACAGTATCTGCTCACATCTCTCACTGAATAGCCATTTAACCTCGTCAAATCTGTACCATAGTCTGAAGGAAATTAACAAATTAGCGTGGCAGATGTTAACTGAGCGATGCCAAGATGTGCATCAAATAGCTACAATGCATTGGGAGAACATCCTGAACGTGCCAGAGGTAACAGAAGGTTGTCTGCATAAACTACGATGTCTAGTTCATGTAGTGAAGGAAAACCTAGGTGTGATGAAAGTAGTTTCCAGTGGACTAGTGGTGACTTTTTATGTTAAACATTGTGTTAAGTAAACTTGATGTGGAAACGCGACGTGATTTTGAGCTGGAGCATAAAGAAGTAAAGATGCCTAAATTTGTGCAGCTGTTAGAGTTCTCTGAGTTTTGGTGCAAAGCATTGATGTCTGCCAATTCAGTAACATCCACATTGTGCGGCACAATAAGGAAGGTTGGATCTGTGACTACAATTAATTCTAGGAAATCAATCTTTACCAGTTCAGAATGGGTGTGTACTGTTTGTAATCAGGGTCATGTCATGTATAAATGCTCTGTGTTTTTTGGCCACACACTTCCTGAGAGGCAAGATGTGGTGCACCAATACCATCTGTTTCAATTGCCTAAAATCACATCGTGATAATGTATGTGCTTCAAAAATTTTGTGTGCATATTGCAATAAGTGCCACCTCACATTACTTCATAATGATTCCACATCAGATGTCAACAGGGTCAGTAAACAAGTGGCACTACAATCAGTTGATGAGACTGAAAATATTGATAGCAAAGCAGGACATACCAATACATGTGAGGAATCTACACAAGCAGTTTCACTTACTAGTTCCAGCATTAGTGCTGCCACTGTGATTCTAGGTACAGCAGTTGTGAGAGTGAAGGATGCCTGTGGTAATCTTCAAGAGGGCTCGTATTCTACTCTATACTAGATCAGAAGCTTCCTTCATATTTGAGGAATGTGTGAAGAGATTGGGTTTGCATCGGAGAAGGTCGCATGTCCCAATTAGTGACCTAGGAGAGTCAGTCCTTCAGGCCAATAAAGGTACAGTAACTTGTGTGCTAAAATTGTTCCTTCATGAGGTTTTCGAAGTATTTGTTGATACATCCATCCTGAATAACATAACCTCAAATTTGCTATCTGTTGCTTGCCTCAACATGCACAATCCCATTACAAGAGTTTAGATCTTGCTGACCCAGACTTCTATACTCCAGGGCCCATTGACATTATGTTAGGTACTGATGTTTGTCGTGAGGTTTTTGATGGTGGGTGATATCCAGGCCCTGCTGGTTATCGAGGAGCTTTTCACAGTAAATTTTGATGGATCATAATGGGAAGATTGAGTAAGGAAGCCACTAGTAACTCAGATGGCCTTGTTTCACTAAGTTATTACTTCACCAAACCTCTCAGAGGTGCTGCAGCGATTCTGGAAAAAATGAAGATAACCAAACATACTGATACTGAAGGGGACCTCTGTGAAGCTCATTTCAAAGACACCTACCTACATAGTTCAGATGGATGATACATGGTAAAATTACTTTTCAAAGATGTGGAACCCAAACTGCTTGAGTCACGCCTGTAAGCTGAAAAAAGATTACGTCATCTTGAAAATCATCTGGGATGTCACTCACAACTGAAAACTGAGTATTCAAAATTTCTGAAGGAACATGAATATCTTAGTCTCATGCATCTTCTGAGTGAAGCTCAGATGCACTAAGCTCGGTACTGCATTCCTCACCACTGAGTACGCAAAGAAACCAGCTTGACAACTAAATTGCGTGTGGTATTTGACGCATCTGTAGTAACATCAACAGGTCCGTCTTTAAATGATGCATTTTTCAAGGGACCTAAATTGTAAAAGGATGTAATTGTGATGAGGACAGACATTTGAAAATGTATCGGCAAAATTGCATGCATTAAGATGATCAGCCATACCAGGTAATCTTGTGGCGCAAGTCTTATGATCAACACGTTCAAGAGTATCAGTTGGACACTGTTACNATCAGCCATACCAGGTAATCTTGTGGCGCAAGTCTTATGATCAACACGTTCAAGAGTATCAGTTGGACACTGTTACTTATTGCGCATCCTCAACCCCGTTCTTAGCTATGAGGGTCCTGCACCAACAAGCTATTGACAAGCAAAGTAACTATCCCAATGCAGCAAGGGNGCCCCGTTCTTAGCTATGAGGGTCCTGCACCAACAAGCTATTGACAAGCAAAGTAACTATCCCAATGCAGCAAGGGTGCTAATGGAAGATGTATTTGTGGATGATGTGATTACAGGTGCATTATCAGAGACAGCTGCTCTCTCACTCCAGGAAGAGTTGATAGTAGTACTCAAGAGTGGTGGTTTTAAGCTAAGTAAATAGGCCAGCAATCATCCTGCGGTGCTAGATGCCGTTCCAGANTAGTACTCAAGAGTGGTGGTTTTAAGCTAAGTAAATAGGCCAGCAATCATCCTGCGGTGCTAGATGCCGTTCCAGACGACCACATAGAGTGTCCTCTGACATTCGAAGATAATGAGGATGAAGTCATAAAGATCTGGGACTAGAATGGCAGATCCCAATAACCTGAGTGCCCTGACTCCAGAACATTTTCTCATTGGCTATGCATTGGTAGCTCCACCAGCTACTGACTTGGAATTGTCTACAAAATGCCTCGACAGGTGGCAGCTGCTACAACAACCTAAACAGCATTTCTAGCAACGATGGTCAAAGGAATATCTACACACCCTCCAACATCGAAGTAAATGGTCTCAGCAGGGGTCTACAGTAAATGTAGGAGACCTGGTATTAGTATGAGAAGACCACTGTCCTCCTCTTCACTGGNACACCCTCCAACAACGAAGTAAATGGTCTCAGCAGGGGTCTACAGTAAATGTAGGAGACCTGGTATTAGTATGAGAAGACCACTGTCCTCCTCTTCACTGGCAGCTTCGTCGCATTGACACACTTCATCCGGGCAAAGATGATGTTAGTCGTGTGACAAGTATTAAAACTCGCCAGGGAGTAATCAAGAGAGCAGTTGTGAGGCTGTGTCCCCTTCACACACAGTAACTTCTACCTCAGTGTTGTACATAGTGTAAATAAATGTTGACAATTCTGAAATTTGTACCAAATTTTGTGATTGGGAACAGTTGAGTCCGGTCATCTAGGTCGGGAAACTAGGATGTTCGGGATATTGTAAAGGCTACATCGACCAAGTGTGGACCATCCTTGACATACCCGCCAGCTGTTTTGTGCAAACATGCTATGAAAACATATCAAAGTGTTTGTGATGAAAACATATTCTCTACATGCATCAGTCATGTGACAATTTGTGAAAATCACCACCAGTGAAGTGAGACAAAACAGCCATCCTCCCCAAATCTGTGGAGAAAGTTCTCGAAACGGAAGTAGATCGTCGTCCAATCAAAGGGGGGCTTGATATGCCATGGATGACGTCATTATCTCGATCTAGCCTCGTCACAGCCGTGGCCCCTTCCCAAGAAGAGTGTTAGCTGTACATGCCACTGGCACCCCTCCTGATGTGATGTCCATGGTTTGCTCGCGTGCCAACTGCCAGTTGACAACCTGCATCATGCTTTGGCATGCTCCTACCCCTCCGGTTGCTGGCCGCAAAGTAAAATGCAGTGCCGAGCCTTAAGTCACCTTCAGCAATCTCCGCTGCTGCCTCCCTGTGCCGCTCCTGTGCTTTGAGTATAAATAGGACCCACAGTCCTGGTTCAGGGCTGACTCATACAGCAACTGTTGCAGTACAACTCTCTGCCTAATGGCATACCAAAGCCTAGTACTTCACCATCCCTAGCTCACTCACGCAGCTCTAGTTACAGAATGTCACTCTGCCCGGATGCCTACTGATGCCATCAATGTCATGCGACTACACATCTTTCTAGTAAGGCTTCTATTGGCCACAAGTCTGAGTATCGACAGCCTGGAGTCACACTTGCCCCTGCATTACTGCATCTTGCCAACACTGACGAGTAACCTCTGTTGGTAACCTAGACTTGGCCCTTCAGGCCCTAATAAGGGTACAGACTGGATTAGTGTGGTTCATTGTTACAAAAATAAACAGACATAATCTGAATTGGCTGTGTTTATCACTAACAGTAGCTATCTTCGCACCCTCCCACTGCCTCCCACTTTGACCTAGTGGTTTGCCAACACTCTTCCAGGAGTAGGTATGTGCTGCCTGTCCCCACGCCCCCACATCTCCCCCACTTGCCCATCAGGCATTTACCAAACGGAGCTCCGACTTTGCAAGTTACTTGGATCCTATGGCGATGTCATGCCTTGCTGAGTAACACAGGAATGGTGCTCAATTCTGCTGTTGCCCCCTTCTGTGGAGTGCTTGGGTCTGCCGGTGATGTCCCGCCCAGCCAATGTACTCGCAGGAGGCCCATGGTATGCATTCCTTAGGGATGTGGAACAAGGGGACTCGGAGTAGTCAGCGACATCTTGCCCTCTCTGATAATAGAGGAATGTCCCGCGAGGGCACTCCACAATAAGAAAAGTCACAACACTCCGGGAGGCCGCATAGGCTCTTACTCCAACCTTAAGGATCAACCCCTCCCCATTTCCTTTGTACATATCAAGCCATGCCCACCCCTACTGAACCCCCACCCTTCACCCTTCTCTAAGCAATCACCCAACTACATGCCTCATCATCAGACTTGGTTTCATAAAGTAGCTTAACTGGTGCTAGCCCTGGTTGGAAACCTGGTGGAAACCAAGAGCAGTGTTTACACCTGGAAAAGGGAAGCTGCATATCACATGAGGGGAATCACCATTGGCTCAACCAGCGAGAGCAGCACACCTTAGACTATTGTGGCAAATTTCACGTGCAGACTTACCGCTACCCACTATGTCACCCAAGAAGCCAGCAGTCAGTGATCGGTTCTCGGCTGTAGGGAAGGTGGTAAGACGTCTTGAACCCCAAATACAGAAATCCACCAAAAACGCAGCTACGCACCTGCCAGGGTTCCTAAGCGGTCTACCACAAGCAATGCTCCTCCCTGTACCCAGCAGGCTATCATCGAGTTACCCAAAGCACGAATTCCCAATCCCATCAAAGAGCCCATCAAGACGATGATGCCTGCTTCCTAGCCATCTGGAGGAGAAGGCTTTCGAAGTCACTTACCCAAACACATCCAACTAGTTGAGACCTCATGAAGGTAATGTGTTTAAAGTGGAATTATGGGATGCAATTCATTCCTATCCCTTCCTTTTGTGTGTACAAGAATGAAAATGTAATTGATATTCTTTAGACCTTTCAATGCAACATGTTTTCAGACCAAAAGTTAAAACATTTGCATGTGTTTTAACTCGTGGAATGAGTGATACTATCATTACAGCCAGCAAACGGGCACTCATTTTAAACCACTACAGTAAAGCCTTTGTGTCTAGTAGTGTATATAGTAACCTGTTCCATGCAATTTCTGTGAAAACTGTTGTTTCAGAATTTTTGACTTTGTGAGACTTTTTTTTTGGATTGAATACTTTGAATCTGAATGTGCCGTGCTACTGGCTCATTAGAGCCCTCGAAACTACAGTGATGCCATCTTGGCTGTTGTTGACCAGATTGCATTTCCTGTGCAGTCAATTGTTTATGGACCATCATGGCGGTAAGTGGTACATTCAAGAACTCATTCAGCCAATCATTGACAATTTTACTCGTGATCGTCAAGCATATTTGTTTGTTTTTACAGTCCATATCTATTAGCATGACAAAAAAACTCTGTTTACAGGACTAATTAGGGCAGGTATAGTTCAGTAAACCAGAAAGTCCGGTAAATGGCAAAGTACAAAAGAATGTGTAGTTATAAATATTTTGGTGGGTCACTTTAGGGTTACTGTTGTCAATGTGACGAAGATGCTTGTGTAACCAGGAGAGATGATAAGTAGCATGTATTACTGGTAATTTACGACCGACCATAAGCTGTCCAAGGGAAAGGAAGGAACAGCGTGAGTTTGTGTAGTAAACATATTTTCCGAGTCTCTACAGAGTAGTATTTGCAGCGAGTACGTAACTTGCACCGTTAAGATTTATATTTTTTTATTTTGCATCCCACTGACTTATCAACATTTTCACTCCTGTGCCTTTCTTTTCTATTTCTTTTATAACTTCCTTGAGCTTAGATAATAATCTGGAAACGGAAACAGGCGGCATACCGACCCTACCTCCTGTTGTTAACAAGTGTATGTGACAGCTAAATTCTATATTTACCCATGTACCACTTACACAATTTTTCCTCAAAAATGAGAAAAGTACAGGTCCTGGTCATCCTCTAGCAACAAGAATACGATAACAGGTATATATTGGTACCATCAGCCATGTACCGCGCAGTGCCACACTTCACCACGTCTCCTAAACTCCGTCTGTATGTGCCAACTTTGACGTTTCCAATCATGTTATTGATCATCCGCCTGCTTGTCCTTTCTCATGCCTCACGCAGCTACCAGGTGGCTGAAAATTACGCATTACAAAAGGCAGAAGTTATGTTTGTATTATCACTCTCTTTAAAATTCATCTTAAGCACTCTAGCCACTTTTCAACAAATTGTGGCATTTCAATTGCTGTGATGTCATACAACCACACCGTTGCATGATTCTAAAAATAATTTCCGTCCCCAGGGTGGCATTCGAAAACATTACACTGAGAGTAGAGTAAAGTAACAGAGCTGAGGGAAGCAAGAGTAAACGTGGTTTTGGAACGACAATAATGTAAATAGCATTCTGTGTTTACAAATATGTACTGATTAAGAAATAAATGTAAATTCCAAAAGATATTTATAACTGTCTCCAAATTCTTTCTTTTCCAAAAAAATTGTTATATACATCAACAGCTTTACTTACCATAAGTTAATAGTAAACATTATGTCTAAAAATCTCACCTTTATACTAGTTAACTTTTAAATAAAAATACAAATTTTATCACTTGGCATTTGTTATTTCCCCATGTGTGTCTGTAAGCAGAATGACCACATTTCCTATAAGTTTTATTTTACTATACTAAACATAGCACCATTTTCAGTTTACCCTTCATTACTAGCTGAAATAGTGTATGTTAAAGTGTAGGAATGCCACCCTACCTTTCAATTCTGCACACTGATCTCGCTGGTGTACAGTAACAAAGCATTTAATGTCCTACAGAAACAACTAGACACATTGATAAAAACCTTTTACACTGTAGAATAAAATTCTTGCATGTACTTCTACGTGATTTCCAAGAGCAATGTAAAAAAAATACACTTTAAAAATAAGTTAAAATCAAAAAAATGTTATAATTTGGGTGTAGTTCCGTACGATTCTGTCGAAAATAAACATTCTCCCATGAAAGGCAACAAACAGCAAAAACACATAAATTTATTTGTGGGAAATGCCTATTATGGGTTGTTTGCTTTATTTTTATACACCATTTTTTCATGACATAAGTTCCCACTCACTGTAAAGTTGCAAAGTCATGTAAAGCAGTGTTACAATGCCATGGACTGAAACACTTGCACACGTTTATTACCATAAGTTCATAGTAATGACAATAAAAAATAACAGAATACATTATTAACAGCAACATATAGGCTGTAAAAATTATATGGAAACTAGCAAACCCGGCGAACTCCGTTTCGCCACCAGATGGCTTCGTTTTATGCAACATTTTGTTTGGTGATTAAAACATGAAGAAACATTTTTTTTATATTTGAAAAGGAATAATTTTATTTCATTTCACAACAGTAATGAATTGAACTTCTCTAAGTAAATGAAAGTGAATCCAAAGTAAATACGTTTCATTGAAGTGCTCTTTGGTAAACCACATTTTTTGTTTTTTGGTCTGACGTTAACACAAACAAAGCGGATGGTTTCCCAACTCGTGAACACGCAACGTATAACTGCCCATGTGAAAAACAATGATTTTCTAAATTTATCCCGCAAACACTAAGCGATTGGCCTTGCGACTTGTTAATTGTCATTGCGAACGCAAGGCGAACTGGAAATTGCAATCGTTTGAAGTCAAACGGAAGATCAGTCGGAATCATTGGTATTCGAGGAATACATACATTTTCACCTGCGTACTTTCCGTTAATAATGGTTGCCTCAATCAAATTCGGCATAAGTCTTTTTACCGAAAGTCGAGTACCGTTGCAAAGTCGCGGTGGATTCAAATTACGCAATATCATAATAACTGTACCAACTTTGAGTTGCAAGTTATGTGGTGGAAATCCTGGTAACTCCAGAGAGTTCAAAAACTCCGTTGGATAATTTACTACATCATCGGGATCTCTTATGGAATCAACGGATTTGTATGTCACCAAATCGCCAGCAATTTTTGATTGAATGGTGAAATTCAGTGCGTGTACA
Source organism: Clitarchus hookeri (assembly GCA_002778355.1). Taxonomy (NCBI): domain Eukaryota; kingdom Metazoa; phylum Arthropoda; class Insecta; order Phasmatodea; family Phasmatidae; genus Clitarchus; species Clitarchus hookeri. The sequence continues at coordinate 483,773 of NQII01000407.1, read as the reverse complement.
TCATTATTCTTTGCGGCAAGAATTGCTCGTTGACTTAACCAAGCATAATTCTGATAATTCTCACTAATGTTTGGGAAAACATTTTCAATAAGAGCTAATTGAGAGTCTACAAATCGGCAAAATTCGTTGGTAAGAGTAATTAATCCAGATGTCGCATCAACTGGGACTTTTCCATTTCCAACAGCTAACAATTGTTTGGAAAATTGTGCAGCACTTTGATCATTTTGAAGTTGAACTCTCATATAAGTGGTTAGCGATAATGTTTTTACGTTATTCCATAAAGGTGATGCCTTCAGGCAAGCATTCAATTCATCTGCAGGCGTTCCACGGGGAATTACTGGCAACGTCTGCCTGAAATCGCCTGCCAACAATATCATCAAGCCGCCAAAGATGTTGTTATTTCGCCGAAGATCCTTCAGTGTGAAGTTAAGTGCTTCAAGTGATTTCTTATGTGCCATTGTGCACTCATCCCAAACAATGAGCTTGCATTGCATCAACAATTTTCCCATTGCACTGGATCGGGAAATATTGCATGTTGGAATATCAATTGTGTTTAAATTGAGTGGCAACTTAAGCGCAGAATGTGCAGTACGACCGCCATCTAGAAGAGTCGCCGCAATTCCAGATGATGCTAACGCCAAAGCTATGTCACATCTTGATCGAATAGTGGCCAAAATAAATGAAATGACAAATGTTTTCCCTGTTCCTCCAGGTGCGTCCAGGAAGAATAGACCACCAGTATTATTGTCCACCGCTTGCATTAATGTTTCGTATACTTGTTTTTGCTGTTCATTCAGCAACGGCTCATTATTTCGAACGAATTCCTGCAATGAATCAACATTGTATTGCAGCTCTCGATTTAATTCTTGGTTGAATGCATCGTGCATCGATCGATTTGGCGCAATCATTCCTACTTCAATCAGTAGCTTGTTTGCAATAGTCAAGCATTGATCCTCAATCAGAATCAATCCTTCATTGTAGATTTCATCGGTTATTTGGATGTCAGGATTATTCGTTTGAATGCGCAAGCGATGCAAGATATCTTCACATATGTCGTCTTTGTATTTGTTCCATAACTGAATTGGTTGTGAAGGAAAACATGTGGTGATGATAATTGCGAACAGCGTTCGTATTTGGTACGCATTTGATGAAACAACTGAATCCGCAAGTGTTAAATCCCAATGAGAATCGTTCTCCAGCAAACCCAATAGTTGACATGCTTCTCGATATGTTTGGCATTGGTGGCCATTCACAGTTTTCAAATGCGCGAATGATTTTGGTCCACGTACATGTACCAACAGCAGTCGCAAATAAAAACATTCATCATTTCTAGGATGAACAGTATACATGCGACCTAGTGCATCAGTGGAAAACACCTGTGGCCAATCTGGAACTGGGGTTCCTTGTTTGCGACGTTGGAATTTCTTTGTTGATTGATTCCAAGTGTAATACTTGGGCATTTCAACGTACATCAGCGTCGCTGCGAATGGATCTGCTTCACATATTGCAAAGAAGCTAGTCAATGTTGTCGATGGTGGTCTCTCAGCTCGTTGTGCCGCATTAGCCTCAGTGAAGTAAACTCTTTGGCCATTTTCCAAATGCACTGCTAAATGTACAACTGTGGGATATCTTTCATGAATTTGAAATGACAATAATCGCCACAGTGCTTCATTAGTACTGACGTATCTGCCCATTTGGAAGTTGCTGATTTCGTCATTCGCATTTTCCGACGCAATACCAAACACAGCCATGTCGCTGCCTTTTGTGACGTACTTGCACAAATATTTGATTGATTTGGCCGAATGACAACTCTCAACGTTTGCATGTGTTTCGAAAATTCGTGATAGCAGCGGGCAATATGGTACAATGAATTCATTTCCGATCTCAATCTCTTGATTTTGAACTTTAACTTTGATAGTTCGACCATTATCTTCTTTTGAACGCCGACGATAAACTGGATATCCATCGTTCCCTGTGACTGTTTCAGCAACTAACGGTCGCGGATATCGTTTTGTGCACTTTCCATCAGCCATGCAAGGCGATAATGGATTTAATGCACCGCACGGTCCATGGACCATCTGTGTCGTCACAATGTCGTGTAGATGGGGATCAGTGACTGGATCAGGAATTTCAGCTGATATGATGTCATCCACTTCATTTGAATGTAATTTGTTCAGCAACCAAATTAGGATATGAGCATGCGGTAGTCCACGCTTCTGCCATTCCACCGAGTACATATAACAACGTGTGTCACCAAAAACTCGATACTTAGTAAGCACATCCATCATAACCTTGAGTTTTTGCTGAAATACTCTGGCGATTATGTCATGGCGATCTTGCGGTTTTTGGCCCGGTTCCAACTCACGTTCAATTTCCGTCCACTTCGGATTGCATGTGAACGTAATAAATAAATCCGGAGTTCCATAATTTCGCACGTACGTCATAGCGTCTTGAGCGTATTCGTGCATGTGGCGTGGGCTTCCGATATAAGATGATGGGAGAATCGTCAGACGTCCAATATTCTGAACATCACCATCTGAATGAATAGCATCACGCAAGTGTATATAGTCCTCAGATCGTAGCTTTGCCTGATTGAATCGGATGAACGCTAAACGTTCGGTCTCGACTTTGACATACATGTCGACAGCGAATTGCTGGAATAGCCGACGGCACTTCAGAATGACATTCTCCTCATGTGTACGAATCATCATACGATACGCATAGTAATTCATTGCGCTTAGATTTTTATTCGTTGATACGCCTGAAAATGCAAAATTAAATGAATTGTTAATGGAAACCAATAATAGCAATAATAGCAATAATAATAGCAATAATTAGTGTGTGAATATTGTACCTGTAATTGGATCGACCATCTTCGACGTGATGTCGTATCCGTCTTGCCCTTGCCAATAAATGATTGGATATTGTAACGCATCGTACAAACGATGTGTCTCGTTTACACGATGCATGATATTGCTTCTTCGCTGAACGACAATGTCTCGCGATTTAGTTGGATCGCCAACAATAATTGCAGCAACATCATTAACGGTGGGTGCATTGAATCTTCGCACATGTTCACCTGTTGGGGTACAATCCGCTCTTATGACAAATTTGTGCGTATCCGATGGCATTCGTTCCAATGCTGTTTTGAACATATTAACCACAGCATTATTAGCGTGAAAAAATGCTTGCAACTGTTCAATAATTCGTCTCTTTAACTGTTGTGTTCCCTGTATATTGCACCGCACATTCAGCTGATCCACCATCGACGAAATGAAATATATTTGCAGAAATTGATGCGGTTCATCTGGTGTTGGCACCATTGAACCATGCAAATGATATATTTGTCCTTGTATCTGTAATTGCAAACAAACATAGTAAGTTGTAAGTTGTAACATAGGTGTAACATAGGAGTGATTGGTTATGTGTGTTGTATCTTTTACCTTGCAAGTCGGCATGAAGCCGCCTTCTCGAATGATATTAGCTCCAAAGGAAGTCATGCGAAAGCAGTTATTGTATTCAAGGATGTGTTGAAGAAAATGGCTGGAATCGGGATCACTTCCATCGAACAATGGTTTCAGTGGCTGTGGTGGTGTAAGTAATGGATCCAGTTTGACTTTTCCACTTGCGCAGCACAATCCAGCCGTTTCTCTTTTGAACTTTAACGCATTGCAATATCGGCATATAGTCGTCATTGGTCCAATATCTAAATTTTCATCATCACTGTAGTTCGCAGTGGGATCATATTGGAATGCCAAGCGATTGTATGATGCCAATGATCTTCGTGTGCTCACGCGTTGTCTCAATCGGGCATTTTCTCTTATTATATTTTGTCTTTCTTCGCTTAAGTTCTGTGAATACACTTGTTGCTGGCTTGCATGTCTCGTGCGGCGGCCGATGTTCGCACGTCGTCCTCTAGGCATTTTGGACTATGGACAGAGTGGTGAATTTAACCTCAAATGCACGATCCACATAATTTACACAGTTCAACTTACCACCTTAAAGACAAATGCCTGCTGTTGAAATTGAATAAAAATTTGCACAATACACGTGATTGATTTGATGGTTTCCAATTGAAATGTTAGGAAACGAATAACTTATTTTTTTTACTTTTTTTTCACAATTGTTTGTCACATGAAAGTTTGTCACATCACTGAGCAGAGAACAATGAGTAGCTGTCAAACAATGTATCACTCACCGGCGCCATCTACTTGATTTGTAGTACATGCTATGTATCAGAGATGGCGCTGTATGTAAAAAAAGATTTTCCCGCTTTTCTGTTAAAATTTTTCCTGAATTTTCTTTGCTATAAACCTCACGGAGCCCGAGACCTTTCCAACGAATGCAAAACCGTGGAAATCGGTTCGTGCGTAGTACATGCTATGTATCAGAGATGGCGCTGTATGTAAAAAAAGATTTTCCCGCTTTTCTGTTAAAATTTTCTTTGCTATAAACCTCACGGAGCCCGAGACCTTTCCAACGAATGCAAAACCGTGGAAATCGGTTCGTGCGTTCTGGAGTTATAGCGTCAGGAAGGAAAACCCGACTTATTTTTATATAGTAGATGTAGCGATCAATATGAATGTGCTTTGTAAAACATTTGCTACAGTAAACATAAACAGACCTATTAGACGAGGCGCATTCACGAGTTATGCACACACATATATAGAGCAGATCATACACAGTGAACAATGCCAAACTTTCAAGCCCAAATGGTAGTCACAATTTCATCTGTTCAGATATTCCTAAATAAACATTTCAAATACAAACCCTGACAGTCAACATCAAGCTACAAGGAAATGTTTACATGTATCACGAATTGTGGTCACATCTATAGTAGAGGCCTGCAGTCGAGCCATAGCACGAGTCTAAAAATAATTTCCACCCATCTGCCTAACACAGCTGTTCCCATGAGTGCATATCTCATTGCTGAACAATGCTTTTCATGCCCCACAAGCGGCAAGTGGACATGGAGATAAAAATAATTGTCGCTTCGGATTTTGTCCGGTAAATACAAAGTCCACTGATAAGACGTTTGGTAAACAGAAGAATTACAGTATATAAAGATAAACCTTACATTTAATATACAACATAAAGGCACATTCAATAATTATTGCTATAGTGAATGTGTCGTTATAGCCCAAACTTGTTATGACATGTTTCTACTGTGCAAAAGAAACAAACAAAACAGACTGGGATGAACTACAACTGCACATCTTAGCACATGCAAACAGGCACTGCTATTCTTCACTCTCCTAGGCAATGAGATGATGATGATTAGTGCCCACAGGAGGGACAACTTCAAGGAGCAAGTCTGTATGCACTGTTTGTCTGCATGCATCAGTATTTTCACTGAATCTCTCAAAAAATTATCCATAAACATTCTATTGTTAAATGCCAAATTGTTTCTACAAGTTGTTTTTAGAACAAAAAGAACTCCAACCTCTCTTTAAGATAATGTTCCTGAAATCTTTACATACTATAGGAGGATTTTTTGTTATATTCATGTTTACATTATTCATAGTTCTGGGCTTACTTTTGTAACTACTTAAATGCAAACACATTTCTTTTTATATTTGTATGTTGGCTAATGTAACTGAATAGAACACAGGTAACTATATCACATAATGCATCAAACTCACCGAGCAACAGTGACTGCTGCTTATCATTTTCTGCACGCAGAAGAACTTCCTCGTGCTGCTGACAAATGCTCTCCACATGCTGCTGCACGGACTCCAACCGCTCCTCAAGAGCCTGTATTTCACGATCCTTTTCCCCACCCAGCTGCGATGTTGTCTGCTGCAGTTTCTTCTCCAGGGACACACGCACCTGCTCCTTCTCCTCCAGCAGCTTGCGCGCTGTTTCCTCATTCTGCTTCTTAAGGTTCATTACTGTTTGGTGGAACTCAGCCTCCTGCAAACAACTGAGTTTGATACAGTGCATGATACTTTACATTCGTCATGTTGAAACGTATTTGCTGGCATGAACAATGCTTTGAAATAAATTACAAAAATACATTCAGGTAAAAACATGAATATATGAAAGTTGTCTGAACATTGTAATTTGACTGATCACTAGCATATCACAGGTGAGCAGATTTCACATACTGCCACACAAGCTATCAATTTAAATTTCTGAATCACAAGCAAGTGTTTAATTTTTTTTTTTCACTAAATTAAATTAATAAAGTAAAGCTCAATTTTTTTATTATCAACAATAAAACTTTTGTTACAAATATAACATGCAAATAATATTTTATTGCATTAAATCAAAATGAATAGGTACTTTACTAGCATCTACATACTGTAGTTAGAAAATTTTTGAGAACATTAAACTGTAAACCAGACATGTTTCATTTATTAAATTTGTGTAATATATATTGACACATACTGTGTAATACATCTTGACACATATTATATACTATAAAAAAACTACCAAAAGTTGAACATCACAAATATTCATAATCAATGTTGATGGTCCTGAATGTGCACAAAATTGCTCACGATTAATGTGGGATCTCCCATGAATGGAATGCAGGTGTTCAGTTTTTGAGGTGCCATAAAAGCTGAAAGACTGTTCAGAATAGCAGTGAATATGAAGACAAATCTGTTGGTACGTTTGTAACAAGGTAGGTTTTGGGCATGATCTCTGGAAGCCTAGTGTTACAGAAGAGACAGCAAATTTCAATGAATTTACAGTTCTTAGCAGATGATCCGTCCAAAAAGGTGGCAATGAATTTCTGCTTTCAAGTCTGCAATCTCTTCACAAAAAAAGTGTCCTTTTTCTACTCATTGACTATTTTGGTGGCTTGCTTTGTTATCTTAAAGGTAAGTTTGTTAAGCATCTCTGCCCATCCCATCTCAAATGCACACAAAACCTTATAGATCACGAACAAACTCAAGCTCACTCAAAACTTGGTCACAGAGTATCCAGAGGCCTATACACTGGAGAGCCAAAAAAAACAGGTATAGGCGTGCGTATGCAAATAACACAGGTAAGGGGAAACCAATCAGAGTAACGCGATGCGGTCGGCAGCGCCTATATAAGACAAGGGTGTGGCAAAGTTGCTAGATCGGTTACTGCTGCTACAATGGCAGTTTATCAAGATCTAAGTGAGTTTGAACGTGGTGTTATAGTCGGCAAGCGAGAGATGGAACATAGCATCTCCGACATAGCGATAAAATTTGGATTTTCGCGTACGACCATTTCACGAGTGTACCGTGAATATTGGGAATCTGGTAAAACATCAAATCTTAGACATTGCTGCGGGCGGAAAAAGATTGTGAACAAACAAGACAAACGACGACTGACAAGAATCATTAAACGTGACAGACGTGCAACCCTTTCTCAAATTGGAGCAGATTTCAATGCTGGGGCATCAACAAGTGCCAGCATGCAAACTATTCAACGGACGATTATTGATATGAGCTTTTGGAGCTGAAGGCCCACTCGTGTACCGTTGTTGACTGCACGACACAAAGCTTTACACCTCGCCTGGGCTTGCCAACACCGCCATTGGACTGTTGATGACTGGAAACACGTTGCCTGGTCTGACAAGTCTCATTTCCAATTGTATTGGGCTGATGGACGTGTACGGGTATGGAGACATCCTCATGAATCCATGGACCCTACATGTCAAAAGGGGACTATTCAAGCTGGTGGAGGCTCTGTCATGGTATGGGGCGTGTGCAGTTGGCGTGAAATGGAACCCCTGATACATCTAGATACGACTCTGACAGGTGACAGATACGTAAGCATCCTGTCCGATCACTTGCACCCATTCATGTCCATTGTACATTCCAACGGACGTGGACAATTCCAGCAGGACAATGCGACACCCCACACGTCGAGAGTTGCTACCGAGTAGCTCCAGGAACACTCTTCTGACGTTAGACACTTCCATTGGCCACCTAAATCACCAAACATGAACATTATTGAGCATATCTGGGATGCCTTGCAATGTGCTGTTCAGAAGAAATCTCCACCGCCTCGCACTCCTATGGATTTGTGGACTGCCCTGCAGGATTCATGGTGTGAATTGCCTCCTGCATACCTACAGACATTAGTAGAGTCCATGCCACGTTGTCTTGCGGCACTTCTGCATGCTCGCGGGGGCCCTACACGATATTAGGCCGGTGTACCAGTTTTTTTGGCTCTTCAGTATAATTATCACAATGAACTTCCTGACAATGGTGAAGCAGTATACTGAGAGTATAAGTCAGATTCTGGTGGCAATTTGGTTCTTACAGGTTGGGACCCATGATGTAGCTGGACAGGAGCAAAGATGGACATACTGTGTTTGCAGCCAGTCACTGTATTAGCAGACTAGGGATCTGGTGTGAACTACTATTCGTGACTAATTGCTTTCTCTTAAATTTTGAGACGGTACTTGGATCAAGTGAGTGATATGTATGGTATGAAAAATTATCCCCCATTCCCATGCACAATCCAGTGAATAATGTGGCCTCAATTAATTTTTGTTAAGATTTCACTTGGAGCCCAGTGATATTACAGCATTTTTTCAGGTTAAGATTTTACAGTAACATTAATGGAGCCCCAACATCGAGGAGAAGTTTGAATTGTGATAGGCCAGGAAAGTAGATGCTGTTGATGAATTCCACAGATTAATGGACTGCATCAGCCTTTTTACAACCCAAACTGTGATCACAGAATTTTACTCCATTTCTACATTGAACAACTATAGCAAACTATGCAAATTACATATAATATTGTTAACATTCTTTAATCCTCATAACATCTTATATGGCAAAATTTTTTAAAACTATTGATTAAATATTGTACAAACTGATTTTTGTCTGCTAAGATCTTATAGTATTAATGATACGGGGTTAAATTCAAGTTACACTAAGTTTTAATTTTGTGAATGAAAAGTCAGATTTATAGGAATACTAAATATAAACAAACAATCTTTCCATTGTTATAACACATGTTTTCGACAGTACTCTAGATGAATTGCAAATTTTGCATTCTATAAGTTCAGTTTGCAAGAAATCAAATAAGTGTTGCAACACCAAGATTGGTTACTGCGTAGCTGGCATATATCCCATATCCCTATTACTCTAGACGCGCCACGGCCATCGTCATTCACCGAACTAGCCTCGCCACAGCCGCAGTCCCCTCCTAAAAAGAGCAGTTACGCCACACACGCCACAGGACGCCTTGAAGCCCAGGGTTGGCTCGGGCCAGCTGATGCCTCCTGCTGTACTGCAATCCGCTTTGCATCACGCCGCTCTCTTAACCCTCCAGCCTTCGGCCACATGAGGAGAAGTAGTTGCCAGCTTCGACCACCTTCGGCTATCTCTGCAGGCTCACTACTGCCCTTAATCTCTGCATTCTCTCTCTTCCGTTACCTCCGCAACCCCAGCCCAGGCTATGTGCACAGCATAAAAATAGAGCTTGCAGTTCTCAGTTCGAGGCTGTCTCACGACAGTTCAGTAGCATGCCGTTACTCTACCCGAGTGCCCACCGATGACACATCAACCTTCGCAGAGCTCACTCTGCCCGAGAGTCAACAAACTTCTTCAAGTCGTCAACTGCCACTCGCAGCACTGTCCAGAGTCTTACTCTACACGACACCGCCTCGCTGCCTGTCAGCATGTCGAAGCCTGCTGTGCTTCCAGTTACCTCGTAGCTCACCTGCAGTTGACTTGAGTTCGAGTACCGCTGACTTAGGGTCACCCCNAATTCTTACGGACTTTTAACAAATTATTAAAATTTATTGAAAAAATATACTTAAAACTTAAAACAAACAATTTATATAGTGCTTCAGTGCTAAAATGAAGACAAAACCTTTTTCCATATACCATTTTTTAATAACCAATTGAACATGTAACTCCTAGGGTGATTTTTCAAAGGTTCTTTTCAAAAGTATCGAAGATACCGTGAATGGATTATAATAACACTCCTGCAGGGATAGTCCCTTGATCCCTACCTCAATCTTTGGGGACTGTCTCGACGTGGAGCTTGGGAAGCCCGTCTTCCTGGGTAACACCAGAGCAGTTGCCGCTTTGGACTATCGTCCCCTCCAGTACTTGCCAGGATCTGCCAGCGGCATCTTGCTTGCCAGGTTACTTGCTGGAGAACGATAGGCCAACCCCCGACAAGGAGTCTTATTTCTTCGTGATGCTTGGGTTTGCCAGCGACATCCCGCTCACCAACCAAGTAGCCACGAGAACAGACGCCCTCTAATCTGATACTGTCACCATCATTTTGGTACTTGTGTCTGTCAGCGACATCCCGCTCGCAAAGCCACTGGACTAAAGGCCAGTAGACCACGCTGCCTACCCTATACAACAGCCAACTCCTTTTTCCCATTAGGCCGTGTCTACCCCTTTTTGGACACCCACACTCTCTGCCTCTCTATTCTGTCATTCCACCCCCCCCCCCTTTATGACTCATCATAGGGCTGGGGAGGGGAAAGCAGCCCAGCAGGGTCTAGCTCTGGCTGGAGTCCTGGAGAGCAGAGATTAATCAGATGCCAGCCAGGTATACACCTGAAAGAAGGAGGGAGCTGCTCGTCAGAGAGGGTCAGCTACCAGCTTGTCCAAGTCAACGCAGAGCCTCATCTTGCACGTGTCCCATGTCACCACTTCTGCCGATCCCACCGAAGAAGCCAACCTCCTTCACATGACCAGCCAGCGCTGACAAAGTAGTCAGATGCCTAAGCATTACACCAGGGTACACCCCTACACATGTGACATGACCAGCCCTAACCAGCGCACCTCCCATGGCCCAGCGCCAGGTCATCGAAGTGGCCAAACATCACACCACAGGGCCCAAGAATAACCCAGTCAG
>NQII01000407.1:435506-472551 GCA_002778355.1 Clitarchus hookeri | reverse complement strand
CAGCAGCCGGACCAAATAGGGCACGCGTCACTCTTCATCCAAAATGACATACAAAATTAGTGACAATGGTATTAATGTGATTTATGCAGGTATATAGAATCTCATAAGGAAATAAAACATAGCATACTATATTTCACTGACTGCACAATTTATGAAAATGAGATATTTAATTACTGATCTTGCTTATTTCTGAAAACATTGTCAGCAACTGTAAGGGAAACAAAACTTTTTGTTTCACAGTAAGAGATGGGTTACCTTTATATTCATAAATAAATTATTTTTTATAATTTTATAAAATAAACTTGTCTGAAAGTTTTAGGCATGCAAACATTGTAACATAGTGTAGGAAAAACATAATCGAAAAAACGTTTTACACGGTTCTCCCTTTTAGGGATTGAATTAAAAAAAAAAAATTACTTTAAAGCATTTCTATAGGTTGACATGCATAAGATATCTTATCAGTTTAATAAGCTAGCAAAGAGTCCACAAAAACAAATTTTACACCTTTTCACCCTTTTAGAGGTTAAATGACCTGTTTTCTCCCTGTATTTATCCATATCAACTTTTAATGAAATATTATATTTTATAGACAGAATATAAGAAAAAATTGAATTTAATTAAAATAAGGTACTTTTATATTAACACAATTATTAAACACTTCACACATAGGGTGATTTTTCAAAGGTTTGATTCAAAAAGTTTGAAAGAAACCACAAATAGACTATACATACAAGTTTTTCATCATAAACCGACCTTCAGATGCCGAACCCCTCCACCTGCAACCTTTGTTTCCGATGTACCCTGCTAGATGGTGCTAGTGGAGTGGAGAGATTTGGGTGACTCTTAACATTGAGGTCTCGAGAACAGATGAGGATGAAGTGAGGTGAGTATGGAGCAATGCTGGGATGCAAGGGTGGGGGAAACAGGAGATCCCAGAGAAAACCCGCCGACCAGTGGCATTGTCCGACATGATTCCCACATGCAAAAATCCAGGAGTGACCCCATCGGGAATCAAACCCAGTTTGCCTAGGTGATGATAGTATTTTTTCACCCTGAATTTTAGGACGAAGTATCATTTCCCATAAATGGGACTTTTGCCACTATCGTCACGTGTATTTTAATGTAACTTAAAAATACTTTGGTGTGGAGGAGCCAAGAACTACCACACCATGCGTTGGTACACGTGCCCTAGCCAATTGATCTTTTGAGACATATGGTAATGGGAAGAATTAAATGAGATGTATAAATAACTAAAACATCCTATTGTTGTTATTTTAGCTATACAAATATTAAATCAATATTTTTATTTAAAATTGTCTGATTTCAGAAATTCTTTTTTAATTACTAGTGTACTCAATCGTACAATAAAATGTATCGAAATTAAACGTGCTATTTTTAAAACTATGCTTCCAAACATTTATTAAATAACATTTTTATTTTAAAATATTTAAAATTCACCTGATTTTAGAATTTTTTTCTACTGTGAAGATTGAACGTACAGTATACCTTAATACCAAAAAGCTTTCAGTTTGTATTACCTTAGCTACAAAATTTATTAAATCAGTAGTTTTGTTTTAAAAACTTTAAATTTGTCTGATTATAGAACATATTTTCCATTACCAATGTAATTGATTGTACAGTATTGCGGGACCCAACGAAACATTTAACTATTAATACTATGATTCCAAAAAACTTATGATTCAATACAATTTTTTCCAAAAAGAAAATTAATTTCCAAAATAAAACTGTCTAGTTTTGCGTGGCCGTTGAACATGGTAAGTACGCATTGACAGGCTTGCAATATCAAGTCAGGTAGCTGGCCTGGACAAAGTAACAACTGCTATCTTCCATTGTTTTAGAAGACTACACCTGCTTGGCATCAGGCACCCTGAGTTTGGACATGTGCACACATGGGAATAGCAGACTAATAAATTTCACAAGTCAATGCATGCACAAAGCAAGCTATCTGCACACCGACAAACAGTACTATATAACTACACGCATGTGAAAGAATAAGAAAAGTAAATGCAAATTGCCTTATCAATACAAGTGTAATCGTGGTTGGTGTGTCCAAGCCACCTCACCTACACTACGGGAAACTTTCTATGCCTTTATCCTCTACGTAAAAGCCTCTGAAGATGGGTTAACCACAAAGATTCTCCAGGTGATACATATACACAGGTACCAATGCCATATGTGAATCACCTTGTACAATTCCACCAATCAGTTTTAATGGTAGGCCTTGTGGAAAATGCCCAGCTGTTTGTAGATGCACACCAAGTCGCCAACCTTAGCTTTAGGCTTGCGAGGATCCTTGCTCTTCGGAATAGCANTGGAAAATGCCCAGCTGTTTGTAGATGCACACCAAGTCGCCAACCTTAGCTTTAGGCTTGCGAGGATCCTTGCTCTTCGGAATAGCATACATGGTCCAAAGCAGGGAGTTATCCTTCACATCTTTGGGTTTCATGTGTGTGCTAGAGTGAACAGTAGAATTATATTCATGATTGATGTTTGGCAATAGCTCCATATCAATTTACCATGAAATGTCCCCACAGTTTGGTTTTCAGTGTGTGATGAAACCACTCAACGATGCTCACCTTGAGCCGTACTTTCACATCAGAGCATGAAAAGTCTCATTGAAAAACTTACTGCAGTCATCAGTGTGTAGATTCTTTGGTACGCATTCAAAGGAGAGAATGCTTGCCATACCCTTATTGACATCACTCACATTCTTGCTGTTGAGCAGAACAACCCATGCAAACTTGGAAAATGTGTTGATGACGAGCAAAATGTAGTGATGGCCTTTATTTGTGCAATCAAAGTCTTACATTTTGATCAGGTAGGATTAAAAAGTATCATTACAGACCTTTCATGGTGTATTTTCTACCACTAAAATTTTGTCTGGCAAACCTATGCCATTCTTTCAAAACTGCATATTTTGTCATTGCATGAAGTAGACAGCTTCAATAAGTTCTTTGATGATGGAAATTATCTCAATGTGAGTTTTTGCCCACAGCCTGCAAAGCGATCAACAGTCATAGCCTATCAACAAGTTTGTTTGGATTGTTCCAAAACACCTAGTCTAGGTATCTTGTGTTTCCTGTCTATCTTCTGCAACAAACCCGATCCAATGATTTTGCCCAATCATGGAAACAGTCGTAAGATATTGCCGAATTTCATGTGTGTCATGCCCGTAAATCAGCGCGTTGCAGGGTTATTCTCAGCATAATATGCGTAGCTGGATTGTAACAGTTGTATATACTTGTGCCATTTTAAAATACGTGACGACCATTTCACAGTTGCATCACTGTTATTGTGCTATTTTTGAATAATTTTTGAGATCTCATTTTCAGATTTCAGTCTATAAAAGCAATTGAAGAGTAATATCTTAATTCTCTTCTTGCCTTTTTGTAAATAATTAATCTGATAGATAATGCTATTATTATTGATTTGAGCCTCTACGATTTATTAAATAATGTCCATTTGTCCTGTGTTATGATATAACTCATTATGGTAAAATTTTTATTTATTTATCAAAGCGTATGTAATGTGCTATTTACGCATTTTTCTCATTACGTTGATTTCAATTCAATTTTGGTCTGTCCTATGAAAGCTGCATTTTCAATCTCGTTAGTTGCCTGTAGAGCGGTGTTTCATGAGAATTGTTTCTCTACCGATCGGATGTGCAATGCAGCATTGCAAATTCTATCAGTCATTACCATCTGTGGCTGTCCTTCCACTCACTTCCCTGCAGTTGCAGTTCTCGCATTTCTTCTCAGCATCTTTACAGCTTCACGCGTGATTTGAAAAAAAAAAATACTCTTCTGTTTACGTGTTATGTTCCCCCACCTCTGTGTGCTTGAGCGCAATTTGCCTCTTCTGGACAGCATGCAACATCGATCTGCCACAATTTAATAATTTTTTTGGTCTGGCACTTTTGTTTCGGGAAGGGAGCAAGATGGCAAATGGCCACTGTGTTCCAATGCACATTTTCTTCGGGACGAACTTGTAGCGTCGTCCACAATGTAGTTCTTTAGTGCCAAAAATGCCATAGTAAGTAGAAATTAGGTTGTGCGTTTGGATATCTTTTGGAATTTTGGTGAAGATAACTACATGAGTTTCTCAGTTTGTCTTTTTTCTCATTGATAAGTAAAGTCTTTAAATAACTATGTTCTCCCGTTTTTCGAAATTGCTTAATAGCTTAACTGATTATTTTCCACTCTCTGTTGTAGTGTGTGTCCAAGTAATCCACGTAATCTACGTAATTCATAAACTTCACGTAATCCTGGTTGCTGAAAATTCTCTCAAGTTGTGTGTTTGCAGCAAAGTCCTGCCTTTACCTTACAACTACAGTTACGACTGAATGCCATAGCTGTTGAGCTTTTTGTCTGCTCTCAAAGCCATGCTTAGAGCTAGTCCTTGTCTCCGAAGGCAGTTCTGTTTTTATGCAAGTATTCGCTGGACTTAAGCTAAGTGGATAAAATATTTTTTTATAAACAATTATCACGCACAAGTTACCGAAAGATTTTGGACATTTTTTGTATTGTCTATTGAATTTGTGGTTAATAACTTTTTTTTAAATTTAAGCAGCTTAGATGTTAGGGATGCATCCCAGGAGCTATTTAAGCTTTGTTTTACTTGATAATATTTTTAAGTTAACATATGTTATAGTTTCTGTACTTTCCTTATTTATCTAGTTTTGTGAAAGAGGCAAGGTACATGAAATTTAGTCACAAAATGTTAAAGAGATGGCTTGTGTTTTCTCAGTGCCTGAAACCTTTCTTTCTAAGCAATTAGTCTTTTCTTTGTCCATATACTTTCACATCATAAAACAGGAAACACCAAAAGTGGTTCATAACTATTTAAAAGCAATAAATAAAATGTTTACGTGTGGAGATTGAGATTTGTTTGTGTCCCAAAAGGACAGACAAAATTAATAAAAAAATGAAACCTTCTGGAAAGTGTTCAGCATGGTCCTGTACTGATATTCTTAAAATTTCCAAATTTTCCCACTTCAGAAAAATTTGCCATCTTGAAAAAATCGTCACCATGTTGAATATTTCATTTTTATTTAATAAATATAAAATTTTGAGGACTACAAACATGCAACTTGTGTAGGACTGTTTGTATTAAATTTCTATGTAATATGCATGTTAACAGTTTAAATATCATATTTACTTGAATACATATAAACAAATCAAAATTTAACTTCCGAAAATAATTTTTTTTACACATGTTTTTAAGATTATATTGGTTACAACACTTATTATCGTTATCAAGTTCTACCTCTTATGAAAGTTGTAAAGCATTGAAAACATACCAGAATAATGTATAATGATGTACAATACATTCCAAGTTAGCTTATACTACACCCGGAAACCTAGTGTCATACTCATGTGAACCAACAGTTGTAGTACCAGATGCAGCAACTCGAGATGATGTTCTGGGAAACTTAAATTGTTATACCATCAACTTGAGATTATAAATGACATCAACTATTTTAATATTATTTCCTGTATTATAGAACTTTAAATTAAATCATACAAGAAAACCAAGCACAACACTAATACTAGAACACATGTATTAAATATTGTAGCAATAATGTTACCACTAAACATAGCTACATGCCAATGCAAAGCTCATTTGCTTTTTTTTAATTAGCACAAATGAGTCTTTTTCAGAATGAGTTACAAAAACGACTAGCAAATATGGATCTTTACCTAATATCACAGATGTTTGGTCATGCTCTGCTTTCAATATGGCAGTAGAAATAATTAAAATGCCTACATCAGCTTCAGCCCGCACAACTTCCATTCCTGAACTCTTTCAGTATTTTGATAGTATGACAGTGAGTTGTGCTTTATTATTAGAATTAGAAAGAAAAAGCAATAGCTCTTTGATGGCTGAAGATATTGCTAAAGTTGGGGAAATATTTTTGTGTTTTCTGTGTAGAGGAAAATCCACTGATACTATCAGTCAGTTACACTATCAGATTTATCTTAAAACCATAGCCAAACAACTCATTGATAGCAAGGCAGCATTCACTTCACATTTTCTTANTACTATCAGATTTATCTTAAAACCATAGCCAAACAACTCATTGATAGCAAGGCAGCATTCACTTCACATTTTCTTACAAGTTCAAGAATGGAGAAATGTAAAGTTGGTGTCAACAGAGTAGGGTTGGACAACAATTTACGGACGGTGCTCTCCGAGCAGTGTTTCAGGAGCTAGCACCACATCACCTTCTAAGTCTTGTATCATTCAATGCGAGAAGGGATGTGACTGTCGCAGCTGCGAATGCCTCAGAAATATATTAATATGCTCCAATATGTGCAAGTACTGCTGTGGGTAGGCTGCAGCAACAGACTAGAACCATTAGAAGAGTGAGTGAAGACATTTGGGCGGCTCATAACATCGAGCTCTTGAGAGCAGATGAGGGTGAAGTGAGGTGAGTATGGAGCAGCCCCAGAATGAAAGGGTGGGGGAAATGGGAGATACCTGAGAAAACCTGCAGACTAGCTGCATCATCCGGCAAGATTCCCACATGCAAAAATTCAGGAGCGACCCCACCGGAAATTGAACCAAATTCACCTAGGTGGGAGGAGAGTAGTATAACCACTACATCACCAAGGTCGCCACCATTAGAAGATGATGAGGGTGATGTACATAGAACACCTTCTGATGAACCATGAAAAACAACCTTGGAAAGCTTTCTCATTATGTCAGTAATATTNGTGATGTACATAGAACACCTTCTGATGAACCATGAAAAACAACCTTGGAAAGCTTTCTCATTATGTCAGTAATATTATGTCAGTAATATTCTTATTTCAGCTCTCTCTTTGAAGTTCATTAGTTAAAGATATACGTACACTTTTAACANTATTATGTCAGTAATATTCTTATTTCAGCTCTCTCTTTGAAGTTCATTAGTTAAAGATATACGTACACTTTTAACAACAACCAAGCAGTAACTTAAAAAAAAAATAAAATCTATAATGTTTTCATGTTTGTGACAAAAATATAGTTTCAAAGAAGATACATATAATCATTTTTACAGATATTATTTGCAGAAGACAAATACAGTAGTCAGTGTTGCTGAAATGTTGTTGGTATCCATATATACAGTACTGTGTATGTAGTAATATTAGTGGTAAAGTTGACGCAAGACGCTCTTTGATCAGTAAATATAAACACGACTTCACCTCATCTGCACATGGAATCAGGTTACCCAGGCAGGGTGTGAACCTCAAACAACTTGCATCCAGAGTCTACCAGCACGCCCCTAGACGCGGGGGCACTTGGACAAAGGCAGCCAAGTTAGTTAGCCTATTATCAGACATCATGCCAATCCCTCTCATGTGATAGAAGTCAGCCTAGCACGCATGCTAAGTGCCTAAGTTCCGCCACAGATGCAACCCTGCATGACAGAGATGCCTGCTTTCGCCACGGACCGAGAGATGGCACCAGAGAGTGCAGCTCCGCCCACGGAAAAAGTAGCTCACCCCGCCACCCTGCACCTCAGGACAGATGGAATATATGTCAGTGCAGAGCCGCAGAACAGCAGTTCATTCTCAGGAGCTCGCTCCACCACTTCTAATGCTGGAGCTGTCTACTAACACTGACATCTTCGCGACCTACCAGACGCTCTTCAAGATCTTCACCAGAAGCCCCCGAAAAAGTCAACATCCCTTTTCTGCACCTGCTACCCTTATGGTAGTGGTACCAAAGTCCCTTCTGGATAACAAGCATCGAGTTAGTTAGGGTTAGCTGGTATAATAGTTACCTAGTCGCATCTGCTTTGTTAGTTCAGACCCAAGTTCCCTTAACCTGGTATGCGTCGGTTAACTTCGGTTACAGTTCTTTGTAAATTAAGAGTTAGTATGGGCCACCATGCTATTCCTCTTGAAGTAAACACGTCTTCTATTAACTTCCGAGTACTCATTGCTAAGGGTGAATGTAACTCCAATTTCCATAGATGTCAGACCACCAGGGAAGAGCAGGAGACTGAGGTATTCCCAACCTATTTATCTAACCTAGTGTAGGACTGCAGGATCCAATAACCGGATGCACATATGTCAAAACAATACACATTAGACGGCCACCCATCCTGGCCACCTGGTGTGCAGTACGGTAGAGTTCCAACAATTAGGTTACAACCACAAGGCAGTTAGTCACTCAGTCCAGTTCAGTCCATTCACTCATCCACTGCGCTGAACTGCCGCCGGAAAGAGTGAGAGACTGGGTCTGTAGGTCTGGCCCCTTTGGTCCACACCCACGTCGTTGTAGGACTCCCAGGATAAACCCACTTCTCTAACCACCGTGCTGAACTGTCGCTGGTTAGAGTACTTGGGTAAGACTCTTGTTGGCTCGGCCTCGGCTTGGCTCAACCCTTAGTTAGGGTACTTTGTCGCCTGCTCCTCTCTTGCGTGGCCGACCGTAGAACATACCTACATACCTTACACCCGTAGACATGGTACTAGGTTGTGTATTAGATAGGCAGCTAACAACTCCAAGCTTAACTTGGGCTGTAGGCCAGCCCCAACTGCACTTTGCAGCATAACTCCCTGGGAACAAGCTCAAGCCGCCTGACAGTTGGAGAGGCCTCACCTACTTATTTTAGCCCCCATTCAAGACTGCCAGAGAACCACATCCCGTCGCTGTCACCCTCTGCCAAGGACTCAACGTACCACTGGGTCTCACAAACTCGTGGTGCCACCTCAGCCGAGCCAGCAGCCCTCCTCGGGCTTCTACCTGCATCACCTGCCGCAGCACCACCTTCGCCCTGAGCCTGGGCACAAACTCCAGCTGAAGCAGAACCAAGAGCTACCCTTGGCGACGTCCGTCAAAGGTAAACCAGTTGCGGTGTGCATGACGGTAATAGGTAAGGTCATTCAGCACACTCCAGACTTTGTATAAAGCCGCCAAGCCACATGCCCCAGGTTGTATCTGGCCAGGCTCCAGTGAACAAACCATAAGTCAATCTTGACAGCCAGTCGTGTCACTGACCGACACACCTAAAACTATTCCTACAGTGACGTCCCCGTCAATCACAGACATCACGCATCAAAGTTATTGCTCCAGTATTTTGGTACACATGTTCTAATGTTACTGTTGTTGTAAGCATGACATGGCTCAGAATAATAAATATAATTTTTATGTAAATGATACTTGAAATAAAATTAATGTGCTGTAATTAAAGAAGGCTAGCATTGTAGATAGAAAATAAAAAACTAAAATGGAAGTGAAAAACAAGGATACAAATGGGAGGTTAGTAAAATAAGAAACTAATATGGAAGTGAAAAACTAGGAAACAAGTGGGAGGCTATTTCCAAATAGCAAGGGGATGGACTTAGAATGAGCAGATGTGGTTCCTTATAGAGGCCAAACCAAAGAATGAGCATTACAGAGGGAGGTGCATAGGTAGCAAATGGCATAACCATGTGCTTCCCTGGACAGACAAGATGCATGTATCTGGAGGTGGCTAGAAGCATTATTTTATTTTTTCAGTACTCATTAAAAAAAAAAAAAATTTCAAATTATTGAGAATTGGTTTGAGTTTTCCAATGAAATAAAATATTAGTAAAAGATTTTAAGTTTATGAATACTTGTAAACTCCTAACACTCTGCACGGGGTAGTACGCAGCACACTACCAAGTAATATAATAAGTTGATTGAGGTCCACAACACTCGTGTAGTTGTTCTATACATAGTGTGATTTTCATAACACAATTATGTGCAGAAATGCAGAAGTTGGCTATTAGCCACTTAGCTACTAACTTGAACTTAACAATCACTGGTTCCACCTCCTTGTCACATTAATATTAAATCTCAGTAATCGCTGCAACTGAGAACCCCAACTACAGAAGTTTTCTTAGGCATACTTATTTACAAAAACTGTTACTGGAGATGTACTCGGTAAGTGCAAGTTACCTGAGCGCTGGCTTGGCGGGTTAGGGACTCCTTCAGGTCACGAGCACGCCTTTCAGAGGTCTCCAGCTCACGGGTGAGACGTGCAACCTGTCCTCGCAGTGACTCTTGTTTCACCAGCAGGTCCTGTGCTGCCTGATCAAGAGTAGCACGCTTGGTCTCCGTGGCCTCCAGCGTAGTTTGGGTGTCAAAGAGCACACCCTCCAAAGCCTCCTTTTCACTGCGCAGTGCTGCCAACTGCTGCTGTGCACGCTGAAACTCCTTCTCACTGCTCTCTAACATCACCTGCACAGTAAGAGATATGATAAACAATGAAGTTTGTGGATGAATTTCAGAAACCTATCGGCTCGCTGTGTGCTACCCGGCCTGTTACACCTAGATGACATAAGCTGTGCTAGTGTGGATTCATGAGCAAATTATTAAAATACCGCTTGTTTTCAGTGATGTAAAAATACCAGATTGAATATCATCTCGTGAATGAAAGTTGCTGTGCAAGGTGGTTGTGTCTAATGGCCGTGCCTCAAGAAGTGGAATAAACAATATAACTTTCTGCACATTCTATAGCTCTTAGGCTGATGCCTTGCCTATCAAACTGCTCAATAGGGCAGTTGGAGGAATCAAATCCTCTTCCACTAGGAGCAGAAAAGCCAGTGCTCCTTTTACCAAGTCTTGTACTCCTTTGGGATATCATTTTATTCTGAAGATGTCAGCCTATTGAATTAAATTAATATATCAATAACAAATCATTTAAAATTTTGCAAAAGTTACTGAAAATGGACTTTACACCAGTAAAACTTATGCACTACTTGATTTTTGTTAAACACTTTCGACAAGGAGAGCTCAAGTATAAGCTTTTAAGATATAATTTTATTGAAACAGGGGTCAGTAAAATTAAATGTTATATCTAGGAAAGCACTATAAGCAGGAAAGAATATTACATCTATAGGGTCACATCAAGCAAAACCAAATTCTACTGTAATAATTTTGGTATACAAATAGCCAATCAATACTGTAGTTATTTTAATAATTTTTGTATTATACACTACATTAAGAAATTTAGTATTTCATATATACAGAAAAAAATAAAGCATATTGAAAGCATAATTTATATAAGTAAGTACCATAGAAATGTAATCATTTTCTAAAATTGAAAGTATAAAATATGTAAGTAAGTACCATAGAAATATAATCATTTTCTAAAAACAACATTTCAAATTTTGTATTTGTATTTTTCTAGTTGTCAGCTCTAAGTATGTAGTTATCCATGTTACGGCTGAGCCGATACCAGTACCGATATATCAAAACCGGCCAATATCGTGATTATAGGAATTGTTTGCAATTCATGTTTGAATCACCGATATTATAACCGATATTTTGCCCTAAGAAACTAAGATGATACAATTTTCATCTTGCCATAATTGGAGTGGATTAGCGCAATGTTTGGTTTTATTAAAATAATAACAATTTTTAAATTAGTTTTTACTAAAGTACCTAACTGGCTGTGTTTATTTCTAAAGCAAAATTAGGCACGTTTTGCATAATTGTTTACAAAACATGTATACAACAAAAAAATGGTAGCCACCATTTACGATTACTGAATTTTATCTCTGTAGGCAAGCTTGCCGCATGAACAAAACTTAACATTTAATCGGCCTAACACATATTTAATATTAACAATAATTAATATTTTTGATTACCTACATAAATATTTTGTCTTGGTAGTTTCATGTCCAACCGTGAGCAGGGCGACGCATAAAAAAATTATGTAATCTTGTAATGTTGGTTACATGCTGCACATTACTGCCGCCTAGCGACGCCATTCCGACAGTTTTTTTTTGTTTGTTTCATTGGTTTGTTTGCTGTTGCTGTAATAATATGGCAGTGTTAGGTTAGGGGACGAACATGGTGAAATTATTTACGTGTGCTAGTAAAATAACAAATAATATAGCTGGAAGGAAAAGTGACATTTTTTACTCTAAGCAGCTTGCAAGAATGCAAGGCTGTTTGCAATATTTGCAAATGTTGAGTGTACGCACCCTTTGAAGTGGAAGAGGTTCAAATTACAACAGTGTCCTCCTAGGCCTATTGTACAACTCTCAACACAACTTTCTGGCAGACAAAATGTGCCTAACTGTGCCATAATTGCGAGTACTTCACAAATTTCAGATAACGATTGTGTGGCTACATGTTTATCTAGCCCTGATGTAAACAGGTCTAAACCGAAATTTCATAATGTGTATGAATTAATGGAAAAAAGTAAACCTTATCCTTCATCACATGCCCGCACAGTGAAAATAAATAGTCTCATTGGAAAAATTATTTGCACAGACCTTTTACCATTTAGTATTGTGAAAAACAAAGGTAGGTTAATATTACAAATACATTATATGCATAATTAATATGTGCATCACATCTTACGCATTTTTTTACATCAAATTAGATTATTTTTGTCTTAAAAATATGCTTAAAAACTAACTAGTAAGTGGTTCCTAGAATTTTATTTATATTAACAGTTTGGTCTATTACTGAAACAATAAAAACAAAGATAATACATTTTTTTTTAACTAAATGTTTAAAAAATAGTTTTTAATTTTTGAAACATGAAAAACTGTTATTTTTCCTTATCAANAATTAGATTATTTTTGTCTTAAAAATATGCTTAAAAACTAACTAGTAAGTGGTTCCTAGAATTTTATTTATATTAACAGTTTGGTCTATTACTGAAACAATAAAAACAAAGATAATAAATTTTTTTTTAACTAAATGTTTAAAAAATAGTTTTTAATTTTTGAAACATGAAAAACTGTTATTTTTCCTTATCAAGGCAGTATCACATTTGGTATCGGCAATATCGGTAAGTTTGTATCGGCAATATCGAAAAAGGCTCAAAAACCATATCGGCTCACCTCTAATCCATGTACATAAAACACTCATCATCAAAATAAAGCACAATTACATGCATTCTGGAAGTTTGCTCACTCATCTGCTGTTGGTCATAATCTCAGTCATTTTCAGGACCATGACATCTAAAATCCTTAATATTCCAAGTATAAACTGTTATCTGTATCTGTTTGTAGACTACTCTATTATTAGGAAGTCTGAAATTTTACTTAAGAGAAAAATTTCATTTGAGTTGCTGCCAGGAACTGAACAAATCCAGGATATCAAAAATACGAACACTGCTATAATCTGAGAATGGTAGGACCACGAAATAATGGTGTTGTATGCACGATAAAGTTATATATGGGAATGTTATAACAAGGTTCTACTGTGATATTTTAGTAACAAATAGTCTGATTATCCCACAAGAAACTACTGTAAATGTACTTGACACTCAATAAAACTTATGTGCCGCTCAATGTTTTTAAACATTTTTAGAGACATGGGGAGGTCCAATATGCTGTTCCAGAATATATATTTATTTAGAAGAAGTTTAACGTATTAAAATAAATTATATTTAATTAAAGAACTTGTAATTTTTGTGTTATAGATGGTTAAACACTGATATCATGCAAAAATTGCAAATTTTGACGTATAGAGGATGGATGGTTCAAAATTGGTACAAAATTACCCAAAATATATGTTGTGACCATCCCTAATCAATGACTATATCCCTGGAAACCGTGAGGGGTAGTACCAATCAGGTTTTAGTGTAGTCTGTTGGCACTGGAGCTTTCTGCATTGAAATACCAAGGTCACAGGTTATAAATAAAATGTAAATACCTGAAAGTGGGAAGACATTACCTGTTTTTCCTCCTTGTCTTTCACAAGGTCCTCAAGGTCACGGTTCAGGCGACCATTAGTCTCGTTGGCCTGCTCAAGCCGCTGCCTCAGTCTGACCAACTCTTCATTTAGGGCATCCTTGCTACGAGCGAGCGTCGACAGCTGATTGCTCAGATCCCCTCTCTCTCTGGACGCTTGGCCCAGCTCGAGCTCCACCTGCAATAGTTCACCAACCACACCTGCAGTCCAGTTCTCAATTAATTACCCGTCATCTAACACATGCAGTTGGTTCCTGATTAACTACATCAGTAATAGCTACCTGCCTTTTCAAAAAAAGACTGCAGGGTGGTAACATAGCCATCTATAAACACCTGTATATAAATGTGTACACACACATAAATACTTAATGTATCAAAAGTAATGAACTCATTTCAAGATGACAGAAAATGGTACAGGATTAACATATTGCGTATCTGTCTGTTTTAGACTGATGTCGTGATATAGATAGCTGCTGTAGATAGCAGCTGTGGTGCAGCTTTACTTTGTACATGGCGATTCTGTAGTTGTCATCCAACAATGCATCTAAGCAGGCTCAATGTTTGTGTAACTTCATTTAAAACATGATTAAGAGTTGTATATTGCTATATTTATTGAGAATGGAGCATCTTAAGATAATTCCTGTAGTGGCTGACAGCATTATGCAAGAACATCTGAGAATATGGCATTGGTGCATGAAAGTGTTCATTTTGAGATATTCGTTCATGAACAACCATCACTTTCTGACAATGGTATTGGAAGATTTGCTTCAAAGAGCAAAGCAGCGTGTGGTGTGCGGAGGTAGTCACTTGCTGGGTACAATTTCTCTCCACTGAACATTTACAGACAAATCTCAAACTCCACTGACATGAACATTGCATTTATTGCTTTTAAATAGTTATGAACTACTTTTAGTGCTTTCTGTTCAGCGCTCAGGCACGTCAAACTGTTTTTATGACAAAATTAATTATTTGAAAGTTACATCTGTTTATTTATCACAACTTCGTAACTTAGTCCAAGGTGTTTGAAACACAATTGTGTAATGTGCTTACATTACTGTGATTTGAATGTTTGCCACAATCTCAACAAAATACTAAGCCCAGCCAGAACATTTTAAATAATAATTAAATAAACCTAGTAAAAACTAAGTACCTATACAAATATGAGCAGAATAAAAGTTATAGTAGGCTATTTGTGTGTATGTTCACAACTATTTTTTAAGTTTGTCCTTGTTATACAAAAAATTAGCGACACGAGTTGCAAGCTTGAATTTACTGTTTTTTCGTTGGACTTGTTGCTCCTTCATTTTAATATTTACTCCAACTAAGGCAATCCTCTTAACAAAATAACCGAACACATATCAATAACAAGAGGTTAAATACAGGGAGCGGCAGAAATAACTCCCGAATTTGCCACAGCCATGGGCTCGGCGCTAGTGGTGGTATGCGGCCCGGGGTTGTGTCATAGTGCAGCACCACTGCTGCCATTTCAGTCGCCATCATGGCATGGAGCGGTGAACATTGTGCGTTCGTCCTTGAAACCTATTTTAAAAATGGCGATTCTGTAATCACAATGCAGCGATTATTTCGTACGCGCTTCGGAATAGGTCGGCACGGTACAGTCCCTGACAGGAAAACCATTCTATTGTGGGTTAAAAATTTTAGAGTCACAGGTTCGGCTTTAAAAAATGCACCGCCCGGTAGACCTTGCAGCGCTCGAACTCCACAGAACGTTCCATTACTCCAACAAGCAGTTACCAAATCTCCAAGACGTCCAGCCCGTAGGCACGCTGCCCGCTTGGGAATATCTGATCGTAGTGTGAGAAGAATTTTATACCAAGACCTCCACTTTCATCCGTACAAAATCATGGTTGTGCAGGAACTTAGTGAACGTGATTGGGCCAACCGTATTGCATCTTGTCAGGCTATCCTGGAAAACGTTCCAACAGACGCAGTTGTGCTCTCAAGTGACGAAACACATTTTCATTTACCAGGATTCATCAACAAACAGAATTTTCGATATTGGGCAGAAAATAATCCTCTGCATCTCCATAGCCAACGTGTCACTGTTTGGTGTGCTGTAGCAGACTTTGGAATAATAGGCCCGTATTTTGTTGAGGAGGAAGGACGAGCAGTTACAGTAACATCTCATCATTACGTAGAGATGCTACACAACTTCCTGGAGCCGAAACTGAATGAACGTGGAAATCCTGCTTTATGATTTCAACAGGATGGTGCCACCGTTCATACAGCAAGAGAATCTACGGCAGTCCTAAGACAAATGTTACCAGGACGTTTAATCTCACTGCGAGGCGACATCCCGTGGCCAGCTCGTTCACCCGATCTTACCTCCTGTGACTCCTTTCTCTGGGGCTACCTGAAGAGTATAGTCTACAAAAACAAACCGACGACAATCGATGAACTCAAAGCTGCTATCCGACACAAAATCGCGGAAATTCCACAAGAGCTGACGAGGAGAGTAATGCAAAATTTCATAGTGAAGCTTCAGACATGTACAGACAGTGACGGTCGGCATTTGAGTGAGATTATTTTTAAAAAGTAAGTGAAAATTAAAAAACGATTGTGTTTAAAAATTAAGTGACAATTAAACAAGATTATGTTTAAAAATTAAGTGACAATTAAAAAAAGATTTTTTAAAAATATTAAGTGGAAAAAAAAATTATGTTTAAAGATTAAGTGAAAATTAAAAAAGGTATGTTTAAAAATTAAGTAAAAATAAAAAAAATTTATTCAAACTAAATGGCGAACATAATTATTTTAGATGGTTTAATAAAATTTTGACTAGAATCGTTTGTGTATTTTTTATTAGCCTTTCACATTCGGGAGTTATTTCTGCCGCTCCCTGTACTATAGATCTTTCCCCTAAAGTTGTTACAGGGTTAAACCCAGTCGCGGTAAATTATTAATGTGTATTACGTGTAATGTACTATGTCATGCATGACAAATATGTTAACAATGTAAAATAATAACTGTAAGAACGATCGTCAATACAGACATTGCTGAGAAGTCAAAAAGCTGACCTAAATATGGTTATAGGCCTAAATTGTAAACATTTGTACGAAATTATTTTTGAAATACAGTGGACTCTCGTACCGAAAATGCATGAACCGATAAACCATATCCACAGTTAATTTTCAGTGATCCCAGCAAAACTCCTATATAAATAATGATAACGTTACCCGCTTGTATCGTTTATCAGATATTGCGTCAATCAAAATATATTTCGGTACTATCACCTAAGATTTTCCCCAACAATTATTTTTATGCTGGTTGTTTATGCAAACTTCTAGTAATTGGATGTGAAATACGTCACGCGCGCTGCTCATTATCACTGCTCTGCAGTGTAATGTCTATTCCCACCACATCTGCGGCGCGGTGCGAGTCTGGCTTACTACCTCCCCTTACACGCTAGATGAGAGGGGAAGCGATTACCTAGCAACCAGCGTGGTGTCCTAGCACCCTCTCTCTCCCACACTCTGTGTCTCTCTCATCCGTGCACCTTTTTTCCACACCATACAAGACTTAGAGAGGGGAAGCTGTTGTCTAGCAAAAGAAAAAGTGCACTCTCTCTCTCAGCCGCAACCCCTTACACGCCTGACATAGGTAAATGTGTGCATGATAATCGTAGAAATTTATCACGATTATTCATTGCTCAAAATAGTTGCACCTATCATCACTAGTATTTCAAAGCAAAATGGTTTCGCCTGAAAATGTTACGCAATATATTTTAACGAGAAATTATTATTTGCAAAGATGTTTTCTTTTGTGTAAAGGTCATTTTTTTCACGTAAAGTTGGTATTTTATAGTATCTGGTGTAATATCAACATTATTTTATAACGAAATATTAATTTAACTGAATGCACAGCATTTCTGCGAATAAAATGATATGCCCAGAAGCATAATTACACTTCATCTTCCCTTGTACACAAAATTGTTTGAACTTCAAGTGACTTGTATTACCAAGCGTAAAGTTCATTTTCAGTAACTTCCTGAAGGGAAATTGGGGGAATTTATATTTATTTACTTCAATAGACACACATATTTTGAATAAACTGATATCCTGGAACGCCTATTCGACACCTTTGGTGGTCTAATAATGGGTAAGCAGTAAGCACCGAGCCCGAGTGCAGCTCAACTCACGATAGGTGTGTGTACGGGAAAATCAGAGGATATGGTTTGAATGATTAATTATTAAAGACCATGAAGAAATAATTTTTTATTTTCCTTATTTATTCGTTTCTGTCTCAAAGTACAATTTTTTAGTAGTGAAATATAATTAATTACTTTAAAAGACAGACATTTGCCACGCGCGCAAGATGTAGCTAACATGTACCGGCGTGGAGGGGTAATTCTCCCGCCACTTCCCCTCCTCTGGCTGCCCACCGTGAACACAGCAAAATTTGACTTGCATTCTGTCTCATATTATTTTCATTTTCAGAGGGTTAGAAAGTTTTAGGCCAGCTTGCGTTTGGTGTCAGATTACAATCATTATACCCTGTGTTTTGAGATGTTATATTCTTTATTTAAACAAGTTGAGATGAAATGTTTTTTAATGTATACAAATATAGTAATAATATTTTTTTTAGTTCCAATTTTATTGTGTTTATTATCTAAAATTTATTCATAGATAATGTACAGCTTTAATTATACTCAAAATCAAGTCTAATAGGGTCATAAGTTGTATTTTATTGATGTACATGTCAGCGCCCTCATCTAATGAAATCCCACATCTATCGGAATTTTTTGACAATCCCCTGAAAAACGGTAGATAGGGAGTCCACTGTAGGACAGAATTCTTTGAACAGCTGAAAACAGTACATAAACAAAGCATTTGATAGTTAAAACATAGAAGTCACATGTAGTGTTTATGTTTACATGTAGCAGAAGGATACAAAATGCAAAAGTCAAATTAACTTTCAGCAAGTTGATTAATCACCACAGTCTCCTTAAACATAGGACGTGAAGAGACTTATCATAAAAGAGTCAAAGCATTACTAATGGTGACTTGTTATAAAATATAGAAATTTCCATTACTGCTGTGTAGTGTTTTCGGTTCTGATATATAACCCTCCAGCTATAGCTCAACCATTATTAATAATAAATAATCAGTACATTACAAATGCATGAACAAAAAATTGGCATCACTGACAACTATAGTCTCTTCCACATAAGAATTCCATTTTTTGACAGCCAGTGTATGGCAACATGTCATAAATGAAATTAACAACATCCCATCTACAAAATCTTGTATCAACCGATGCATAACCAATTGAAAGAGAATTTCATGTTGGCTATTCTGACAGCTCTGCCTTTGCACAAGAGACATTGGAAATGACAGTCGGGTGGAAACCACATGGTGGCGAAGGATATGTAGTCTATTTGTTAACTGTTTACTACATCTACACAATCTGTCAAAAAAGAAATTCTTATATGAAATAGACTATATGGGGCAAGTGTAAGCAACAAGTTAGGACAGTGTTACAAAGTATGCTCACTTACTTTCTCTTTCTCAATCTCCAGGAACTTGACTTTTTCCAGGAGGGAGACTTTATCAGACTCCAGGTCGAGGCGTGTCTGCTCCGCCTGGAGGATTTCTTTCCGCAGGGATGCTAAGTCATTTTGCTGATCTGCACACTGGCTCTGAAGACTGCCCTTATCTTCCATTGACTATAATGGAATTAATACGTTTTATTCAAAATTACACTTGGTTTCGTATTCAAACAAAAATATTACAGAGAATTTTCCAAAGGTTTATACACAATCAAACTTAATATCAGCGAGTATATGGTAATATTTCATATTTTGGTAAAAACTAAACACATAGCGAATAAAAAGTAGAACCAATAATTTTAATCCATGTTATAGAAGTATGTAGTTATTAGGTTATTAACCTATCCCAAATAATGTTATTTACAGTTAAAATAATATTACAGTAGTGGCAGTAGCTTGCAGACGACACATGTATACAATAACTCCGTCTTTAATTTCCACCAGCTGGAATATATTTTCCAAGAAAAAATAGAGAGACAACCCCCTCCCCAAAAAGTGTGGTTCAAAGAATATGATGATTTGGATTTACCAAATGAGGGAGAGGAAAAACTTTTAGCAATATATTTTGGAAAATTCCCAAAAACAGGTACAAAAAGTCTACCAACCGCCATGAAGAAAATACAAAAAATTAATTTGGAAACCCCAAAATTAAATATAATAGTATATGATAAAACCCTTTGAATGACATAAATTACAGTAAAGAAATCCCCTCAGAAATTACATGATTAAATAACTCTGTAGGGCAAAACTTAACTTTTATGAACACATATTAGCAGCCAATCCCCCCCACCCTTCCTCATCACTCCTTCCCTTAGGGAACAGAGAACCATTCTGATCAAGTCCCTCAGTAAGACTTCTCCTTAATGTCTCTGATCCTCAGAAAGGCGAACAACAGCATTTTATTTCTTCTGCATCCTGTTCTGGAAGTTTTCCTAACCTTCATGTTGTATATAGCGCCCCATGGTGATGTCACAAACTGATCACGCTGCCAGTACGCCTGGAGACACCCAGTGATTGGGGGAGAGGGGAGCGAATCGACGAACAAGCCAGACAATGGGCCAGCACACCAGTATGACTATAGCCCACCTGCCGGATCCGGATACATCAGCCAGACAAACCGACAGTCTGACGGAGTGCTCACACCAAGGTAAGCCTCATCCACATTGACGATGATCATCCACATAGTTCACGTAGTAGCAACAGCACATGGCGTGGGTATTCCTTAGTGTAGGCACACGGTGGTAGATGGGATGCCTTCATATCCCTCCTCCCCTGAAGGATGACCTCGATGGTGTAGCTCACGTGTTGAAAAACCCACGGCTTCAGATGGCCAGGCCGTTACCCTGGGTTTTGTACAAGTGGAACACGGCTCTCGATGTTATTGCAGACAGCAATGTAACAAACCATCCCAGGGACTCTTAAGAACGGCGAACAGGGCGTTACACTTTCCCAATTTCTAAACGTACAGGAAATAGGCTGCATTAAAACCATTAATTACACATAAATAATATACCCATATAAAAAATCTCATCCCAAAATCTATAAGCGTAATACTTGCTTAATACATATGCCAAGTTGGCGCTAAAAAACTCAACCTTTGAGCTAAGTGGTGTGTTTCAACTAATATCAAATTGCCTGATTTTAAACCGAGATCTTTATATGAAAGATTACTTATCTGTTCCATTTGTTTGTGTTACGTCATCAAATTACGTGTCGCATCTGCCCATATGTCTTCCATTTTTTTATAAGCGGGTGCATCAAAAGCTTATCCAAAAAACTTTTGAGGAGCATATTGGTGTGCGGTATGTACAACATTATTAAAACACAAAAAAAGTAATTATGACACATCATCCCAATGATGTTGCACATCGGACTGGAAACTGCGTAAGAGAACTTTAATGTTTCCGTTCACCCGCTCCACTAAATTTGCCTGAGGGTGGTACGGGGTGGTCTGCACCATCTTTACCGGCCTATAAAATTTAAGTCTCTGAACTCATGAGAAAGAAAATATGTAGCGTTGTCTGACACTACAAAAACGGGTGACCCAAAAACACTATACAATCTCTGCATAACTACCTTACATATTTCTCCGGCTTTTATGGTACGTAATGAAAAAAATAACTAAAATTTACTTAAACTGTCTATTGTAACCAGTACATATAAATATCCTGATGTACTCCTTGGCAACGGACCCATAACGTCTAAATAAACACGCTCCCACGCTACCTAGCTAAAAGGTTTATATGGCCATCATTTAATGCCAGCATACAAAGTTATATTGGAATTACTTATGTTATTTTGAGAATATAATGTACAAAGTTAAAACAGCTATAAAGCCGCCATTTTGAAACTAAATGTCACATCTACCCAAAACATATTAGTTTCCAGCACCTGCCACAGTACAGCATCTTTGCAATATTTGGTAGGAACTGGTCAATTGTTTCCCCGAGATATGGCATTAAAATTTTCCTTATTTGTGTGGTGCTGTCTTACAAAATGGCGGGCAAAAGAGGTTAAGTGTGGACACATTTAATGGTTGTACTATAAACTTCCAGCATACAAAGTTAAGATGAAATTTATTATATGTTTTGGATGATATAGCATATTATTATAAAATGACTATACAGCCGCTTTGTCAATTGTTTTCCAAGATATGACAAAAACTTATAAATACATATGGCGCCATATTAAAAATAGTGTGTAAAGGTGGTTATTTTTGGCACATATGATGATTGCAATAAATTCTGCCAGCATAAAAATTTTTGTCGAAATAGGTGGAATGATATGGTAGTTATACAAAATAACCCTACAATATTATTATGGCCGCCATTTTGAAAATAAGTGCATCTATTTGAATTGCATACATGTACATGGCCTACCATAGTATTACTTACGTGCCAAATTTGGTGAGAATTGGTTGAGTAGTTTTCAAGATACAAAATAAAGGCTTTATTTTTCATGTGGTGCTATCTCCTAAAATGGCTCATTAACAACAATATCCATCTCTAAATTTGATGCTTACATGATGCGCTGTCAACACACAAGATTTGGTTAAAATTAATTAAATATTACCCAGGATAAGACATAGCACAAAATAAATTTCTATGGCCACCATCTTTAAAGTAAGTACCCGACACGCTCGAAAACTATAAAAGTCAGGTGTCCTTACTAAGAACTATATATATACCGAGTTTGGTGAAATTTGATGCATGCCAACACACTCAGGCAGAGAATAAATGGCCACAGAGCAGATACCAAACAATCCATGGCTGGTCACATCAATAACCTACAAGACAAACTAGTTGCAGCACATGCAGAATCACACAACGAAGATTTTGATTCCTGCTACAGCACCAGAGTTGTGAGAACCTTACCACCACCAAGCAATAGCTCAGAACTCAGACACTGGGAGTTATCACACCAATTCATAACAAATTCCAGGCAGCCGCCAGGCCTTGTAAGATAAGCTCCAAACCACACTCATCAGTGCTATAGCTGCAATTTTTAAATTTTCCCGCCCCACCCTAGTTCGCCACCCGGCCGCAAGGGTTTACTACCAACAGCGCCCTTCCACCATACTTTAGTGTCCTACAACTTGCCAACTGATGAAGCTGGCTCAGTCAGCAAAACGTTGTGACCGCGTAACCGCTTGGAAAATGTGTCGCCCTTCTTTGTGTGCGTGTGCTTGTCAACAAGTACTACACTGCGAGTACTTGAATTCCTTTCATTTTATATATTTTTAATATCGTAATTTGTTTTATGTTCATGTTTTACAACACATTTATGAAACACTTCATTATTAAAATTAATTTTGTCCAATTTTAATTATGAATTTTTAGAATAATTTAAGGTTGAATGCATTTTATAATACAATGCATTTAATTATACGTTATATACATTTCATGATGAAAACCAATGTTAAAATCTTTAACAATCAATGTTTTCTATTTTTGAAAAAAAAAAAAAAAAATTTCTTGTACTAATTTGAACACAAACATATTTCTTACGTTGCAATAATTAAACACTGATGCATGTTTATACTATCTATTCAGAGTTGTCCTTTTCTACTGGTTTGAAAATCAAAAATTTCATAAGACTGTATGGCATTCCATATAAAAGACGTAAAACTGGCCTTTTATGGCAAAATTAAAGATATACCATAAAAACCTGCCAAGCACAGCAGAATGTGCAAGAAAACAGCTGAAGACGACATTAAATATTCACAATGAAATTCCTGTAGCAACTCTTTATACGTGGGAAATAATAACACGTCTTCTAGGGAAAATGGTATGGCCATTACAGTTGACGTGGACCACTCCTGCATGGTCTGGCACGGCCACATTCATCACGTCATCGGCCCACAGTCGCTGCAGCAGTGCGGCCCGCGGAACACGCACGTCGTGTATCCCGATACGTGCCTGATACAGAGTGACCCAACCAAGTGTCTGTGGTGTCCCTAAAGAGATCTGTGTAATTAGGATAGGAATCAAGTGTTAGGATGTGTAGTAAATAGCATTAGAATTTATCGTCCACGGGCAAATGTTCGTGAAATTCGCCCTTAGAGGATTGCGAAGTAATCGCAGAATAAATGAACGCCATGTGCATATTTAATGAGGTGTAGAGTAGCAAGGCTAGGGTATTTGAAGTGTTCTGTATAATTTTCCGAGTGCAATTGTGTGTCTAATCAAGCCAATTAGTGGCGTGGGAAATAATTAGTCTTTCTTTCAACCTGACCGCTCCGGTCATAGAGTTCCCCAAAACTTAACAGACCTAAATTTTCGACGTGCTCTGCAAGGCACCACATAACATGTTTTGTATTTAAATTAGTGCTTAATTAAGAACTCTTAACTCTACAGGATTAAGAAAACTCACTCAGAACGTTTCGTGTTTTATGTGTATATGTTTCAAGTTCTATGCTAATGAGATCAGTTAATTAAATTACCTCGCGGGGTGACATGAGCTCTTTGCAAGGACGCTTCTCGCTCGCACCATCTCCGGCAGTCTCTGATTTCACGGGTCTTAGGTGCTGCACGTACGTCGCGTCGCGTCACGGGGGACTTTCTGAATCTGAACACTTAAATGCAATAGGTTAACGTAATTTACTGGAACTTTTATTTAATTACCAACAGTCTTCCCCGCGTTCGCAGCACGCCTCCGTCAGCTCAATTTACCAACCCCGGAGGTTTAAGTTTTTGCGCCATTCTTGGCCTTTTTGTACAGTAACGGCTGCTGGCAGGCCTTGTGAGTCAGGTCCGCTTTAATTTGCATTGCATACATGTAACTATGTACACTATTCTGCAATATAATTTATTTGAGTTAACCGAAACTTGTGAGTTCTCATTTCTGTGTTGTATTTCGGGCCCTGGCTCTATCCAGGAAGTCATAGACGCCTCAAAGAGGTATCCTTCATTTATAAGGTAAAAGGTAATACTAAGGTGTTTTGGGGAGCCTGAATACCCCAGCTATATGTATTAGGTTTCCCTGTAAATTTGTACCGTGTGTGTCAGGGGATACAGCCACGTGGTCGTTCAGCCCACGATCCTGAGAACTGTGACTTCATGCTCACCCAGTGAGCTGGCGCCCATTTTATTCGAAATAGGAATATTGTGTAATAGTCTGACTTTTCTTAACATAGTCGCCGGATGACATCTGCATTACTAACCCCAACCGCTCAGGTAACGTTAAAGTTAAGTTTGATCCCGGAAAATGTATGCATTACGTACGTAGGAATATCTTAAGGAAGTGCGTAATTCATCAAACCTGTACCAATTTAAAAGTAAAAAATATAATTTTCACAATCACACGTTGAATTAGTGTATACAATGACAAATAGCATTTCACATTGACACTCATTAGAGTAAAAAAAAATTTAGTTAGTTTTAGTTTGTACAGAACATAACTGCTTAAAACAGCACACGTCTTTGAAGTTTAACAGTTAGTATATGAAAAATTTAAGTAACAATATTTTTTAACTCATTGAAATTTTTTATTTATATTTATTAAGGTTACCTCACATAAATTCCACATATGTTGACATAACATATTTCCGTTCCTCCCCTCTCCGGCCTAGTACTACTGAGGTCTAAGGTGAACAAAACTTGTCTTATGCAAGATTATATAATTGTTTTATTATTTTTTTTATGTACAGTAATGTTTCTAGTTGTGTTTTTAAAGCAGATGTATTTTTTTGCCATTAAGTTATATGTACTTGTTCAAAACCATATTTTGGACATCATTAACATGCAATATCCCTCTATTGTAACCTAACTGACCTGTCAAAAATGATAACATTTACAACATTTATTGGAAGTGAAGCGGGTAATTATAAAGAATAGTGACTGTTCCAAAAATCGGGAAAATAATACCTGCAAATGTTATATATGGTTATTACTAGAGACCGGATTATATGCAAATGCATATTTTGGCATAACAAGAACGGGTGACACCTTTTCGCTTCTACCGCACTTCTCCCACAAGCCAATCAAAACAAAATACACGCAGTTTTGTTGTTGACATAATAACTTGCTATGGACAGCTAGTTTCATTCGTTTTCAATTTTGTGACAATTTAAAGTGTACGATGCCTCCAGAGAAAAAAAGTGTCTCAACGTGGATAGTGGGCTATCCTGGAATATTTGCTTACAACGGGAACATTTTATTCTGTCAAATTTGTGAGAAAAATGTTTCGTAAATGAAAAAATTTCAAATAAACCAGCATGTTAATACAAATCTTCATATTGCAGCATTGAACAAGGAGGGTCCACGACAACAACTTTTAACTGCGGCAAGTAGCAGTGCCTCTACTTCTAAAGGCAAACAAAAAAATGAGTTATGCTTGGTTTTATGTGAAGCATTGCTTGCAAGTAATATTCCTGTTTACAAACTATCAAATCCTACCTTCAAACGTTTTCTAGCAAAATATTGTTTGAATCAAAATATACCAGACGAATCAACATTACGTAAAAATTACATACCAACAATTTACCAAAATGTCTTGGAAGAAATACGGAATTACCTCAAAGATAGTATTGCATGGATTTCAGCTGACGAAACTACAGACAGTTGCAGCCGTTATATTGAGAATATGATAATCAGAAAATTGGAACTAGAGCCTTCTTCTTATTTGGTAGCCAGCAAAGGAACTTGACAAAAAACAAATCATTCTACCATCGCCAGATTTGTGAATGAGGGTATAAAAAAATTATTTCCATATCTTTCTGTAGCTGAAAGGGAGTACATCTTTCTCTCAGATGCAGCCCCCTATATGATCAAGGCAGCCAAATACATCCAAGTATTTTATCATAATTTGATTCA
The DNA here is from genome assembly GCA_002778355.1 of Clitarchus hookeri. Classification (NCBI taxonomy): domain Eukaryota; kingdom Metazoa; phylum Arthropoda; class Insecta; order Phasmatodea; family Phasmatidae; genus Clitarchus; species Clitarchus hookeri. Next base: position 445,975 of record NQII01000407.1, on the reverse strand, counting down.
TGTCACCTGCTTTGCCGATGGAGTCCATCGACTCGCCAAAGACGTATGATGCACGTTTGGAAATGTAAATAAATTGATTTAGTCAAAAAAGAAGGTATTTCTCAAAGCACCCATTCGCATTAAAGCCTATAAAGAAAAACTTCCTACTGTTCCCTTACCATCTGAACCATGGTGACCCGATGGGGAATGTGGCTTGAAGCTGTACTGTTTTACAATTAACATTTTGATGCCATTAAAGGTGTAGTAAATAGCTTCGACAGCTGAGATTCTATGGCAGTTTGTCAGTGCAAGGAAGCGTTTGAAGACTCTTCTATTAAAAAGAACATTGCTCTTATTAGCACCCATTTTTCCCACATACCGAAGAGTATTAAGAAGCTTGAAACTCATGGTTTTACGTTGACTGAATCCATTCAGTCGATCTGTAAAATCCGCCAAATGAACTCCGGAATTGCCAGAAATATTCCCGCATAAACTTAAGGAAAAGTTTGGTAAAATTGTACACAACAACCCCAGCTTCGAACCTTTGTCTCTAATTAATAGTTTTATTAATGGCATGGGTGAACTTCTGCCTGAGACAATATCTGCTAATATGGCACCTAAATTCAAGTATTATCCCGTAACCTCGGTGGAAGTAGAACGTTCCTTTTCCACTTATAAAAATATTTTAAGTGATAGAAGGTACAACTTTACAACTGAACATTTAGTAAAAAACATAATTGTAAACGTTTACAATATCAACAAAGATTTTGATTCAATTTTATCAAATAAATAAAATTAGATTTTTTTGTTTTATTTTATGTTGCATGTTTTCACATATAACTTGCATATTTTAGGCATTTTTCATACATATTTGCATGCATATTTCATTTTTTTTATGTCGCATACAAACCAGTGTCTAGCTATTACTAATGACACTTAATACGAATTTTAGTGGGGATTCACATAATTTGCACTATATACCATGAAATGTGATAGTAAGGAAGGATATGAAGATTGCAGTGTTTATGCGGTAAAACGCGTAAAATGTATGTCCAATATATATATATTGGGTTGCTAAATTGTATTAAATGCGAGAATACCTTTTGAAACTAGTTCTTAATGTATAAAACGTCATTTACAGGGTACATTTATGCAGAGGCGATAAGGTTATAAGGGTAAAAAACACAGGAATCATACAGTGTCGGAACATGTAATTCTGTTGAATTAGTCAAGGTTTACCTTGTCTATATTCATGAGAGGATTGTACTATGTAGCATATTACTAGTAGAATAAATATGCATATAGTAGATGATACAAAAAGACGTTCACAGATGGTGTTTATAAACAGTTGACGTGTACCGCCATGATACATTACAATATATTCAGTGACCAATGATGCACAGACACAAAACAAATGTGCATCAAAATTGGTTTACGTGACAGTTGTATTGTGGGAATTTGTGCCACTTCAGTGTAACGTGTGAATTTGACTGTGTGGAGGTGTGTGATGTACGAGTGCTGTTATGCATGTTTTATTGCAATTCACTCTGTTTGACGCGTTAAAACAAATAATTGTGCAAAAATACGAGTATTTCTGTGCAATTATGTCGATGGGAAATGTTAAAATATTATATTTGTGTGGTAATTTGACTGTCTATGGAGTTTCGACAAATTGAATAGACGTTAACGTGTTATGCTAAATCATCTACGAGGTATGTATGTCAATTCAATGGGTGAGTAACATAATACATTTGAAATTTTAGCATAGACAGCGATTAACATTGTAGTGAATTGTACTGTGTAGTATTGCATGTGAGTGTGTTAATTGACGGGCTTATGTAATTTTGCCAGTAGTCATGTGAAATGCAGCAGACCTAGCCAATTAAACCTTACTTCACATTAGGTGAATCACAGTGGTAGATGACCCCAACGCGAGCTTGCTTATTATGATTTCGGCACATTTTATTATGTATATGACAGGGTTTTGCATTTTGTAGTATGTCATCCAGGGTTTAGATATTGCTGGGTGTGCAGCTATTTAATATGTAACATACCTAACCGAATTAAACCTTGCTTCACGATGTGTTACGTACAGGTGTTCTACGAACTGCCGCATGAAGATATACGGTATCCTGTTGGCAAACAGTACCCCTGCATTTACATATTGTGAAGTAAGGTACTGTTTGGTTAGGTCTTCTGGCATTTAATGTAATTACGTAAGAAAATATAACGATAACACACATATTTTACACATGTTTTACCCCACAATTTCCCTGATCTTCATGCCCTCCCCTCCACTATCGTATCTGCGGTTTGTATTGATAATATGTTGATGACCTTAGTAAATTTGTGTTCTGTGTAATTAGTACAGTGGAATTATACCACTTTCCGTGAATTTTTCTTTTGTTTTCAGAAAAGTCGCTATTCTTTACTATTTCCATTGAACACTCACAAAATTGGTTTTGCTGCAACTATTGCGACCATTGCTCCAACCAAAAAATTTTGCTTCTATACACGTCAATCTTGCAAATTTCATTATTCATTCATTTTGTTAAGTTTAATCCAAACCTTCAAGTTCTGGTTCAGTTTAAAATTTAAAAATTTTATCCAGCTCTGTTTTTTTTTTGTATTTCAGTTGTTTACACACATTTAAAGCTCAATTTTTTTTCTCTTCTAAATGTGGGTAAAATTGAAGATTGTAAACTGGAAGCATAGTACCTTCATTTGATCTGCCTGGAGTCTCTTCTTGTCCTGCTCCAGCGTGAGGCATACAGCTTCCATCTTGGCGAGAGCTTCCTGCACATCAGACTTCTCCAGCATCACTCGCTCCAACTCCAGCTCCACATCACCTACACAGAGCAATCATAAACTACACTTCAGCTTGGTGTAATGACACCTTGCTATGGCTTGTCACAGCCAAATTTGTATTATCCAGTACAAGAATTTTCAATAAAAAATGAATAACTAAAGCATTGCCACAAGTTTCAAAGAAAAACTGCAGATTAAATGTTTGATATTTTGACATACAGAAACTTTCTCACCTGGTCTATAAATACATAAATTAGTAATGGAACGGTTCCACAATTTTCTGGTTCTGGTTCTCGGTTCTTCAATTCTGTTCCCGGTTATCGGTTCTGAAACCGGTTCTTGTACAGGCTGACACTAAACTTGTACATTCACTGCTCATACTGTTTAAGGACTTTGAGAATAAGTGAGCAACAAACTTATTTATTTTGTCTCAAGATTTCTGCCAAAACTGAGTCTTTTCAGTGGAAATTGGTTGACTGGTTCCCGAGATATTATGGCATAAATACTTAATTTTCCCATTTGGTGCTATTATACAAAAAGGCCTATAAAAAGAGGCTCCATATTCAATGTTTTAAATAGATACTGTCAGCATCCAAAGTTTGGTTCAACTTGGTTAAATTATTTAATAATGATCATAAAATTATTTCAATTATTTATATGGCCACTTGAAAGTGAGCGAAGTCATAAAAATTTTGATAAACGGCAAAAAGTGTAACTTGTTAACTGAATTTGGTAGGAATCAGTTAACTGTTTCTGGACATAGGGTATAACATCATGACTTTCGTGTGGTGCTTTCTTTCAAAATGGTGAACAACAGAGTTTACCTATAAGCTTATTTTATTATTGCATAGATACTGCAAATATACAAAATCACATTGAAATTGGTTGCACAGTTTTGTAGATGTAGCCTACTAATGCTGGAAAGGTTGTATAGCTGCTATTTTGGAAATAAATGCCTGTACCTCTTAAACATACCAGTTTACATGGTCTACCATAGTACAAATTACTTGTAAAATTTTGTAGGCATCGGTTAATTTTTTTCCAAGAAAACACATTAAACTTTATTTATTCATGTGGTGCTATCATACAAAATAGTGACACACTTGATGACTGTGATAGATACTGCCAGCACACAACGTGAAGTTCAAATAGGTTACCATGTTTTCATTGAGTTAGCAAACTAAGCTAAAATAATTATATGGTAGCCATAATTACATGGTGCCTAAACCACCCAAAAAAATATACATTTATATGGCCTACTGCAGTACAACTTCTTTCCCACATTTGGTACAAATGTTTCCTGAGATATTACATAAAAACCTTATTTCTTCATGTGGCAATGTGGCACTATTTTACAAAATGAGGGACAAATGTGGCTAAGGCAAATATGATACTTGTAATATATACTTTCAGCATGCAAAGTTTCGTCGAAATTAGCCCAACGGTATGGTAGATATGGCACATAAACCTAAAATATATGTATGGGCACTATTTTGGAAATAAGTGCCTTATCCAATTAAATTGCATGATTTCACCCAGCCAACCATAGTATTATTTATTTGCCAAATTTAGTGAGAATCAGTTGAATAATTTTTGAGGTATAAAGTACAAGCTTTATATTTGACATAGTGCTATCTTCCAAAATGTTGCACCAACAACAATATCCATTTCTAAATTCAAAATTTTGCATCATGCACTGTCAACATGCACAATTTGGTTCAAATTGGTTACATGGTTCTCGAGATATGACATAACACCCTTAATTTTAAAATTGTTTGTAATTTTTAAAATAAGCATCCGGCGTTGTTGTAAACTAGAAAAGTCGGATGTCCTTACCAAGTACTATGTGTGTGCAGTTTTGTGAAATTTTGTAAATGCATTCGAAAGTTTTTAGTTGGGAGGGGAGGGACTGACACACAGATACACCCATACACACACAGAGAGATATGAAAGTGATCTCATTTGGCAATTCTTTCAAGACCAAAATGTTAAGAGCTGCCCAATCTCTCTCACTCATAAACCTACGTTTCCTTCAGAAAGTAGTCTAAAAATGACATAAAGGCATTATGGGGGGGAAGGCATATCTATCTGTAAACCACATGTGTCTGCATCAGTACGTTAGTGTTAGTACATATTGTGTTACCCCACCTAATGCTGAATGAATGCAATACAGCATACTCAGATCCCTTGCAACATGCTGTCCATTATGATCATTGATAGTGTTTTGGTCAAGTCTGTTCCATTATTTGCAGGTGGAATGTGATCCTCCATATTTGCCACAACATATTTCAACATTAAAGGTCATTCCAGATAACTGACTGCAGCTTCTTGATTGAAAGTAGGCATGGAATGCACACATTGCTATCTTGAAAGACGACTTGTCGTCATTGCAAGTTGTAAGACTGAGAATCCTGTTTAGTTACTCTACTGCCAATAAATTGCCATGAATACCGACAAGCAGCATTTGATATCTGTGTTACCCTGCTCCCTACACACACTGCTTCAACAACCGTCAACACTCATCTGAGAAAAGAATCTGATGCCATTCTGCCAGGGGTCCATTCAAGATGCTCCTTTCCCCATCTGTACTTGGCATCACAGACCTGTTACTTGCCACGGATGCCTGGATTGTTGGTTGTCCAAGTGAATACGTAGCACATTTTAGAGCTCTACTGATTCAAATCGACTCCTGCTGAATTTGCAGATGTTGACATGCTGACCAAACCGGTGGTTCTGCTGTAAGAACTGCAGGTAGTTTTCTGCCAATTTGACAAACATAAAACGTTGTAGGTGGTTTTGAGTTATTCTTCATTAAAAATACAGTAACTGATAAGTCTTGCCTTTGTGAACATTGTACATTTGTTTCGAACAAAGTTTGTAGTGTTTGTCCCAAGCTTCAACTTGCTGTGAGAAGATAGTCTAGCTTGACATTGAGGAGGGTCAGAGCCTCAGGGGGTAGTAAAGAAGCAGACAATGGGGTGAGAAAGGTGATAAAGGGGGGTGTTAGACAGGGGGTAAAGCTGCCTTTCCACTCTGTGTGTTCAGTGAGCAAGAAATGTCACNTGTAGTGTTTGTCCCAAGCTTCAACTTGCTGTGAGAAGATAATCTAGCTTGACATTGAGGAGGGTCAGAGCCTCAGGGGGTAGTAAAGAAGCAGACAATGGGGTGAGAAAGAGGGTGATAAAGGGGGGTGTTAGACAGGGGGTAAAGCTGCCTTTCCACTCTGTGTGTTCAGTGAGCAAGAAATGTCACAATTGGGGTGTCTGTTAAGATGATCAACTACAGAATATGCTATTGTTTTCTGTGACATTTTGCACCTACCCACACAGCAAACCAGATGTTGACATCACAATGGAGATCAGATCTACATGCATTGCTTGTCAGCATGCATCAGTTTTTTAATTTTGTCCCTTGAAAAACTATCCATAAAGGTTACAACGTATTTCAGTTTTAATGTAAGTTCATATTCCAATTTTTTTTAATTATGCATTTCAGTTATGAACTGCTTTACCATGTGATATTAAGGTTACAAAGTACTCTATGTATATAAATTTAGTATAGCAGTTTTCTATATTATTTGAAGACAAGTGTACATGTTAAGTTCCCCCTCTATAATGGACATAGAAAGTGTTCCCTTCAGATTCACTATAAAAAAGTTATATTGTATGTATGAGTTCATTTGTAACATTTTCATGTTAAAAATTAATCCTGTGACAGACATTAATTTTAAATCTTCCTCTCCAGAAATAAATATTTTTATACCGAAATGTGTAGCAAAGCACTCAAGCACAAATCATCAATTAACATACATTTTGTGTTTTGAAAGAATTAGGTTTAAGAACACATACAGTATTTTGCAAGTAACAATAACCCTGTTTATTGCAGAACCAATGCTTATATAAAAACAGTTGACCATTTTTGTTTCAAGCCTATCACTTGACTGTCAACAGCAACAAAACATGCAAACCACCTTACACATGCTTACTGATTTCTGTGTTCACAAAGAAGTATTGTTATAAATATAAACCAACATATTTTTTTTGTCTTTACTTGTACTTACATGGTTTGTTGTATTACTCTATTTACTTTTTGGACACTGTTAACTTAAATGAGTTAAAAATTGCTTTTCATTGTGCTGTGCTTTACTAATTCCATTGTTTGAGTATAATAGTAACCTAAATTCAACTTATATAAATGCAAAATCTTCTTCATACATCTGCAGCACATTGGTGGATCAGCAATACAGAATCGGCACATCAGTGATTTGGCACATCGGAATATAATTTTGTGAATCGGCACAGCTCTAACATATTTACTCACGTACCACCCACACATTTTCTCCAGAAATTAATTTGAAAAGATGGGGTGTGGGTGTTACATGGAGAAAGAAGGATTTGGAGATAAATACATGACTGACAATATTCCGGTTCGTCATAACACGGACTGCGTTTTACTCCTTCCAATGAGCGCATGGCTGTGGAAAGGATGGTGTCGACATGTGACATTGATAGAAACAAAGTAGATATTTACTAAGGGATGTGGAGTGTGAGCGAGGCTTTCAGGTTGGTCTGTAAATGCAGAGCCAACCCGGCAGACGAGCAGTAAACATTTGAAGTTTTCGTCAACAATAGTGTTAATGTTTGTATAGACAATATCAATTTTTAAACTCTAACTGCGTTAGAAAAAATAATGGCACATTTACCATATTTATACATATATTTACACTGAACATGTGACATGCTATCAGATAAAAGGCCTTTAGTGTTTAAATATCTCGTCTGTATATGTCCTGCATAGACTGTACCTGTTGACAGACATTTCCATGTTGTATTATCAATTGCCTGACCTGCTTCTGCTTTGTCTGCATTCAGTTGTGCACATGTTGGGTGGCAAAACTACCTAAATCACATATAATGCCCTTCCCTATTTCCGAGATGCTTATCTTTTTAAAAAATTAGAAGAGTTTATTTTGAATAAATATGTAACAATTAGTTTTGTAAAACATGTATAGCTTGTGCAACTGAAACAAAAGTATTTAGAACTGAATATGTAAAAATATTTTTTTTACCTCTGGGGTGCAAGTCTTACACCGGGGCAGGTGGTATACGGTTGAATACATTATTCTGAATGTCTGATTCAAAACATTCCACCCAGCTGCCCCAAGAAAGATGTTTCACAGAATCATCATTTTGTCGTCTGGTTCTTGAGTACTATAATTCACACATAGAAGTTCTTTGCTGCTGTTATTGGTTATGGAAAAACTGCCCGACAAATCTTTAACTTTCCTGCTATTACATAACAGTACATGTTCTAACAAAGTCACTATGGCATACGCTAATGATACGAACTGAAGCTCTAATTGTTTAGCAGGAGGACCTAGCGCAGCTGCAGCATTAGGGGTCATCCTATCAGACAAGAAACACGATACTGATTTACGGAAATAACTTGAAGTAAAACTGTTGCTTGACGAGCTGAAGAAAAACAACAAGAAGTGGTTGAACATCAAAGAACAATGCCAGAAAGCAGACTACCAGCTTTAGCAATAGGATTCCGACAGAGAGGAAAACAAGATGTAGGAAGACCCCGAGTAAAATGAGCACTGGAACAGGCTAAAGACGCCTAATCCATGGAAGAAGAAGAAGAGGAAGAAGAAGAGAAATATTACTGTCACTTTAAATATTCATTTATGAGATGCTGGATTTAAATCGTTTTTTGTCCCATATTTACCGTCCTAAACAATACACCCAAGGCATCCCCACATGTATTTGTAAACACACTGCTTCCATAGAAAATAAAATATGACTGCATCCACTTGCACCATACAAAAAGGAACTTGCAGAGACAACATGTATTGCAGAGTGTTGCGGCAACACTGTTTTCACAATATGGTGGCCTAGAGGCCTTCCATCTATCGCGGTATTGGAACGCAAGCAGCAATAAATGGATAAATGACATTCAATGTGATATAATAAATAATTATGTAAAACTGAAACTAAACAATATACAATCAGCAATCAAGTATACAATACTCTGGTTTGTGCAACCATGACGAAGCGTAAGGAATAATTACAGTGAAATGAAGGTATACTACTATTTCACATTTATTGCAGAAAAGTGCAGATTTCACATTTTATCATGGAAAAATACAAAAAATCACCATCTCTAAGAATCAATGCACGAATTGTAGAGACCAACACCACAGCTGCAATTACGTAAACTGCCCTGGGATAGACCTCTACCGAATCGCCTTCCATGAGTGTCCGTGCACCTATCACCATCTCTGCCTAGGCTGAGAGCATAGGACCAGAGACCTAGATGGTCTCATCTTCAAATGCCCAATCTGTAGAATCATGCCAGAGTGGGTACCACTCCTATCAGAACCCATCGCAGTTATACAATCACCCATCCTTGACCAGCTACCATTACCTGAATACGCTGAAAAACCGCAGGAGGATCCTAGGAATTTCCTCCACGCATGCACAACTGAGTTTGAGAGGATCCAAATACCAAAAGCCCTATGGATACCCACAGCAAAGGCCCAACTCCAAGTAGAAGCTGAGAAATGGTGGCATAAATATGGGGAGTTTGTCACCAATTGGGAACAGCTAGCTGAATGAATGATCACACATTTTTTGGGCTCCTGTATGGTAGCACAACTCATGAACGAACTGTATGACCAAGCTCAGAGAGAAGGCGAAGTAGAAGAAGAAAGTTCATCCGCCATAACACCTTAATTTTTCAACGAGTGCATCCCGGGAGAGACAAACTGGATGCAGTAGAGCTGATCACACGATTGCTCTTACCAGAGATTTGCTCGCATCTGAGGAATCCAGAACCAAAAACATTGGAGGGTTAGTGAGAAGGGTGAGAGTGAGAAAAACAGACATATAAGATACATAGAGAGCTCAGGCGCGACCCAAACTTGCGTCCTCCACAGTGGGGAAAAAGGCTATAACCAAAACTCCTAAGCGAGGGAGACAGTTTGAACTCACCACCACCCCTACACCCATGCTACTTGTGCTGGCACTGCCCTACCAGGCATTTCCACAGGGATTGCCCAGTAATGCAAAAGAAAATCGAGGGCAACCAAATCCAGCTAGGTCTGTGGAATCGAAGAGGAGGGACAAGCCCACAAATGTAGCAAAAACCAGCAAGACTCAGAGAAATGAGAAAGCCAGGAAACCCGAAGGGGCCGGGGCTCCGGCAAAGTACGGGAAGAGCCCTACAAGTGGCCGTCATCCAAGAGAAGGCAGTCATACGAGACCAACTCCGAATCACAGTGCTCGTCAGGGCGAGCGAAGTCTGACCCATGTCAATGTCAAACTGGTAGATTATCTCATGGCAGGGTGGAACTTGGGACAAAAACTACAAACTTTGTTTGAAAAAACAGCGGAAGTTAGAAATTTTTTTCACTGGGGCTTTCATTTCCAGATGCTGGTGAAAGAACGTCAACATCTGCAAATTCGGCAGAAGCAGATAGCACAGCTTTAGGCCCTAGTATTTGTTTTAGTAACTTGCTTACAATTAATGCTTTTTTAATTGTTAGTAGGGGTGTGAGAAGCTTTGACTTTTCGAAGTCGAATCGAAAACTTCTGTACTTCTGTACCTCCGACTTCAACTTCGAATTAAAACATTTTGGAGTAAAAAATCCAACATTTTCATCAAGTGTCCCCCCCCCCCCC
>NQII01000407.1:298014-435488 GCA_002778355.1 Clitarchus hookeri | reverse complement strand
GTCATCATGAATTTTGAAAGTATTTGGGTATAAGGAAGCATGTCTGGAAAGGAAAGCCTCAGTAGAAAAGGTGCTGAACTTCCACTGTTTTTCAAACAAAGTTTGTAGTTTTTGTCCCAAGCTCCACCATGCTGAGATAACAATCTACCAGCTTGATATTGAGGAGGGTCTGAATGGAAAAAAAGGAGGGAGAGAATGTTTTTACAGCCCAGTCCTTACCTCACAGCTGGGGTGCCTGTAAACAGCACGCTGTGGAAACCCTTGTGTAGTGGTGTCAAGCCAATCCTCCTAGCCAGTGTTCTGGTGATCAGAGAGAGACACCTGTGGAAAGGCAGCTTAGGAGGGTGACTGACCATAACATAAAACAAATACAATGTGGATTTTCTGTCTCATATATTTATGTTTCTTTGCCTTTCTAATTTTGACATGGCTGTTTCATCTTCATGCTATTATTTTCGTGATATTTTGCACCCAGCCACACCCACAAACCAGACATTGTAGTGTGGATGATGATCAAGTCTGTATGCATTGCTTGTCAAAATGTATTATCAGTTTTTTTTATTTTGGGCCCTTAAAAAACTATCCATACAGGTTCAGTTTGACTTACGTTTATATTTTAAGAAAATTTATTGTGTTTTTTAGTTAAATTTGTTTTTCCACAGGTTATTAAGAGATATTATTATATTGTGTCTATAAAATTTTATTAAAGATTTATTATATAAAGTACTTTGCACATGTAAATTTAATATATCAGTTTTGCATATTATTTTAAAACGTGTACACATGAAGTTTCCCTAATATAGTTTGAATATAGAAAGTGTTCCCTTCATATTCATTATAAAAATGTCCTATAATATTTAATATTTCATTTCTTACATTTTCATATTAAAATTTTATTCTGTGACATGCATTTATTTTGAATCTTCCTGTTCATAAACAAATATTTTATACCAACCCAAGTTTAAATCATCAATTATTCTACATTTTGATTTTTTTAAATAACTCTGTTTTGAGAGTAGATATTTTGCAAGTAACAATATCCTTGTGTATCGCAAAATCTATGCATATATAAAAAAATTACACTGTTTTTGTTTTAAGCCTATTACTTGACTGTCAACAGCAACAAAACATGTAAACAGCCTTACGCATGCTTACTGTTTTCTGAGTTCAGAATTAAGTATTTATAGAAATATAAACCAATATATTTTTTTCTTTGTTTATTTTTACTACAACTTGCATGGTTTGTTGCATTAGGCTAGTTACTTTTTGGACACTGTAAAAATAAATAAGTTAAAATTTCCTTTTTGGTTTTATATCCCATATTAAATGGGGAAATTTTACGTCGTCGGAAGCAGACATGGGAAAATTATATTTTGGTTTTTAATACTTTATATACACGTTTATTTCATACATATTCTCGCAAGGATATCATCATTGTAGTTAAGCAGTCACTTTTTGTCTCCTTTCAGGTCATAATGCATCACAGTCTCATTTGTATAAACTTCATATAGTCCCTAATCCCTCCTGCGGTGCCCCTAGTACAGATTTGACCCATCTCTTGTTTCAGTGTTCCATTGGCGACGATCGAAGTTCGTTGTATGCCGCCCTTCAACGACTTCTTGTGAGGTTTCCTGTCTCTTACCCTTCGGTACTTTGTCATGACCCTCAGGTAGTTTGTGACGTTCTCGCTCAATTTTTACTTGAGCACGGTGATGATATCTGATTTTGGGAGTTTACTGTCCTGTTAGTTGTCCAAGGTGACCGGCCCTCTCCTACCTTGCTATCCCTTGTTCCATGGCCTTTCTTTCCCTCCATGGTTGATGGACCTCTACCCAGAAGAATAGTATTTGTACTCCCGTATGGTTTTGTTCCTTGTTGGTTTTTCCGGTAGTTATTACAGCGTATTTGTCTTTGCTCCTATTTTTCGGTTTTGGCAGTGGGCTTTGCTGTTGGCCACATTACAACCAAAAAAAAAGTAATCGTAATAAATAATTGTGAACACAACAGAAAAATGTGGAAGAACCTCGATACATTGTTCCCTTATCCTCGTTTATTTTACAGGTTTCCCAGAAACTTTTTTTCTAAATTGGTTATAAACGCCAGCCAGCATAAATTGTTTTTCGTATATATTTTTAATAGATATTGTATGCATGCATTTTTTTTTCTTCAGATTGTTGTTGAGGGTTGTTATCATGTTATCCAGAATTATGTTCGGCAATGTCATAGCAGTTAACGTATTTACCACGTGCAGGAGTTCGGCAGCACCAAATGGGACTGGATATATGCAGTATGGTAGTTTTTATAAAGTTTGTAGGTATCTAAATGTATAATAATTACTTTCTTAGAGATTTTGATATTTCAGTTTTTCAGCAGTACAAGATTAGGATATGTTTTATTCCATTGCTCANTCTACCCAGAAGAATAGTATTTGTACTCCCGTATGGTTTTGTTCCTTGTTGGTTTTTCCGGTAGTTATTACAGCGTATTTGTCTTTGCTCCTATTTTTCGGTTTTGGCAGTGGGCTTTGCTGTTGGCCACATTACAACCAAAAAAAAANGCGTATTTGTCTTTGCTCCTATTTTTCGGTTTTGGCAGTGGGCTTTGCTGTTGGCCACATTACAACCAAAAAAAAAAGTAATCGTAATAAATAATTGTGAACACAACAGAAAAATGTGGAGGAACCTCGATACATTGTTCCCTTATCCTCGTTTATTTTACGGGTTTCCCAGAAACTTTTTTTCTAAATTGGTTATAAACGCCAGCCAGCATAAATTGTTTTTTGTATATATTTTTAATAGATATTGTATGCGTGCATTTTTTTTTCTTCAGATTGTTGTTGAGGGTTGTTATCATGTTATCCAGAATTATGTTCTGCAATGTCATAGCAGTTAACGTATTTACCACGTGCAGGAGTTCGGCAGCACCAAATGGGACTGGATATATGCAGTATGGTAGTTTTTATAAAGTTTGTAGGTATCTAAATGTATAATGATTACTTTCTTAGAGATTTTGATATTTCAGTTTTTCAGCAGTACAAGATTAGGATATGTTTTATTCCATTGCTCAGTGTCCAGTAGGCATACATTTTTTTTTTTTTTTGGCAGTATCAGTACAAATGAGTTGAATAAACTTGAAAACTGTAGGCCACTATAAATGAATATATATATTTTTTAATCCTTCGACTTCGATTTTCTTTGAAAATTCTTCGCACCATGTAAGTTTTGCTTCGACNTAATATATATATTTTTTAATCCTTCGACTTCGATTTTCTTTGAAAATTCTTCGCACCATGTAAGTTTTGCTTCGACTTCGCTTCGCATTTAAAAAAAGACCTTCGCACATGCCTAATTATTAGATTTTATAATTCCTGTTATAAAAAGTTTAGTTCTTTAAAATAAATTTAATATTAGCAACAATAAAATGAATTACAATTTGTAATTGAGAATTGAACATGGTATCGGCAACGGGATCGAGAATCGAGAAAATGTGGTATCATGACATCTCTAGGTAGTACCTTTACTCTTCTCCAGCTGGCTGATGACAGCCTCTGTCTCCAGTTTGTGCTGCTCTAGTAGATCTAGGGAGAGGTTGGCACGGTTCATCTCCTCCCGCAGGGTTAGCAGCTCCTCCCGCAGTCGGCTACAGCGTTCCTCCTCTGCTCGCAGGCTGTTCTCCCTGCAATAAAGCACACATGCCTCTACACCACCGACTTCCGTATACAGTGATTGGCTCATCAGTAACACTCTTACAACTGAAGGCAACCAAGCTCAGCTAAACTCAGGCAAACTTTGACACCTCCCCTTCTCTCCCAAAACAGAAACAAAGCATGTCGGTTTTTGGGAATGTGTAATTTGCTCTGGGATTATGTGCCACATATGGTCGAGCTTATGCCATCACTTCATCAGCTATTATGGAAAGTCACCATGTGAGAATGGAAATTTGAAATGCACAGTGCATACAAAACTTTTCAAAGTCACTTCCAGATTTAATGATATGACAAGAACANATTACCCAAATGGCATCTTCAAACCTGTCAAGGAAAATTATAATTTCAATGAATAAGAGTTTCTCGTAACTATATGAGCAATCAAATACAGTGGACTGGTACCGAAAATGCATCTACCGATAAACAGTATCTATAGTTAATTTTCAGTGGTCCTGGCAAAACTCCTATATAAATGATGATAAAGCTACCCGCTTTGTCGGATGTTGCGACGATCAAAGTATATTTTGGTCCCATCACCTAAGATTTCCAGCAACAATAGTTTTCAAGCCGGTTGTTTACACAAACATCTAGTAACTGGATGTGAAATACATAATGAGCGCTGCCATTTATCACTGCTCTGCGACGAGTAGTCTTTCCAACACATCTGCAGCATAATGCGGCATGGTGAGACCGGCTTGCTACCTCCCCTTACACACCTGACGAGAGGTAAAAGGTTACCTTGCAACCAGCGTGGCAACCTTGCATCCTCTCTCCCTCTCTCTCCTTCCTCTTTCTATCTCCCTCAGCAATGCCTCTTTCTTTCTGGACATGGCACAACAGGAATACCAATGATTGGAATATGTGAGTACTACACTACATGCAGGTTCCTATTATGGCAACACTATTATGACCACAATATAGCAGATAAGAAACTTCTGTTGCCCAGACACTGAGTGACCTACTAAGGTATCCACGACTCCCATTGGTCCTCCTTGCTGGTGATATCATGTGGCTCTATACAAATGTAAACAAGACAAGAATATTCTTTGTTACTGTAACCCCATTTTCAAGGTGAACAAAGGCAGTCACTTTATCCAATTCAAAAAACTGATCAGATACAGTAAAATCATGTTACCTTCTGATTTTATACCCTCCTGTATTTTTACCTATTATTTTTGGTTCACTGTAAGGCTCATACAGCATAACGTTCTGTCTCTTTACACTTTTCCTGCATTTTGCAGATTTTATCCTCATCCACTGAGAAATACATATAAAAAAGAGGGTTTCATTGTATTTAGAAGAAAAAATATTCCACCATTGGAGCTGCCTTAAAAGCAACCTAACCAACAATAAGAGCACATATGTACATGCATTTTAAGGCAAAAATGGGCCCAAGCTTGCACCAGATGATAAGTGGAACATCACACGACCCCAGTTAAACATCTACATACAAATCTCACATAGCGTTGTAACAAATTAAAGTCAGAGCTGAACAGGATCACAATGAGTAGGACCAAAGCCCTTGCTCAGAATCTTATTCTCTCTCAGGACCAGCAAAATTTTCTCCTCTACGAGCATCTGCTAAGAACTCAGCTGACTCGAGTTGGAGATTTGAAATGATGGAAGCAATTATGTATATAAATTATATAATGCTTTTATGAACAATACACATCTTTTAAGTATTGTACCCAAACAAACTTTTTCTAAGCCAAAATTTTGAACATGGTTGGTAATTAAAAACTTGACATTTTCTCCTGCTACCAAACAGCAATGAACTGTAAATGATTCACTATACTAAAAAATCGTTAGTAGCCTCATGGTTCTGGTCATGCTGTTCATTTTGCTACAGAATCGGTAGTACACTACTTTTTTCTAACCATGCAGCACCCCACTACAATTATGATGCATCGTCACAACATATCACCTCACATAGTTGGTGGTCACATCTACATCTGAGCATTCAGGCAAATGAGAGATTAGTCTAGGGAGGGTCTGTGCTCACTGTTGCTACACACACTGCAGCCTTTAAAACAGTACTGTTAGTGAGCTGTTGACCATAATTTTTGCTGTATGGCAGCTTGGCCAAAATATGTTTTATGTGCTGTTAAAATGAAAAAAACTACCATAGTTAAATAAAATAAAAAAATTAATTTCTGCCCGTTGTTTCCCGCTAAGGGAAAGATCAGCAGCATGGACAAAAAAAAATGAGACTGTGTAGAAGGCTGCCCTACCCAAAGGCCACACCTGTCATTCTGGCCAGCCCGAAGAATATTTGAGGCAAGATGCAATGGGGGTGAATCAGTGGTGGAATGGGAATAAACAAGGAAGTACCTCAAGAAAACCACCACACTCTAAGCAGAATGGCCAACTGAAGAATGCTTGCTCTGTCTATAGGAACCTGTGGACGAGCAGGTGGACTTTTCATTGCAATAAACAACAGGTATAGTGTATTCATGGTTATTTCCTACTTTTCTGAAGTCCTATTACCATTCTACATTCTATTCCTCCACCAAGTATAGAAAATTACACCAAAGCGACAACACATCTGTGCACTCTCAGTGTTACAACATTTTGAATAAAAACTATTTCTTACTATGCATTACCAACACCTTTCTCCTCACTGTTTTTATTCATATTAATTACAAATGAAATAATCTAATTTATAATCAGAATAAAACCAAACGTTCAATTCAACCAAAAATAAGGTACTTTTATGTTAACACAAGTATAAAATGTTTGATGCTTGGCATATTTAGGAAACAACACAACACATCTTGCATGGGTTGTTTTTTCAAAGGTTTGATTCAAAAAGTGTGAAAAAAACTGTGAATAGACAGTAATTAGTTTAATTTTCATAATTTAAAGTAAATGTACATCTTTGAGTAAATGACACACAGAAGAAATAAATTTGTGTGGCATGAAACTAGGCATAATTATTTAATATTTTCACCTCCTTTGAAACTGAAATACCAAGATACGTGAGCTTGAATCCTAATGTTCTTATTTATTTAATATGAATTTACTAACCACACATATAATCAATATCAGGAGATAAGTTGGTTGTTAGATCTACATTACTATAAAATATTCCACAACCACTGTTTACTTGCGGGATCCAAGTATAAATAAGACACCCTGACAAAATTAAACACAACACTTACGGTCCATTTTTTTTTATTTCCATTCATACGAACGCATTTTCAGTGGAAACATTTTTGTCATAATTTGTGAATTAATGGTAAAACCAACCAGAAATTTGAAGGAAAAGTAAGTTTTGACATATTTTTGTTCTCAAAAATGTTACAAACATAGAACATATAAGAGACACACTAATGAATTCGATATTGTGGAATAAATATTAGACCATTTAAAAAAATAAATATACAACAGACTGAGATTTCCAAATAAAACTTACAATGCAACTGGTGGCTGACGATTTATTCATAGTGCAACTGAAGATTTATTCACAGTGCAACTTCAGTTGTATGGTTTTACCTACAATTTTAAATTAATTAAGTTTTTAAATTTTAATAGATTTAAACTTTATAAAGATACTGAAATATGACGTATGCAAAATACCTATATTGGTAAGTAAACTGTGCTCCAGAAATAATTAATGTCTTCCACAAATGTGTAATTAAAATAATGTACGTTATTCACAAAAGTGTAAGTATTATACTTATAATATATCAAAAGTAATAAAACATACAACTGAATAAAGATATTCTTGATAAAATTCAAAACATAATACTAATATTACCTTTTACACAACATTTTTAAAGAAATGCTTTAATGAGATAAATTCTCAAGACATTCACCAAAAGTAATTAGTCAGAAAACAATGGCATAAAATGTAGTATTGTACGATAAAGAACTATAAAAATTTTAAGTAAGGCATAATTAAGAAAACTATAGCAAGTTTCATGTAAAAATAAGTATATGCGAGTGAATGTATTTTGATGGTGTACTTGTAAGGCCCCTGCAATATACACTGCAGCTTTATAAACTACTTGCTATGCACTTATCCAGCAATGATTAACAAGATGAATTAAAAAAATTACAGAAATCACAGCAATTTTATACCACTTATTAAAAATATGTTTATATCTACGTGCCATGAAATTAGTCATTATACTGATGATAATCTGTTATTTTGGTCTGGTCCTCCCCCCCCCCACCCACTAGAGCATGACACTGCCAGAATAATTTACAACCACTTGAGCCAGCAGGTGCACACAGAGTGAGAGAGAGATGCACAGACAACACTCACGGCACCTACACGTAAAGAGATGAGCATCATTAGAAAACTATTTTCTGCCAATTGATGTAAGTGTTAATCTACCACCCCCTTTGTAGTATTCCACCATACTGCCCCTGAGGGAGATTTAAGAAGTAGAAAAAGGGCAGCAAGGAACAGATATGTTCACCAGTATTGAAGTGTGGTTTGAGAATCCTCTCGCTGCAAGACTGCTCTATTGTGGGGCATAATGCCAATGTATGGTCATTTAAGGTGGCTAGGGCATGTTCAGAAAAGAAATGCTCATTGGCAACCTTTAACCTTTTCTGTAAGGTTGATAACATCCCTGGCAATGGGAATGTAGTTGCTTGGGAAATCTAAAGTAGCAAAAAAAAAAAAAGAATGCAAGCTCTCCCTTTTACAAGTTGTAGATACCAGTCAGTCAAGTGCTAAGGCACATTTCATACAAATTAAACATAATACTTAGGTTTAACGCGAAACTAAAAACTTTATAAAAAACCTTGTTCACATCAACTTTTAATAAATGTGTTATGCAGTAAAATCAAAGAACACGGAACATATGCACACAAAGATGAGGGTGTGTTAATAATGAAATCTGCTGGCATATTAAAAGTGAAAGGTTATTACCTAATGTCAGCATCTTTCATCAGTCTGTCAACCTCACTTTGCAGAAACAGCTTCTCATCTTCACAACTTTCACAGAGCTTCTGCAAGCGAGAGTTGTTCTTCTGCAGCTTATCACAGTCATTATTCCGAGCTTCCACCTGCACAGGAACTAAGAATATAGGTAGTGTTTACCACGTAACATACATCCATAAACAAATTCATGTAGTAGAGAAAGTTATTTACAACCACTAATTCTATATTTCCCCCCATAAAGCTTGTACTTCAAGAAGTGTGAAAATAGTTCAAGATGAGACACTTTTTGTACTAGAAAATATGTATTTTTTTTCACAATTGTCTTTGCAGATTTCGCATGAATGAAAAATGCTCAGTGCTCTACTTAATGTGTTTGAACATTGAAATAATGGTGTAAGAATGGATGTTTGGACTTATAAATATGTGTCAGCACAATTTAAAAATAAACTGAGAATTACCTTTTGGAGGATATAGCCCATTCACTGTTACTTCCAACTTTTCTGAAGCCCTGCTAAAGTTCTACTTCTAGGATATTCCTCCATCTTATGCAATCATAGCTTAACCAAATCTAAAAAATTACAGCAAAGAGACAATGCACTGCATTCGTGCGCACTCAGCGTAATAATATTTTGCGTAAGAACTATTTCTTACGAGGCATTACCAAGACACCTGTTTCCTCAGTGATTTTACTCATATTAATTATAAATGAAATAATATAATTTATAGATAAAAAATATAAAAAGTTTAATTTAACCAAAAATAAGGTACGTTTACATTAACACAAATATAAAACGCTTGTAATACGCTGCATATTTTGTAGACAACCAAATACATCACACACGGGGTGATTTTTCAAAGGTTGGATTCAAAAAGTGTGAAGAAACTGCGAACAGACTGTAGTGACATCACTTCTGAACCCCGAGATGAAAAAGTGGTGAATATAGCAAGTACTGTTCTGTTATATTACGTATTTTCTGCTGTGGTTGCAAGGAAGTGGTGATGACAAAAATAAAATGACTGGTTTGTTCATAGTATGTATTGACGCGTGATGGCTGGGAAACTTGGCGCATCACCTAGTCTACAAGGGGGGAGCTTTTATGTGGGTTCAGGCGGAGAACCCTGGGTAGCCTTATGGGCTGGTTATTGAGGGTGTGCCTTAGCTTGGAGGGAGGCAGTATACAGAGTCAGCCTGGTTGGGCGGCGGCAGGCTATGTAGGCATCTAAGGCGGCGTGGGTGGCAGTAGATGCTGGCTTACCACCTGTAGACTGGCGCTGTAGCTGACCGCTGGCAGGCGGCAGCGGACGACTCTGCCGGTCCCGTCGAAGGGCAACTGGTGTGTGGCTGGTGGTGGCTGGTCCAGGGGCTTCAGGGCTCCGAGTGGCGGCGGCAGGTGCTGGCGTCCGGTAGCTGGTGCTGCCAAGGCCCAGTCAGACGGGCAGTCTGAGCTGCAGGCGAAGGACAATGGGATGCAGTGTGCCGGCGATCTTCCGAGGTGGCTAAAACAAGTTACTAGGGAGGACTGACGAGTGAGGCTCCTGTAGTCGGCAGTGCAGTTTGTGCCTGATCCAGAGCGAAGGAAAGGCTGAAGGTTGACTGGGTTGGGATGCCTGGCATTTGGGTTGACAACTTGACGTCAACTGGAGTTCTGGGGGCTTGTCCGGCACTAAATACAAACTGGTGTCCTCCTTCGGCTTCCTTCAGGCGTCTTTGGCCAACCGGCTCCTTCCTGAGTGGGCGGCGTCATACTTTGCTGCGCTCTCTTGGCGAGGGTTCTCTTGGCGAGGGTTGGAAGAGGGGTAGCTCTGTTGGAAGCGGGGTAGCTCTGTGTTGTGGGTGATATCATGGTGCTCGCTTACGGGCAGGTTGGCTCTGTTCAGGTGGCAAGGCAGGGGCGCATTACTGACATTCGTAGTTTATTGCTATTGGCAATGGTGCGTAGTATTCATCTCTCGGGTACAGCAGTCCGGGTTCGTCCCCCGGTGAGGGTGTCGTGGCTTCCCATGGGCCGAGTTGAAGACATAGATGAATGTCAATTCGCCCCCCCCCCTCCTTTGCAGCATAAACTCGGCTTTTCGAACGTTGCAGTGATGTAGAACTGTCACTGGAAGTCTCTGCCATTGCCTTCTGTAGCTCCTGCTCTTCTGTGCGTTATCTCGGCTGGCGCGTAGCAACCAGGTTTTCCCCGTAGCGCTGTCTCTTTCTTCTAGGTGGCGTAGGGTGAGGCAAAGGCCTGCTAATAGCTTCAACCCCATGGGGAGAGTGTGTTACGAGACTGGTACCGGTGTCCGGTGAATGCACATGCCCTTCTTAATTAAGTAAAGACGTGGAGCTCACACAGAACAACTGAGGGCTGTGGTTACTCTACATATATTACAGTTTGACATGGAAAAATGCAAATACATGCGTCCGCGTGTATTTGGCACTGACAAAAAAAAATGCAGTGTGTTTTCTAACCCAAACTCGTAATTGATGTGTAAGGTTTTAGCTGTACCTGCTGTAGCAAAGGGCCTTGCTCTGGGGCCACTCCTATGGATCACACAGCAGGTAAGTTACGTGTGACACAGACTATCCCAGGCCGGTGCTAATCCTTCCATCACTTAGGCCGGTATCTTAGTATCCTATGCTAGATGTCAGTTACCCATGGGGTAACTGCCAGGGGGCTTATCAATGATATCTGCAACTTGGCTGGGGATGATCCCCCTTGCGCTTTGTCAGGTCGTCTCCATCTGAAGCTTGATGGCATAGAGAGTAATGTCCGGAAGGACATCGCTCCTCGTGGTGGCCGGTAAAGTGCAGTGTGTTCCGCCCTTGGTTTGGTCTGAATCGTCGCTGTCATGGTGGCCAACGGCATCGGTACTGCCGGCCGGGGCGGTGAGTGTTCTCGGGGTTGGGGTCGTGCAGTGTCTTCTTCCTCGGGTTACGGTGGTTTTGCCACCTCTTATTCGTCGACATCGACATCCGCCCCTTGGTCTCTGTGTATTGAGAATCCCGTTCCTGCGGCGTATGGTCTCATCTATCCTTGGGGTTGGCGAGTGACAGCGTTCTCTGTCTCACAGGATTCGGTGGTTCGGGGTGATGTCGGTGTTTCCTCGCCCGTTGTTTGCATCTAGCGTACTAAACAATTTTGCCTCCTTCATCTTCACTGTTACCTCTTCCAAAGTAGGTAACCTATAATGTTCCCTGATATTGCAGCATTTAAGGGCTGTGGATCCAAACACACCCTGATCTCACCGTTTGGCTTGCTAATGATTACAATAGGGTTCAACAATTCCGTAAGCTCAGTCACCTTCTCTACTACTTTAAGGGCTAGCATCCTATCCAATTCTTCCCGCAATCTGTCATGCAGGGAGAATGGAATATTTTGAAATGTAGCAACTGGTGCCTCACACCCTGGCCTGAGCACAAACGTATATGGTGCCACCTTTATGTTACCCAATCCCGCAAACACATTTCTATACCGAGCCAATAACTGTGAGTCAATTATTTCTAACTTCTGCAGGATACCTAATTGTTGTATAGCTGAGAATCCCAGTATGGGTAGGGATTGTTCTACCTTAGTCACATGAAATTCTATTACATGAGATTGATAATGTTTTGTTAATACAATTCAAAAAACATTAACCTGCAACTAGAAATTCAGTAACGGTATATGTTTTAAGTTTAACCTCCGATCTTAGCAATGCATCCTTTCTTAGTTTCAAATTACAAAATGTAATCAACTTTCAATTTATAAAACCATTCAGTTTCCATCTCTGAGTTCGATACATGTGCTGGAGGTTGTTTGGCTACAACGCATTAAAAGCAGGGCAATGTGAATTAGAATGTTTATGTCTACAGCTGTAGTATGACTGGTCTAACATCTTACTGTACCTATGCATACCTTCTTTAGGAGTGTGATACTCCATGTGGAAAGTTGTCTTGCTAGTTGACTGCTTCTGAAAATTTTGTTTTTTTTCATCCGTTCCCTGGTGCTTTCGAAACGTAGTGAACTGGTACGAGTTGGTGGGCTTCCCTTCAGATTTAAATATTATATTCCTGAAATGGATAAATGTATTTTTCGAGCTGTCTTCTGGCATCGCCAATGAGTCTGGCATCTCCACTCGTTTGTAGTAGTCTCGATGCACCGCATGCACCAGTTCTTCGTTGTCGATAGTCTTCATCAATACTTGGGTTCGTTCTGCTGCTTTACATATTTGTATCGCTGCTTTACATATTTGTATCGCTTTTGTGAGAATCAGCATAGGTTCACAAAGCAAACTATCCTTGAGACACGAGTCCCTTAGATTCTATCTTTGATTAGATCATCTTGGATTGCCTCATAACCAAAATTGACACTTAGGCGGCGCAGTGCCATTACAAAGAAATCAAATGATTCACATTCTTCTTGAACGCGGTTGTTAAACTTGTGTCGTTCGACAATCTGATTTGTTTTTGGCAGAAAATACGAGTCAAGGTAAGCCAACACTGAATCAAATTATTTCGCCTCGTACTCTGGAACATCAATAGTAAAATAGAGGTATTGCACTTCCTCACCTAGCACATGCAGTAGCGTAGCAATCTTGATGCTGTCGTCTTTCTCTATACCTCCTGAGACTATTAAATAAATATTGAACTGTTGCTTCCATAGTTTCCAGTTGCTCGTTAAGTCCCCTTTAAAGTTCAGTGGCCGCGATGATTTCAAGTTGTCCATCATGTGGATAGTCACAATGACCTTATGTCTGCAAATGATGATATATGACAGCCGCCAATTGCACTATTCTTCTCTATGTATTCTCGAATAAGAAAACTTAGTACCGTTGTGCGCAGCACCATGTTATATACCGGATATCAAGGGATTACCTAAGTTTGTACACACAGCAGGGTTAACCATTAAGCTGCCATGCTGGCAACTTTATTAGAGTGCTTCTGATCATGAATACAAACATATCATCTATTTGCGGTTTCTTCACACTTTTCAAATAAAACCTTTGAAAAATCACCCCATATATGACGTGATGGTTGTTTCCAATATACACAGTCGAATCACATTATTATGACCACCTGCTAGAAGTGCCAACTGCCACGCGTAGCCCATGATGTTTGGCCCGTGACGTGGGCTGGTGAAGCGGGTGAATGCAACCGAAAGGCTGGCTGTACACAGTGCGCTTCCTGCTGTCATGGGTAATGGAAGCGATTTAACCGAGTTGCAAAAAGGGATGATCATTGGCTTTTGGGCCAAGAGGGGCAGCATTTCGAAAAAAAACAGCAACGTTTGTGAACTGTTCAAGTACCTCTGTGGTAAAGGTGTATCGTGAGTGGGCGAATGGCACTATTGGGAATAACCGTTGTGGAAACTGCAGAGCTCCACGTGCCATTGATTTCTGAGGCGATTGTTGACTACGACAGTGTGTGAAGGCCAACTGACAGGCTACGGTGGAGCAGCTCACCATCCAAATGAACCAGGGAGCATCCAGACATGGATCTACCACAACAGTTCGGCAAACCCTTCCACGAATGGGAGGTACATTGGCGAAAACGACTGGAATTTGGCTCAATAGTATGGCGACTGGACCACTGCTGATTGACGATGGGTAGTCTTCTCCAATGAGTCACGTTTTCAACTGCATAGAGCTGATGGATGTCAGCGAGTCCGGCGAGGAACGCCGGAGAACCGACACCCTGCATTAATTGCTGGAAAAACACAAGGTGGTAGGGGCAGTGTTATGGTCTGGGGAATGTTCTCGTGATATTCTCTAGGTCCTATCATCCATGTGGAAGGCACTCTTTTGTTCGATTTGGTTATGAATTCATCCGCGGCGATCACGTTCACCCGTACATGATGATTGTCTTTCCTCGGGAGGATGGGATCTTCCAGCACGATAATGCGCCTTACAACATGGCTAGAAGTGTCCACACATAGCTGGAAGAGCACGATCAAGACTTCAAAGTTCTTCTCTGGCCCTCAAACAGCCCCAATCTCAATTCAATTGAACATCTGTGGGAACACCTCGATCATCGTGTTCGCCTTCTGTCTACTCCATCTCGCATCCTTCAACAGTTTTGGGACGCACTGCAGACAGCATGGATTACTGTGGAGACCTATGAGCACCTGACTGAGTCACTGCCAGCTCGTCTAGCCGCTTTCCGTGCTACAAAGGGCGGTTACTCTGGATACCAGCAGGTGGCAAAAAAAATTTGATTCGACTGTTTATGTTATGCATCACAAGTGTTTGATACTAGTGTTAACATAAAAGTACCTTATTTTTCGTTAAATTGCACTTTTACTTATATTTGAACTATAAATTGTAATATTTCATTTATAATTAATACTAATGTAAACAGGGAGAAAACAGGTGTGTTGGTAGTGCCTAGTAAGAATGCACAATTGTATTACACTGAGTGTGCACGAATGCGGTACGCTGTAATTTTCTAGACTCAGTTAAGCTTTGTTTGTATGAGGCAGAGGAATATCCTGGAAGTAGAAATTTAGCAGGGCTTCAGAAAAGTGTGAAGCAACAGTGAATGAACTATACACAAGTGACACACACTAATAATTCCATACACGACAGGAAGTAACTGATATTCAACATGCTACAAGTAGAAGAACTCGCATCAGTATAAGTATTGTTGATCATTTTACCATATTGAACAGTTACCACTCACTGATTGTATGAAAGTTTATAAAGTAGTTATGTGTACTGGCACTACTCGTTAACAGACTTGCTCATGCAGTATATCATTGTTTTGTGGATTGCATTGTATTTGATTTGCCATGGATAATGTTCAAACAATGATGTTGCAGCTTCACTAAGCAAAAGGAAAGGTGAAATGCAAGTGTGATCTACCTTTTTATCAGACAGCTGTACAGGCCCCAACAAAAGTGAAGTTCTTTCTTGTCACTACTAGGGACCTTCCTACAGTCTGTCTCATGTAACTTGGCAAGATTTTGACAGTTCGACGAAAGTAGCGCCAATGTTTACTTTTCGTTTATGTATCCTTTCGCCATCAGCTGGTGCGTCAAGTGGCAGCTGTATATTTATTTTATTAACACGCTGTCAGCTAATCCACTTTCCATTGTAATGCTAAACATATTTTAAGGTATTTATAGACTTACATCTGTCTAAAAAATCTGTGGGTTTTAAATGTAAAAACAGAAAATCTTGCAAAAAATGAAATATTTGCTACCTATTTTTTTATTTATTACAGACAACGAATTTGGGTTAACATTTGCGAGATGGTAATTGTAGTTCTTATCACACTTTGTATGTTACAGCTAATATTTTAAGACTGGAAATAAAAGTAATTCGGGCAACTTGCTTGACAATGCACTTTTCATTCGCCAACAAACAACTTACCAACAACTTTTGCAAAGCAGTTATTCTGCTATTACTGATACTAAACAGCTTGAGTTAGAAATATGTGGCGTGGAATAACGTATGAATTCTTCAAAACTACCCATGCGCATCCCATTTTCTTCGTTTTATTAATACAAAATAGTAACAACACAAAAACAACAAAAATTTGGGTTTGCGGGAGAACTGTGCATGTAATGGACGTTAGCGTAACAAAAACTATTACCGGCCCAATAGAAATTACTAGAAATCAAAATCGCTGTACATGGAATACTTAAAAATTTATACAGAGATCGCCGACAAATAAAACTACTGCAATCTGTTCATAAATTTGTTATTTTAAACACGAAAACTAAATTTTGTTTCTGGCTGGTTGTAGTTTGGGATCTGGCTAACAGATAGCGTGGAAGGGCGTGTTGTAACAGATGGTGTGGTAGGGCTTGTTGTGAGCTACTTCAACAGGTAGCAGCACTTTGGCCTGCTTCTTGATTCCGTCTTTGTAAAAGTTCACATTTCTCCTTTTATTGGCTCAAAAGACAAGAGTTTGAAATATATTTCGTCAAATTATTTGAAAAAATTATTCAACTATACCCTTCAATATTTCTGTAGGCTTTTGGAATTAATGTCAGGCATGTATGGAAGGTGTGGAGAGTGGGGGTATGACATAAAAAGAACTTCCAATGTTTGAAGTTGCAATTCATTTGAATACGGATCGTTTTAATGTCCGTTTCATTTTGAACACATATAAATTATTACTTTAGCACGAAGTTTAGTTTGTAACACTAATAACAACTGGTTTGTGAACACATAAAATAAAACGTACTAATTCATCTAGGAACTCTTTCTTATCAGCATATTTTCTGCTTGTTTGACGTGAGTCAGCAGTGCAGTCAGAATAGCCAACATAATATTCATTTTCATTTGTTCATGCATCAGCTGATACAGGATTTTGTAAATTGTACATTGTTTGTTACGTATACGTCAAGTTGCCACTCACTGACTGTCAAAATCTCGCCAACTTATACGAGACAGACCATAATGTGAAACACTTCTATGATGTGGACTTATTGAAGTGAAAGCCTTGTCTGACAGGGTTGATGACATTGGTAAGAAACACTACTTACAGCAAGCTACCATCCTTGATGAACAATATTACCCTGTTATGGCCACATGTAAAACTTTGGAAACAACCCTGAAAAGCCGGCAGGGTCACACACTAATGAATCAATCTTGTATACAGTATTTTGCTATCTGCGTCAAGTGGTGAGGAGATAGTTGGAGGCGAAGTTGCAGTTGTAATCACAGGGCGTCAGGCTGTGATTTTTCCCACTGTCACATGGTGAGTAGAAACTCTTACCAGGGTCATCACTTCACCACGTGTCTAACCAATTGATGCCAATAACGGGTACAAAATCTTCTACTCCAATGTTGGCCACAGAGCACGCCAGACACAAGTATAGAGGTTGCGTTACTGAGTCACTTAAGCGGCAGGAATGAAGAGCGATCATGTGCATGTTAAATCCAAAGCCATAAGGCGTTTAATACGACAAAAACACTGCAAAGTGAGCGGACCACTACAGAAATTCACTTACAATGAAAAGAAACAGTACAAAGGCGCTGCAGCACGGATACACTTATATGAGGCCCAGTTTCAACCAGTCTGAGGTACACACTAATTAAACAGCAAAAGCCCTAAGGTGACATAATTTTTTAAGGGCACTCTATATAATGGAAGGACCTAGCTGAGTGCAGGGGTAATTGAAAGAGGTTTTAAGAAGAAATTACAAAACAGAATTACAATATCAGTGAACGCAAAGTTGATGCCTCCACAGGCCACGCAGCATGCACCCATCCGGCTTGAGCTCCGAGGCGAGACTGCCTAATGGCAGTGATAAGTGGGGACATGAGCCCGCGCCAGAAGTGGTGGACCCGTGCAAAGAACACACGTGCACAGAATTGCACAGGCAAAACAAATACGTAACGACCTTAATTACTAAGATAAATCCTTTTCCACTGTTGTCTTCGGCCATCAGGCGTGTTTTCAGTGTATTCTACAAGATGTGCAGATGTACCGAACACATGCAGCACATGCATTACACGACCCTGCGCCTCTTGCATGCACAGTCCATAACGAGCTTCTGTCGGCCGAAGAACTAGGTCAGATGACAAGTTGAATGTGAAATTACCAAAGATTGCACTTCTATACTTTGATGGCACTCCTCAACAGGGGACAAATTTTTTAAACTCATTTGCTATGTTAATTTCTAACAATGCTGAAATATCTGCAGTAGCAAAACCAGATTATCTTACGACTGAACTCAATGGCAAACATTTAGGAATTTTATAGTCATTGCTAATGTCAAAAGTCAACTTTGAGGTAATCCCATTAGAATTTATTGTAAATGCTGGAGCTGATTAAACTTTTAACCTGATTTTGTGGCACCTCAGCTGGAGTTGAAACAAGTCTTAGTTTTCAATTAACACGAAAATTGTACTGGGACTAAGTCAACTTGGAGTTGAAACAATTTTGGGTTTTTACATCTGAAATATTGTTTAGTGAATAAGTCCTATTTCCTAGAGCAAATACTAAACAAACTGTCTCATTGGGCGCGGCATTGTAAGCAGATTCACAGCCTGGTTTTTATGCTAATTTGGATGGTAGTCTGTGTTCATATCTGTAGTTCTGGCAAATGATTTTAACCAGATAACCTATATTTTAAAATAATATTTTGTAATTGAATAACCTCTTATTTTATAGCAAACTGTAAATAAAACATCTCGTCAAGCACAGTTTCTTAGACCAATTTGTGGTCCCATTTTTATGCTAATTTTAAAGATAATGTGTATTCATTTCTGCCATTTTGAGGCTCTTGTGGACTGTAAATATTGATTTACTCTGCCTCCATCGGATACAGAAAAAAGTCCTAATTTTCCTTTCCCCTCTTAAGGTGTCATGCAAATTTTTTTGTTTCCAATTTTTTTCTTATTTATGAAAGATGTTTAGCAGTACCTTTGTGGATATCTAAGCTAGGAATATTGGTTTCCTAGAGTCAAATTGTCAGAAAAGAGCTTTAAAAAAAAAACCAAATTAGTGTATAGTGCTTAAAAACCTGAAGAATTCGCGGATTCATTTTAGGACAAGCTAGAATTCAAAAAACATGTGTTTATATAACTTAATCCATTGGCCCACGCCATATTTGACACTTCCCGGAAAATGCTGGTCCAATCGTCACCTTCCACTGTGACAGCAAGCAACCAATGTGTACTTGATGTCGGCATATTTGTACATATGACTGTAGAGTCTAGCTTGCAGGTCATTGAACTCGCGATTTTTCCCGGTCTCTAATAATGCTTTATTTGTAATACCACACAAAGTTTTTGCTTTGCATGTGCCCACGAAAGTTGGTAACAATGAAGAGAAAGTAGTTCCATGTCTTGACGTAAAATTAAAAGTGTTAGATAAACGTTTGTGAAAAATGAAATAATTTCTTTTGCTTTCCATTCTTTTTTTAATTCGTACAAGTGTAAAACTTAGCAAATTTGTAAAATATTCACTTTTCTATTAATTTCACAGTTTCACTTGCCCAACGTGTAAATAAAGTGAGCAGGTTTATGTCAATGTTAATTTTACATATGATGGAAGAATACACAATAAGCATACAAGTAGATCTTAAGCAGAGCTTTCAAAAGTACCCAGTTTACTTTTACCATCTGTGCTCTCACTTTGAGCAACACTTTTGTGCCAGAGCTGGCACCAGCAGTGCACAAAAAGACACTCACCATGGCAGTCATCTCCAGCCGGCTCTTGTCAAGTGCTTGCTTGTCTGAACGCAGGGACTCCAGACTCTTGTGCAGCACTTCCTTCTCTGCGAGCAGCTGTGCACATTGGGCACGGCAGGCATCCACTTGCACAGTCAGCTCACTGACACGTGCCTCCTGCGAGCACTGGCCCTCCTCTGCACACTCGCACTGCCTGCGTACCAGCAGGAGCTGCTCCTTGTTCGACTGCAGCTTTGCCTGGCAACAATGCACACTTCCCATATCACCGCCATGCCTGGCAGCAGCTCACTCGCTAACCAAAGTACCCATACATTTCAACTACAGAAATGCCTCACAAGGCACTTTAAAAATTTAACACTAGTTTTCAACTTCCCACGAAAACTTCATTAAGGGGGAACGTTAGCACTTATATATTGATATAGCATGTACCACGATGGTAAAAATTACAACGCAAGAAAACCTTTGTCACTAAATAATGCACTGTGCTCAACATTACAATTCAGTGGTATCAAAGTAAAATTTTTTACTTTGTAAATGTGACATATAGTTAAATTTATTTCAGCTAATTTTTTCAACATAAAAGAGTACTATTTTATTATCACGCAATAAGTACAAATATTAACTAAAAAATTATTATATAGATAAAACTTATATAAGAGATGAAAAAAGAGTTCAGCTCTAGTAAACTGTTTATTTCAAAACAGAGCTATGCTGATTCAAATCAGCTCCTGTCGAATTTGCCAATGTTGACCAAATCTGCACTACTGCAGATGTATGAACTGTACATAATTTTCTGCCAATTTGACAAACATAAAATGTTCTGAGTTATTCTAAAGTATATATAATTGATACATCCTGCCTTTGTGAACATTGAAAGTTTTACTGTGTAACGAAGATTTACCACCAAGAGCCTTATGCTCGAAATTGTTCGGCTTCCTCGGACCATTTGAGCCGAGTAGAGTGGTGTACCTGCATACGGCTTCACGTGTGCGAAATTTGCTATGCTGGAGTGAAAACCTCTCGCATACGTTTTGACCATTCGATTCGGACTAGCGGTGGTTGCACGTGAGTTCCTCCATGGCGAGCGTCCATGTTGCACATGCTCCATCTTGCTGTTTCAACGTACGATTATAATGATTATAAGGTGGTAGATGGAACAAAATGTACATCGTACAACAGAACTTTCATGTTAAAATCCTGTTTTGGTAATAAAATGTGTTAATATGCACTATATTTAATTCACATTGTTACCGGAAAGAAACTGTATAAAAAGAGGTTACAAACATATACAGTATATAGGTACACTACTGAATGCATTTGTAGTGGGTGAGTGGTTAGCGCTGTGGCTTAATGATTAACAGTTCTACGGTTCAAGTCTACTTTAGGAAACAAAATATTTTTAATTTTTAATCTTTATTATTAAATTGTCAATTGAATAACTTGGTGATATTTATGCAAATATTTCACCATAAACGAGATATATAATTATAAACAAAACTATCCTTACAGTGACTGTTGAAAGTTATTCGCTATAAGCATTGTGTAATGTCTTTGATTTTTGTTAATATAGTTATTTATCACATGTAGTGTTATTATTAGCAAATTGTCACATGTTAATTGCAATCTTAACTTTTTGTACAGTCTTCTGAGAATTGAAAATCCAGCAAATGCTACAAGAAAGCAAATGGTTTGACACAGTTTCGTTTGTGTGAGAAACTGGTCGCTTCTAAAATATTATGTCAATATTACAGTTTGTAATGCAACAATGTCACACGCAAATTGTAAATATTACTATTTCTGTGAAAAATCATAAATTTTGTTCAATCAGAAATAAAACATATGCGTACGAGATGTAAGTCAACTTAGGCTTTATTTTAATAATTTTGCAACATTGTGACTCGATTCGAAAACAAGCTAGTCTAATTTAAAACAAACAGCAATCATTGTTTTAACAGTTACTAAGCAGCACCTAACAGCAAAATTTATTAAACAGTAATTTAGAAAAATTATCAATAAAAGTAAAATGTAAGGGCATTACTTCCTAATTCGTAGACATAGTACAAAAGTACGGGTAATTCAATCTGCCTCATGATGACTGTGATCTGAAGATCCAGTCATAGTTCCACGTCCTATTAAACTTCAATATGATTGTGATACACTTGCTATTATCGACATGTGACAATATTTTTGTAAAATTATCCCTGCTTATAAAATAAGTGCCATTGTTTGCTAAGGAGAAGTTCTGAAGATATACAGCAAACTTATAAATCTGTGAAATTCAGCACCATAATAATTACTACGCTTATAGTGACTTCAAGTGGAGCCATGGTAACTATTCAAAGTTTACAGTAATAGTAAGTTAAATCACTGTAAATATTGGAAGTTTAGCGGAAAACTTTATGTAAGTGTACGGTATGCATATCAACAATTGTGTCAACGAATTTGAGGGATCAGTGACTAATGGTAGAAAAACACGTATACAAAACACTTATCCAAATGTGGTAACATTAAAATATTTTTTGCAAAAAATGCAAAATAAAGGCTAAAATGTTTTCACTTACACTGCATTGAATTGAAAACATCAGTACACAAGCGTAAACAATATCCATAATTTCTTAAATTAGTTAACTGTAAAGAATATGTGAAACCAGATATATTTATTGAATAATATTAATTACTACATACCTAATCATGTCAAGAACACTGAAAACAATTTAATGGGAGAGATATTAAAATTGTAATAGCGTGACATAACTTTCATTAACAAAAATAAAAAATTGAGAACGACAAAAACACCAAGAACGTAAGTAAAAGTGGCAATAAAATGTGTCTCAGCACAGAAAAAATTTGGGAACAATTAAAACTAATTAACAAACTCAAAAGAAAAAAAAGTACAGCACATTCAGATTGATTAAAATGTTGCATAAGATAACTGAAATGAAAACTACATTATAAAGAAGAAGAGAGGATGAGATAAAATTTCAAGTACCTACTTTGGACTAAATACTGTAAGTTATATATTTTTAGGATCATATCAATGCATAAATTAACGTATGTTTAAATTCCCCAAATTCTGTAAACTTCTACTTACATTTTAAAATTAATAAATGATGTAAATATATCAACCACAAAGAAATTCATCATGCGCTTGATAAATCAAGATGCACTCGTATTAACAGAAAATTTTTTTATGAACTTTTGTTGCAGTCTGACAGATTGTGTTTTTATTTGAAGCTGTATGGGCTGCCAAGCAACACTACAGTCTGATTCCCAGCGCGCAGCCGCATGCGAGATAGCCAAGTCACTTGGTTCCAACCACTCGGCTTCCATTCCGAGTGTTCAAGTAGCACGGGAGCAGACTAGAATGGTTCGAGCATACTGAAACAGTGTCCAATTCGGCAAGACACACCACTCGACTAGAAACTCGTATGGTACTGAAAACTCCAGCATAAGGCCCCAGTACACCGCATATAGGAAACAAAAGCATCAGTGAAAAAAATGCTTAACTTCCACTGTTTTTCCAAACAAAATTTGTAGTTTTTGTCCTACAGGCTTCACCATGCTGTGACATAACAATCTACCAGTTTAACATTGACGGGGGGTCAGAGTCTCATGGAGAAGGGAAGGCGCAGGAGGAGGAGGACTGTTTTCGCATTACAGCCGTGATGACAGACCACCCATTATTTTAAGTTTATCAACTACAGAATATGTTATTATTTCCTGTGACATATTGCACCCACCCCTAGAGAAAACCAGATGTTGACGATGAAGAACAAGTCTGTATGCATTGCTTGGCTTCATGCACTCCTTGTCAGTATGCATCAGGTTTTTAATTTGTCCTGTAAAATATTTCCGTTTTAGGTTTATATTGTTACAAAATTAAACTTAGGGGAAAAAGCTACGTTTTTTAAATTTTTTGTTAGGATCTAATTTTTTTCTTGTTAGGGCTAGATTTTAATAGCAATATAACATATTTTTTGTTAAGATATCTATTGGATAGGTTGACTTCTCTTTTTATCTGGATTTTGAGCTTACGTTGTTCAGACAAGGTGGGTTTCTGATTTTTGGTGGGAAGTTACATCTGTATGTTTCTCTTGTATATGTTCAGGAGACAG
Organism: Clitarchus hookeri; assembly: GCA_002778355.1. Lineage (NCBI taxonomy): Eukaryota > Metazoa > Arthropoda > Insecta > Phasmatodea > Phasmatidae > Clitarchus > Clitarchus hookeri. The sequence goes on along the minus strand of NQII01000407.1, from coordinate 411,658 downwards.
GATTCTAAGTGAAGGTTGGTTTGGTCAGCACACAATGTTTGTTGTTGGTAAGTCGCTGTTTTGCTGCGTAGTATTTGCCATTTTCATGTTTGTAATTTTTCTTTTATTAGAACTTCCATCCAAATCTCAGAACACCGCACAGAGTGTGCATTNCCCCCAACCACGCATGACTGTGTTGGTTATGCTGGTTGATTTCCGTCGCACAGTCAGGCTGCGAGAAAATGTATAAGCTACGTGCTTTGAAAGCCAGAAGCTTGGTGGTAGTAGACGGGTGAGGAGCAAGTTTTGTGCTGAAGCAAACAGAGAAGTCTGGGCGTCGAGAGCGAAACAGAGGAGGTTACAGATGCTCGTGTGGCGATCAATAACAGTGACTGGAAGGATGGAGCTCTCCGATTGCCTGGCGAGCTGACATGAGGCGTGAAGAGCATGGACACGCAATGGAGTAGGAGAGAGAAGAGGAGAGTCGTTATTGGGAAGCAGAAAGAGGAGGTGGGGTTTGGAGGGACTGCAAGAAGTGATCTTCGAGACGTAGTGCATAAGTATTGATTAATTTCTTTTATTTCTTTGTATTAGTGGCCTTTTCCCTTTTTTTTTTTAGTGAAAATGGGAAAATGGCTGGAGATGGGGCAGTCGGTGTCGGGGTAGTCTGAGAGTAAGGATGGTTGGGAGAGAGGAGGCAGTGCTTTTAAGCTAACAGGAATGGGTTAGGCCCTAAAGTATATAGGGTATGAAGGACTTTGGCAGAGTGATAAACATTAAAAATATTCTTTTATTTCTCATTTTAGCTTGATAATGTAATAAGTTTAAATTTTTTTTTAAATAATTCTAGTTTTTATTTTTTAATAACAGTTTTAGAAATTCATTGCTTTTAATTTGTTTTGTTGAATCACTTCATAATATTTTTTAAGTGTATTGAGGTTGCGGCTGACTTGGAACTATTGCCTTCTTTGGTGGCGTGGGAGGCAGTGGTGATATATATAGCAAGTGGAACATTCCAACTCAAGCTTTTTGACCTCTGGTAGAGCTGGTGGTGTTTCCCCTCTGCCAAGCAGCTTCCTCTCTATTCCAGGTGTAGACTCGGCTGGCACCCTGTTCACTACTCTCCAGGCCTCCAACCTGGGTTAGCCCCTGTTAGGCCGCTTTATCTCGCCCAGCCTTGTGGTGAGGTATATGGGGTGACAGTATAGAAACGTGGACAATGGGTGTACTGTAGGGGTAGACACGGCCCGAGAGGAAGTATGGGGAGACAGGGGGGATTGGGGAAGGTAGGCCTGAACTACTAGTCTCCAGCAAGTGACTTGGCACACGGGACGTCGCCAGCAGACCTAAGCACTTGACAGAAGATGTCAGCACAGCAGGATAGGGGTGATTGCCCTCGTGTTACTCAGGAAGGCAGGAAATTGCCATAGATCCAAGCATCATAAAGAGACGGGGCTCCTTAACATGGGTTTCACTATTGGTCTCCTGCAAGTAACTTGGCGGGCAAACTGTCACCAGCAGACCCAAGCACTTACAGAAGGTGCCATCAGCCTAGGAAAGGATACAGCTCTTGTGTTACTCACTACGGTGGTACATCGCCAAAGATCCAAGAATCACGTAGAGATGGTTCTCCCTGAAAGTGCGATTGGGAATAGTGGTTGCGGCTCATGACTGCTCCTGTAAGAATGTTCGAGGTTCTGTGGATGAAGTAGGAGATGGCAGTAGCAGGTAGAGAAAAATACAGAGCTTTGAGTGATAACTCAACCAAGTTAGCATTATGTCTGTTTATAGTCTGAACAATAAACACACATAAACCGGTCTGTACCCTGATGAGATGATCCTACGATGCCAACCAGAGTGGTACCTAGACTTTGGTGGAAGCACACAGAGGAGGGTGAGGGTTACCTCCAATCAAACAGTACTCTGACTCATGACTCTTAAGTGCAGAGCTACTACGTAGCTGAGAAGCATGGAAGCATTCATGAGCTGACAGGCAGCATGGCGCTCTAGACTAAAAACGACAATCAACTAGTGGTAGCGATGACTGATGAAGTCGGTGCGTGGTCGGGCGAGTAACATCCTACTATTGAGCTGTGCAAGTAAGCGTTGGCTAATGACCTCGGTGCAGGTTCAGGCAGAGTAATTCTCAACAACTGAGCTGCGTAAGACAGCAATGGCTGATGAATTCGGTGTGCAGACGGCAGAGTAACACCCTAAAAACTGAGCCACGTGAGACAACGATGGCAGATGAATTCAGTGCCCGGTTGGACAGAGTAACACCCTAAAACTGAGCCGTGTGAGACAGCCCAGAGCACAGAGTTTGCACAGGCAGAAAAGGGGTAGCAGAGAGGTCGCGGAGAGAGAGGACGGTGGAGAAGTAGCAGACATGGGCGAAGGCGGCCAAAGCTGGCAGCTTGTTTCCCCTCCACGGCCGAAGGCCGCAGGTAAGCGTTTACAACGTAGTGCAAAGCAACTTGCGGTACAACAGGAGCATCAGCTGGCCGAGCCAACCACGGGCTTCAAGGGCGAGCTGTGGCGTAAAATCTATTCTTAGGAGGGAACCGCGGCTGTGGCGAGGCTAGACTGTGTTAATAGCAACGCCCGTGATGCGTCAAGACCCTCTCCCTCCTAAAGTTAGCTGGAGCAACAGGCACAGATGACTAACATCTTCTCTAAGGTGACTGGACTCTCTCTCGTAGGCATCTGGAATGGTGGTGGTCTCTGTCCCTCTCTCTCGAAGACAGCTGTCCCCCTCACGTTTAACCCATGTGTCTGGTATAAGCAAAATGATATTACAGTTAAAATGATTAACATGACCAAACAGCTTGCGCTTAGTGGTGAGGATATGATGGATGCTATTCCCTACCCTCAGGTACAGGAATGTGGTACATATATGGCTTACATCCTGGGTACATACAATTATATAACCCCAGTTCTTAAGGTTAATATTGAATGTGATAAGTGGTTGCAAAATATTTACATAGCCCATTGCCATGCTAGAGAAAAAGGTGTACTGATGGCAAGGATAGTAAAATCCCTATAACGGCATAGCAATTATGATACCATTGGAAAAGCAAAAGCTACTCTAAGTAGTCAACATTATCAGAAATAAACACCAAGTGCTGGGTAAATATTGTCTTTTTACTTGATCTGAAAAAAGAAAAAAAAAAAAAAACATACAGAAAACAACAGTTAATTAGGACCATCCTCCAATCACAAATAGTGTGCTGAACAACAGCTAGGAAATAAGATTATTTTAAAATAAAACTATAGAAAATATAGGGGAGAGGGTACACACATGCACGCACACGCCCACACACACACACACACACACCCCCTCCCCCCCATATAACGTCCGTAACTTTGTACAAAGGAAAATTAGAAGAAATGTGTACAAATAAAAAGTTAAATTAATATAGCTTACCATCATAAATTAAAATTATAAAATTTTATAACAAGTTAATTAAATAACATAATTTGACAGTTTTTTAAACCAATACTTGTTTATTGTTTTAATTCAGTAATTTATTTTTATAATAATAATGTGATAATGTACATTATAATAATGGACCTAATCTCTCTGCAAATTGTAAAATATAAAAAAAAAATTGGGTGAGGGGGCAGCACTTTTGCACGACCTTACAAGCGGCAAATTGGGTAATCTGGCCCTGGGATCCCCCTTGAGATGCAATCACCCACCGCAGGAATTGTTTTGTTCTTGTCTGAGTGTGTATGTCCTGTTTTCCTATTCCTACCCAAAGAAATCCCAGTGGATGTGGTAGGTTACTGGGTTAATGGGGGACTGCAGATAACATCAAGTTAAATAGGGACAACCCATCTGCAATAAGCAGACGAAACCCCAGAATAAAGGGCTGCAGGGCCACCATATTCTCCAGTGGGAAGTTCTACCCATTTGGATCTCCAGTCGGTTCACGACTGGAGAAACTTTTGAAAATCAACCTTTGAAAAAACACCCTACCTGTTAGCTACATGCATATAACATTGTAAACAGCGGCAAGCACTGATACAGTTATGCCGTTAGGTTGCCAACACAAAGAGAGGAAATAGTTCCAAAGTTTTAACGTAATTGTTAATTTATCGCTTACAAATGGGTGTCGAAAAGACTTGTATCTTATTATGCCAATTATTAATGACGTGGTGCTAACGTATTTAGATTTCAACGTTTCTTGCATAGTCACATGATCACGCTCAAGGTGAAAGTAACGCAGCCATTTGTTTACTAACTTTCGTTCAATGTGTTGTTGACACACGTGCCAGAGAATTTGTGCAATTATCTTGTTTAACCTATAATAATTCATTTATTTGTCTTGTTTTACTAATATCCGCTCTTTATTACTTGGTTTTTAATAACGTATGATTTTAATTTGTGCTCACTTTCTCGTTTTGTTTTTGTGTGTTTCGTGCACATGTATTTCCTTTGCCACTCTATTCTAACATTGCATTATTTGCACATAAGAATTGTTTTCACATTGTCGAAGACGTAGAATCCTTCACTTGCAAACTCTGCCGTCCTGTTGAAAACCGTCACAACCATTTTTAAATAATGTTTTACAATTGCGCAAAACATCCAACTCAGTCTACCACCACGCCATTTTAACGTCTGTAGCAATTTCGATCAATACTGATGATCTTGCCTTCGATGTACGGGAATTTATCGAAAGTCACTAACAATCGAATTGTAAATAGACAACAACTATCGATTCATCAAAATACTCGCATTTTGGGTTTATAGAATGAAATGTTTTTCGCTGGCATCGCATATTCGTTTGTGTGAAATTCTCAAGATTAAAAACTTTACGCTTGTGGAATATCCATTAATAATATATACATGACTTTTATAATGGGTACGTGCATGGACGAACACATGTACACACACACAGTGGAATGTAAACATTTCCATGTGACTGCCACGTGGCAGTCACATGGCAATGTTTGTTTACCTTTGGCGGAAGGATACAAAATGGGCTTTAAAGTAAATCTTTAGCAGGGCTTCAAGAAAGTCTCTTCCAGTCGTGAACTGACTATCTATTGTCAAGCTCACTAAAAAATTTCTGTTGAGTCTGACCCACGCAGATTTGTGGCCTCTGATAAGTTCAAGTGTTGAAAAGGTTTGGGCAACTCTTAACAGTATGGAGAGTATGGAGCAGCGCCGGAATGCAAGGGCAGGGGAAATGGAAGATTTCCAAGAAAACCTGCCGTCCAATGGCATTGCCCGGCATGATTCCTACATGCTAAATCCGGGGGTGACCTTGCTGGGAATCTAACCTGGTTCATCTTGGTTGGAAGCAAGTAGTCTAACCACTAAACGACCGCGGCCCCTCTGCAACACAATTCAAATTACAGCTGCCTTCCCATATCTAGCTGTCTAGCAATTTTAGGCATGTGAATAGAAATTGCAGATCCAGTCATGATGAGGCAGTCGGTGTAGCGAGCATAGCCTCCGAACTTCTTCGAGAGTAACTCAAATGCTAAGGCTTCTTGTCCCTAATGGATAGTCTGTTAGCGGTTGCAAGCAGTAGAGTATCGTGGTGCTTGTAAAAGAGAGAAGTGTAGGTGATGGCTGAAGAACAACTGGCATTTTCTCAGGCTGCAACTATATAGTGGTGGCAGCTGCATAACTGACTGCACATGAGAGGGGATGGTATGGGATAGCGGCCAACCTAGACAAGATTGCAAAACGGCAACTGGCGGTCAGGTGGTGGTATCTACGCCTGTTTAGGGTCAGAAAAACTTTTTTTCAATCACGTCACATCTTAAGCTACAGTGGGAGGTGTCCAGGCAAGGTATAACAGTGGTGATGATGGTTTTAGGTCAAACAGCATGCGTCACAGTGAATTTACAATTTAGAAAACTATATACCACACTTCCACCCATATTTAGTATTTTTGGAAGTGATTCAGTGACTCTGTGATAAGTCATAGTGTAATATAAAATTTAATACATTTTCTGATACTGCCATTGTATATTTCTCAGATCCATTGTTTTGTCTTCTCATTCTCAGTCTTTACATTCAGACTATTATGTTATGTCAGTACATTCAATGAAAATACAACTCCGTAATGTAAACTTCTACTCTACTTCACTCAGAGCAATCTGTTTTATCACCTCACGTCTGTGCTCCTCCATGGGAGGGGCTTTCAATTTCATGGGGCCAATACAGTAAGTCTCTTACGGACACATCTATAACATATTACTTCAATTATTAATATACTGCAGCATATGGCCGCTGCATATGCTTACATACTTTTGTTATGGAAATTATTTTAATATTTTGTGAAGTTCAAATGTGTTTAAAATATTTTTATTTTAATGATTTCAGCCCTTAACAAGTATTATTTTCATTTATTTTGATTTAAAAGTTGAATACAAGTGGATACTGTAATAAGGATAAGGTTAGTTTTGAAGCCACCTTATTTTATTTATTTGGTTAAATGCTTGAGTTTTTTGTTTTATTTCATGGTTTTGAATTTCTTTATGTTTTCTCACTTTTTGAAATTTATTTGATTTTATTTTTTGTTCATCGTTTGTAACTCTGGCTGTTAGAGCTTTGAATTTATCGAATTGTAGAACATTTTTAAAAAGCTTCTGTTTCTCCTATTGCAGACGCTTAAGCAAGCTTTAATAGCCGTTCATGATTTATAATAACTTTGTGGTTTTTTATACAAAATGGTAAAAGATACATACTTTAATTTAGCAAGAAATGGCAAGCCACACAGGTTTATGTATGAGAAGAGACAAATATAGCGAATTGTTGGGTTTGTACTGTAATAAATGTTACATCACGTGTTTAAAAAAAAAATTCCGTTGACTTATGCTAAAATCTTGCTGAAAATCGCTCAAATTGACACTGTTACACGTGGTTGTGATTTTCACCACCAATTTAATAATAAAATAAACGTTCTAAGCTGACACTTTGCCCACAGCATAAGAGCCTGAGTAGACTTTCATGAACTACCGACAAGTTAGCGTGTGAATTATTTTAAAGTTAAAAATTTGTCATAGTAACTTTTTGAAACATTTCCCAATAATTAGTTTAATGTTTTCACTCACTATTCATGTACAGGTGGCTTAGATATAAATGTCATATACATTATTTTTAAAACGTCTGTTTTTTTAGTTTTTCTGTCAGTAATTGTAATAAAATGGACCATTCAGTGAATAATTAAAGTAATTAAATACTGTTTGGAAAAGAAAAAAAAAATTCATTCTTCACAAAAATTATGTTTAATCCAAATTAATTTAAATAAGCTGGACTATCATTCAATTTGCAGTACACTTTTGAGTACCACTGTAGTTCAACTATACACAAGTTGACTACCATTTGAATAGCCTTTTAGACAGATTTATCTTATATTGTACTGTTTTACTTGTTATGTGTAATAATAAAACCTCCTATACTACCACTGAAAAGAGTTGGCACACAATTATTAATATGTGATAACTATAACTATGTATATTTTATCACAATACATATGGTAACACAGCATGTTGCAATTTCTAGGAAGAAATGTGAGACTGTTACCCATTTCCTGCCCCACACCAGCATTCCATTCCCTTGTACAGCTAAAAATACAATAGCACTTTCTGGCCTAGACTCTTGACCTGTGTCACAACTGTTGTTTTCACGGTTCTCTGGCCCATTGTTACTCATGGCTGAAGCTCAAATTGGGTACCTTATGGGTTGGTAAACAGCCTCTAATTATGCCACCCAAGGTCTCCTTGCCAGATAACCTATACAACAGACGCGGGCTCTTAGACATCGGGACCCACTTGTTGGGTACCGCCGAAGCTTGCCATCTGGCACTGGCTATACCTGCATCTAGGGCGGGTGGCCTAGGAGTAACTGACACTTAAAGGCCTGGCTGGGGAATTAGTATAACCATTCCCTACAGATGCAAGTGGTAAGAAAACCGGGGAATAGTTTGGTTAACTAACAAATGTCAGGAGGCGGTATCTGCCCGCGAGAGTTTTTATGCGCACTAGGCTGAAATCAACTTCTGGCTTACGACCTCCGGAAGCTGAAGTGAAGAGTGCTAAGCTGGAGCTAGAATAGCTCCTCGATCAATTGCCTCATGTACCGGAGTACAGGGTAGGGGTCCTTCTCCGGAGTTTTAACGGGTGATATGAGGGGAGGTAGCTGCCGCTCGACCTCCGTATCTTCCCTAGTTTGGTGTCATGTTCAGACTTTGGGGCAGGAGGCAGGCTAACCTCCTTACTGGCTTCGGCCTTGGCGGATTCCTCTAGAGTGGTGGTAGGGGCCTTGATAATTAAATAAGTGAGGAGGTTCACCCATAGGCCGTGAGGTGGCACATCTCTCTGCACTGGCTCTTTTCTTTAGTCATTTTCTTAGAGCAAGAACATAGGAAGGTGGATTAGCCAACATGAGGAAAACACACTTGTTCTTCACTGGATTTTATTTACCACACTGGCAAGAGTTCAATTTACATACATAATAGCTTGAGAACACTTGCTTAAAATACACTGGAAAAACACTGAAATACACCTTACCTATGCTAATACCACTACCGCAAGGCACTGAACATAGTTTACACAACCGGAAATAGGCGACAGTGCGTGCAACAACGGGCACTTGTTCCGGCAAGGCGTGGGATGCTTTCCCAGTGTCCACGTAGATCTGCACCATGGCGGTTGGAGTAGGAGGTAGAGAGATGTCAACTGAGTGTATTTCAGCCCTTGCACCTAAGTAGAGGCTGACAGTGGTTGCGCGTATTTTGGCCCTGGCCCCACTGACAGGAGGTTTTGAGGTGTGTCCTACTACCGCTGAGTATATTTTGGCCCCTGGGTAGCAGAACAAGGTGTAAGGAAAGGCAGGAATCCTCTGTCGCCACTGAGCGTATTTTGGCGCCCAGGCTAGGAGGATGGGTTATAGGTAGTGACACTGAGCGTATTTCAGCCCCTGGTGAGTGGGAGGGTGATTGGGTGCAGACAGCATGTGGACGCTGGGGTTCCACCTCGGGGAAGGTTCCCTGATGCACTCTCTGCTTTGCCCTGCCTACAACAGGCTCATATACCTGTCCGGCTGCGGGAAGGGTGAGGGCAACATCACAAAATGGCAGCTGCTTGAGTGGAGGGGTAGTGCGCAACCCCTCTTATGGCCGAAGCAAAAGCCCAATGGACACTGCTCTCATAAAATTTCAGTGCACGCAAATATTTTACGTAAAAAAATTACTAGCACCATAAAGAATTACTTAATTATAAATTTCCACGTGTTCATTACACTTTTACGTTATTTACAAACACCATTTTACTACGTAGAATGGTCCCTTTTTTTAATACAGGCAGCAACTTATTCTTCTTACGGAATATTTATCTCATGCAGCTATTATTACGCGACACATTTCTTGTGGGCATAATCGTGAAAGCCATACAGACATAGTTACTTCCTTTATTACATTAAGGTTAAATATTATTATTGCCGCCCAAAGTTTTAGCTTCATATTAACCAAGACGTTAACATAAATAAGTGCTGCTCGTCTACTCTACAAGACGTTAATACAAATGTAGTTTGTCGGCTATACTCGCATAACACGTATGATACAGTAACGTGATATATATTTGGATAGGACTTAGGTAAGAACCTCTGCACACGTAACAACCTTATCCAGCTCCTTAATGTACTTCTTAACAGGCAATCCCTATGTATTCTACAGATTGTAATGATCTGTGCTTACACATGTGCCATTCCCTATCCCTCAGGTGAGTGAAGGGTATAACAACATAACATGAATAAATAGGTGATGGTTACTAGCTATTTACCGGTACATTTGTTTTTAATATCCTTCATGTCATCTGTCTCGAACAACCCACCAAATACTTCCCAATCCATGTTCAACACATATTGCTAGGGGAGGAGAAATCATAGGCGAGCAAGTTTGGCAGCCCTACACACTGCCCAGCTTCTCAGTAACCCCAATCATTACTGCAAGTACATGAATGCTGCTAGCAGCCCCCACTCTCAGGAAAGCTATCATGAAAACAATCTCCACAATATACATCCACACAGCTGCATGCCACCATAACATACACAAGCAGCCTACCAGGCCAATCCATGCGGCTACCACATTATTACTCACATGCCTACTGCAGAGTAAAACAAATACAGTGAGCCCAGCAGCATAAGGCGAATGGGAAGGTAAAAACAAACTGACAAATCCAAGTTGTTTTCTACCACTTCACCTTAAGCTCAGAGAGTTTAAAATTTAAAATATTGGGTCCATCCTTAAACTTAAAAACTGCTATGGGCTAACTGAGTATCATTGAAAGACCTGCTTAAGATTTACTTGCGTGTGCATTGTGTATTCTTCCACCATTTGTAAAAAAATAAAAATTAATATTGCTGTAGAATTGATCACTTTATTCACGTGTCGGTCAAGTGAATCTGTAAAATTGTTAGGAAAGTAAATATTTACGAATTTGCTAATTCTTACACTTTTATGTGTTAAGAAAATACAGAAGGCAAAACAAAAATAATTTCAGTGTTCAGAAATGTTTACCTAACATTTTAAATTCCACGTTAAGACATGGAACTACATTCCCCCCATCATTACCGTCTTTATTGGGCATATGCTAGTCAGTGAATCCATTGAAAAGATATGCAGGTAGGGACAGCAAAATATTTGAAGGTTAATTTAAAAACTCAAAAGTGCTTAATTAACTGTGAACAGTCTACAAAAATGTCATAGATGCTAGAGGTGGAGTGGGACACAGTGACCAGGCAAGTACTTCCCTATGGGTGTGGCAATGGCCCTCACCTGGAGGTCATGTATTTGCAGTTGGTACTTGTGCAGCACAGCCTGAACTGCAGAGATAGTGCTCTCTGCAAACGCAGGAGATGTTGGGGTCCTCTGACTTCGCTTGGGCGACCTGCCACAGGGGAAAAAATATATTGGTACATACTCATCCACAGTTAAGACACAATTTTAGTGTTTATAATTATACAGTCTGGTTCTTTAACATGTATGTTTGCTGGTTAAACAATGAATTATGGAATTTGTTAACAATTTAATTTCCCGATCATTGTGTTACCTTACACAAATTCATAATCATGAAACTGTTGATTAATTTCAGTGTTGGGTAAGTTAGATTTTAAAAATAACTTCAGTTAAGCTAAGTTACTTTAGAAAGTAAAGTAACTTCAACTACTTTTCGTTATTTTTGGACAAAATGTAACTGGGTGTTAATTTTAAAATAACTTAACTGAACTCCGTTACTAAGTAGGTGACTTTCATTTGTATATGTCTCATTTAGCTCAGAATACTGTTGAAAATAAAAAAGTGATAAAACATACAATATTTGTTAATATAGGCTGTAAATAACAATATTATAAGAATAAAACTAACAGGTACACCATTAAAAAAACATGGAAATCTAATAACTAGAAAACTACTGAAATTTGAATAAATACATTATTTTATTAAATAAGATTCCTCCCTAAGAATTTGTACAGTCAGTGACACAGTAAGGCATATGTATATTCCACTTTTCGTTACTTATTTTCTATTATCATAAATCTAACACCACAGTACACAAAACTTCTGCAGTTCTGTAAATACCAAAAATTTTAAAATATTTTATTGAACAAACAGTGTGTTTAACAGCAAAGCCATTGAGAAGGAGTACTGTCAGTAGTATAAAAAGAATAACAAATGTTATAAGGATTATAATACAGAAAATTTTACTCTCAGTTTTAGTAACACACTGTAATTTTACAGTATATAGTAATTGAAATATTTGGGCAATATTTAATTTTTCTCTATTTCTGTAAAGGATAGTAACTCATTCAGTATTTAGAATATCATGGCAGTAATAATTTGTTTGTATTTTATATATATTTTCGTTTTTTTCACTTTTTAATTGGGTTAGTAAGTTTGACAAGCCCATCATATTGTGCTACATGACGAAATAAGGAAAGTGCAGGTGGTAACATTTGGCCGACGTTACCAGCCACATGAATGTAATGCTATATTTGCAGAGCCATGTCCGCGTTTCTGTGATTTTTTTAGACATTACCGCACCACGCGATGCCAGAATTGGGCAGTGTTCAGATGATTAAACTTTTGATCAATATATAGAGCAGGTACGACCCTTGCCAGTAACAGAAATAACCAAAGCCAAAAAGCGCTCATGTAGAGAGGAGCAGAGAGCCACCATCGTTTTTTCAAGTGAACATCGACAGGCTACGATTCTATTTCTTTCTTGTTTTTACTGCCGCACGTGATAAATGTTTTTGTATGCCAATATTGTAGAAGAAACGGAAATAAATCTTCAGTGAACAGTTTACTGCTTCACCCTTTTCTTTACTTACTTTTGCCACTCTTTTTATCAACGAACATTTTTTTCTTTTCAATTCAGAGTATCATGCTTTCATACTGAGCTAGTTAAAGCTAATGTTTATAGCGAACTCCATTTGAGTCTTCGCACAGAAACATTACAACACTTACAAAATGGAAACATAAAATAAGACGAAGTTTATTTCAGTGGATATATAACTTGTATTAAAAAAAAAAATATATATATATATATCTAATATATAAAATTCTCCCGTCACAGTGTTAGTCACTGAACTCCTCCGAAACGGCTGGACCGATTTTTATGAAATTTTTTATGTGTACTCGGTAGGTCTGAGAATAGATTTATATCTATTTTTTACACCCCTAAGTAATAAGGGTAGCCACCCCCAAACAATTTTTTTTTATTGTTTAAACAAAATTTTTATTTTTTATTTTTTTATGATGTGGCATCAAAAAATACATACCCTCCTAAATTTTCACCCTTCTACCACCAACCCTTATTTTTTTATAGCGATATTAGTAATTTAATAAATTTTACCCTAGGTCGATAAGTGATCAATTATCATCGATCATTTATCGATCTAGGTTACAATTTATTCCCACCAGGTGTCTCCCAGTGACACAGCAAAACAACGTTTGCCGGGTCAGCTAGTATGTATATATAATTATATATATATATATATCCTATATAACTGTTCAATAGTCACAAAAAAAATTGTATTCCAAAACTGAAATTACTTTTCAATAATTAATTATAACATAATTAATTATTTTTTTTTGCATTTCTTTTGAAATGCCAAAACACATAATTACCCGTAACAAGCGTTTCATACTGTCTTTAACGTTAAAAGTACAATATTTTTTATTTAAATGAATTTTACACACACGTACTTGTACAGTATACGTACATCACTATACTAATTTTGACGTCAGTACGAACTAAAACACTGAGTGAAGTGTGTTGGCAGTTTTCATGTAAAATGTTTATCAATTTGATTTCTGGTGGGCTATCTGTAACAAAAATTGAACACTAGAACATTACTTTAATTTGCAGATATCAAACATAACAAAAGTATGGTAGTGTTAAGTAGTTTTCTACACATGTTTACATTAAAATAGTTTTAGTGCTCACATCGCATACGAAATAACATTATGTAGACCTACGTTTATTTAATCAAAGCCAAACAAAAAACTGGTTTGCCAAATATGTGCGGAAATTATAGCATTGCCTCTATATTTTGTAGATTTTCAAAATATGTTATTTGCTTAGCTGTAAATACATCTAGAACCTTTTATTCTAGTAACAGGTAAAAAATTTGTGACAGATTTTGTACAAAATACAAGAAAACATTTTGGACGTGACTAAGTACCAGATTTTCAAAACTTTGGCCACAGAGAACTTAGGTATACAAAGGTTAAATATAAATAGCCCCATATTCCGTGAACTCCAGCCGCACACGCTACCAAAATGGCGTAACTGACCAGCAACATGTCAGAATTCTGTTCCCTAATCAGCACCGGGTAACTAACTAGTCAGCCAGCAGTTAAGCCATTAGGGCAAATTTCGTAGCACGCAGTAACCAATCAGACCTGAGGCCCGTTTCCAGAGAGTCGCACAATCAATTAGTAAATGGGTACGCCCATATCAAAGAAACCGCAACGTTATTTCGTCTCTGTGTATTTTTCTATTCTGTACTTCGGCTGTGTATGAATTGTTGTATTTGTAGTTTAGTAATTTGTGATTTAGTAGCTTTCTGTTTAGATACTCTCATTAGTCCTTTCTTTAGCGATTGTAAAAATGCATTAAATGCCAAAAGGGATTGCAATGCTTAGAAATAAACGTAACTTATTTACATAATTCTTGAAATACTACATATGTAGATGTTACTACATTTCAAAATGAAATTTACGCATATCATTAGTATGCTTTAAGAAAATTGTTAATAAAAGTACGTAACCATTTGGTTGAATAAATCTGCCGATTCGAACGCCTTATTGTGTACATGTGATACAAACACACCCACGTAAATTTTGGGAATTTTCTTAAATTTAGGTGTTTCCTCAGGTTAGAAGATGTTCTCGATGAAGATAAATATTTGATAAGGCATAATAAACATTTACCTTTTAACATTTGCATCATCATTATGTTAAATACTAAGAAAGAAATAATCTTTATGTTTAGAAAATGACCAACAATTTTCTTCACTGTCCGTATCCATTTTAGCATTTCGAAAGCACTAGATAAAAGATAAAATAATCATGAAACGGATAGGGCAGATGGCAAGAGTACTAATTCTAGGAATATGGTCCGACATCAAGCGAGCACACCCTGCTTCTTTAACTCGTTCCCCTTACTTCAGCTATTCTCGTTGCACATGAGATGCAACTACAGTATTGTAAAGCGAAAAGTAATGTAAAAGTAACTTTTATTTTTTCTGTCCATTACAGTTAATGAGTACAAGTTACCTTGCGAAAATGTAACTAGTTACCACTAAAAGTTACTATAAAGTAACTCGTTACAGAGTAACTAGTTACTTTTATAAAGTTACAATCCAAAACTTATTAATTTACATTCTAACCAGTAAATTATTTAAAGAAGATAAACAGAAATAACACAAGCATAAAATGATTGGCACAACATGTCACATCAGCAACCTATAGCCATTCCGATGCCAGTCAGATGAATTCAACTTGTGCACTTCCACTTAATTTACAGCATGTGAAAAAAATGAAGTTGATGTGCCACGGGCAACATTGATCATCCCTCTTGTCTCTACCACAGCTGCACCCCCCTCTCTTGTCAAACTCCGTTAGCAATACATGCCACTACATCGACTTAATACAAGGATAGCAGCCTGCAGAGCTGCTGCTATTGCCTGTATGCCGACTACCCGCATCGCACCACCGCTCAACGCCTGGGAACCAGACAGCTTACACAACTCCGCCAGTCGCTGTCAGAGGAGGGGTAACCAACAGCGCATTCTGGCCATGCAGCCAGCATCCTTGCTCTCTCTCTCTCTTTCTCTCTCTGCCATCCTAGTGCCCTCTTGCTCGCCCTGGACCTAGTGTATAAATACTGGCTGCGGACCAAAGTTCAAGGCTGATTCACCTCAGCACAGTTGCAGAATGTTACTCTGCCCGAGTGTGCTCCAACTTCTGCTACATCCATAATCTCTACGCTTCAATTCAGCTTAGCCACAGCACTAACCCCTTGTTCTCGCTAGCCAAGTATGTTGTACATTGGAGTCCCCCTCGCCCCATCAGCTTATGCGTTGACCCAGCACTGACCCAGCTGAGATGAGTAAAAAAGCTCTCAGGGTGTGTAGGAGTTGTGGCAGTCTCACCCTGTTGCAGTTACAGCATGGTGACATTACCAGTGGAGTCTAAATTGGTCAGTTTTTGTTTTACAAAATTAGTACCTAATTAAACAAAGTCATTCTTGGGAAGGTCAGGGATAAATTGTATAACATGTGATTTTTCTGCGTGAGCCATTCAAAAGTGACTTACGTAAAATTGACGCTCCTCGCTCCCTGTGATATACAGGATGATTCGTAGGGTTCAAGTTACCTCCGTGGCACAGACTACGGGAACCTTGGGTGTCGAGGGTTTAAACCTTGAGTAATAGTTTGTCTCCTTTTCTCTGCTCTATCTTTCTCTGTGGCTTTAAAGGTAATGCATCATCGGGGGTAATTTGGAGTCTTATTTTACTCTGTTTTACCAGGATGGCTGTCATCCTCTGTGGTGGGGGAGGGGTAGGGTGTGTCACTGTTCTTACCAGGGGAGAGGTGGGTCTGCGACTGATGGCGGCTGCGATGTAGGTGGTATCTCGAGTGGTCCCTCCTTCTGTTCCAGTCCGCCTCAAAAGAGGGGGTGGGGGGGGGGAAAGCAATAACTACCTAAGGATCAGCTAAATGGAATTTAACTAATAAATTAGGTAGTCAGGATATGGGTTATGTGACGTAGTTTAATTAGTCATAAAACAGACACACTGCCTGAGTCTGTACCAAACCTGTTAGGGGCCTTAAGGGCGGGATCAAATATCAACGTTACTAGGAGCGTAAACCCACTGATGATCTTAATAATTAAGGATGTTAGGCCCCGGGCACACAAATACTTAAGACGTCACTTGAGCAACAAACGCCGGCACGTAGTTGATTGTGGCTCCTGCTGGGGTTGATCCGGCAGTAGGTTGAGGTTGGGTCAGCTGGGTGGCCCTTCACTGGCTCTCAGCTGGGTCTTGTCGGCATGGTGGAAATAGCTGGGACCCAGATTTTCCACTGATCTGTTCGCGTGTGCGGTCTCACCCAAATTATGCCATCTTTTACCTCGTACCGGTCAGGATGTTTCTTCAGTAATTCCCGTAAGTCAGGGTTGACTTGCTGTTGGTCTCTTAAAAAGATCCTTGTTTTTGCGGAACTTGACTAGATGTAGCTCTATGTTATCTGGCCATGGTAGTTAAGGGGGCGAAGGCGGCAGCGTTCGCCACAATCGTCAGCTCCTCTTTCCTTGCTGGGAATCTGCGGTTGGTGAGATAAATGCATCTGGTAACTTGTTGATCAAGGCTGGGCAATGCTGGATTATGAATGAAAATTCCATTAGAAATAAGGCCCACCTACCCAATTTTGCCTTTTTGCAACACATGGTTATTCATGTAAGGGCATTATTGTCAGTTCTGAGGATGAATAGTTGGTCCTCTAGGTAATAGTGGTATTTGTAGACAGACCAAATAACCGCCAGGCACTTCTGCTCATTCTATGGTAGCTGCATTTGTCCACATTTTGCATGGTGCTGGCATATGATATAATCTGCCGTTGGTCATGTGAATGTTCCTGGTACAGGACCGCTTCCATTTCGGTTCCGCTTGCATCAGCCTGCAGGACCAGGGATAGTTCTGGCAGAGGCTGGTAGAGCATGGGTAAGTGGCAAAACCTCGTCTTCAATTTGCAGAACGCTTCCTCATGTCGATCGATCCACTTCCAGCGAGTGGAAGGAGTTCATTGAGGGAGGCCATAAGGATGGCAACGTCTTCTACGAAATCTCAGAGCCAATTGCAGAGCCCCAGGAATTGCTTAAATTTTCTATGGTTAGTTGGTACTCCAGCCTCCTGCACCTTCTCTGGCTTCAGTTAATTCCCGTCCGGAGTAGTTATATGTCCTAAGAATTCTATCTGGTTTTTCCTGAAGTGGCACTTTTCTAGTCGGCAGGTAAGTCCATGTAGTTCATATCATTCCAGGACTTTTTTCAAATGTACCTGATGTTCTTCCCATGTTCGGGAATATATGATCACATTGTCCAAGAGTAAGCCAGGTAAAACTTGCCCCTATAGCCAGTCAAAACCATGGGTAACATCAATCGCTGGAAGGTGGCGGGTGGGTTTTTCAACCCGAAGGGCATTACGTGAAACTGCAGCATTTCGCCTTCTGGGCTGGTGAACAACACAGTGTATTTTCTGGAAGATGAGTGTACCGGGATTTGCCAGTACCCACTGTGCATGTCTAAAGTGGAGAATATGTGAGCGTCTCCTAGGTCGCGGAGTATATTAGCGCTATCGGGTACGTCACATCATTCAAGGCCTGGTAGTTGATACAAAAGTGGAGCTCCTCATCCTTCTTCGGCACAAGGGCTACTCTGACATTATACAGATTATACAGTAAGTCGGTCGGCTCCACTATTCCTTGCGCCTTAATTTCAGCTACCTGGTCTAATATTATCTGCCTGTGATAGGCTGACAGGTTGTCTGGTCTGCAGTATATGGGATGATGATCTTTTAACCATATTACATGCTGGATGACGGTGGTCTGATTTAATCTGCCGGTATGCTTGACTATGGCTATATGGGTGTTAAGTGTCTGTAATAGGGTCCTAAGCTGGTCGACTCCTAGTTGGTGGTTCACTTCCTCACTGCAGATTTCTTGTTGTGTTTGTGGGTTTGTTGGGGCTTCCCAGTTTATGGCCATTCTATCCTGCTTGCCTAAATATAATTGCTGTTGTCCACAGACAATCATACAGCTTTGGCTTGTTAGCCATGGTTGTCCGAGGATAACCTCTTCCCCTTTAGTGGGGTGCAAAATAATTCAGTTTCTACTGTTTCTATACTTGTGAACACAGGCAACGTGACAATTCATTCTATGGCCAGTCGTAACTCACACTAGGCCATTTGGATTATTCGGGAGCTTTTCTTTATCCGGGTTTTCTGGTCAGGTGTAAGCAGCTAGCTTTGAATGAAATTTCCGGTTGCGGTGGTATCCAGAATGGCCTTAATATGGCGGTTGTTGATTTGGACCTCAAACCGAGGGACGTGTGCTCCAGGCCTCAGATCATGTAAGGTTTGTATTGGTAATACCCTATCACTTATGTCAGGGGCGACGGATGACTCAATGTCCCGGCAGCGGCCCCTGCTTCTTGTTGATCTGGTACTTCCCCTTCCATGTCGTAAGGGGTTAACTGGGTCGGCACTAGCGACTATAATGCAAGTTTTCACTTTGGGGCAGTTGCGATATAGGTGCCTCTCTGGGCGATACCAACACCTCAGCAATGACCTCCCCTCGTCACTTCTGGCTGATTTGGAATTCTCTGTCGTTTGCACTGGGTGGACGACACTTCCTCCTGTTTTTGCTGTTTCTGCGTGTAAAACTCTATGCACAGGGCGGTGAGAACATCTTCCCCAGTGAACTTACTGTTCAGGTGAGCAGCAAATTGGTCCCAGTTTGTCACAAATTTGCCATACCGATTCCACCAGGTAAGGGCAGTGCCCTATAACTGGTCATGTGCCTTCAGCACCCATCGCTTGTTGGGAACCCCGCCGGCCTTGAACTCGTGCTCGCAAGTATTTATAAAAAACTTGGGGTCTTCATGGGGCCTTCCTGAAAATTCAAGCAGTACTATCGTTTCGAGTGTTCTCTGTTCCTGTTCTGGTCGGCTATCAGGGGCTCAGCTGGGGTTCGAAGGGTGTTCCCATTCCACTAATCTTTGGCATATCTCACAGTAATATACCATGCTTCTTGTGCTATTGGCATTGTCGGGCCACCCCAAACAAATATGGTGGAACATGTGCGGACATGTCGCACATTGGTTTGTCGTGTGTTGTGTCCAGAGCAATTAAGTAGGTCGCAGCATGTTTGCTGCTCCCAGCAACGGAGACAGTGGAACTCTATCCCTTTGGTTGGTTGGAATGTGTCGCACCAGCTGATACACTCGTAGCAATAGCGCTGCAGGTAATGGCTGCATTTGATCATGTACAGTCCTGTTCCACGAAAATGGAGAGCGCTGCATTTGTCCGGCTGGTAACTTTCATACAAGATTTTATCCCCTCTTCCCACATTCCTCCTCTGGAGGTTATTTTGGGTTATTTCGGCTAGTGTTCCATCGGTCCTCGCATCTCTCCTCCCCTGTCCTGTGATACGCATCTCCTCCATACTGCTTACCTGCCTCCTATCAGGATTTCTCATTAGCAGGCCTAGTTTAATCGACTTGTCTCAGGCTAATAGGTTATGGGGCGCAACGGGGTTTTGTTCGGGACTCCCCAAAGTCTCACTGTACATTCTGACTAGCTCGGCAGGGGCAAGACCTCTTCTCTTGTGTATCCTGTAGTCTGGTTCTGTTCCTCTGCCTACACAGAATTCACTTGGAGAACAAGCAAATAAATTAAAACCAATAAACAAATTATATGAAAACCAATAGGCAGAATTCACCATAACAAAGTTTATTCATGCAGAATATACAATCTGTATATGACCAAGTACACGCAAGTCACGTGTTGTACCAACAAGCTTTCTATACAACCATATTTCATCTCCAAGTTCAAGTTTAATTTTTTTACGGGAATACAATAAAGGACTAAAATACAGACTAATAAACGCAGTTCGATTAACAACAGCTTCATGTACAGGAACATTCTTCCAACATATAATATCATGAGGATCCAAAGCAGACAAGTCAGTAAATGATGGATTAGGCATATTATGATTTTTACGGAAGAAACAAAACTCCTTTAGCGGTCATATCTTTGAAGTCCAAAACAAAACATGAACGATAACAGTATATAACTCTCTTCAACACTTACAGCTTTCCGACAGAAAATATCATCCTCCTTAGCTACAGCGTAATTGGCACTAAGAATATTACGATACACCCTGGAAGGAAAATGTTGTGAACATAATCACCCGTTAGGTGGTGTTTAGGGACAATACACCCTTGCGGTATATTGTGGATGTAATTTATTTACTTGTTTTCAGGTCCTGTTATAAGGGCGAAGAGAAATCACTAAGTTACTGTTGCTGAAAAAAACCAGTGATTCACCCATCACAGATGCGAAGCGGTTATGTTAGGTTAGGAGAATCTGTAAACCAAAATGTATAAACATAAAATTACAAATAACAATTACATTGGGTACCAAAAATAACTTCACGCTACTCACTCCTTGTGATATACAGGCTGATTCTCAGGGTTAGAATTTTACCTCTCTGGCACAGACTACAAGCATCTTGGGTGTCGAGCGTTGAAACCTCGAGTAATGCTTTGTCTCCTTTTCTCTGCACTATTTTTTTTGTGCGGTTTTAAGGGCGATGCATCATTAGGTGTAATTTAGAGACTTATTTTACTTCTTACCAGGGTGGCTGTCGTCCTCTACAGCAGGGGAGGGGTAGGAAGTGTCACTGTTTTTACCAGGGGAGAGATGGGTCTCCAACTGATCGCGACTGCAGTGCAGGTGGTATCTTGAGGCTGTAGTCCCTCCTTCTGTTCCAGTCGCCCCCGAAAGAGGGACGGGAAGCAATAATTACCAAAGGATCAGCTAAACAGAATTTAACTAATATATACTCCAGTCATGTTATGGGTTATGTAAAATAGTTTTATTAGTTTTATCAGACTATGATGTGTGCTATGTGCCATGTAGTGGCTATGGCCAATAAAACCATTAGTAAACCATCAACGCAGGTATTATTCTTTTGTAGCAGTATAAGTCCATTCTCCGAGGGTGTGTAGCAGCGTGATCCTGACAGTACTGCAGGTCGCGGAGTGTGAGTCAAGTTGTGTTTTGTCATTTGTGCCCACCAGCCACACTGGCCGAATGTTCCACACAACCCTGAGAACTCATGCTTTCAGTGTGTTGGCCGAACACAGCTAACTGGCGCACCAGGCATTTTCATTCAACTGTAATTTCCATTGTGATGAGCACATGGTCAGACCACCTCAATTACCCCAGATGGTGATAATGCATAAACATAACCATAGTTACTTCATTGCCAGACGCACAAATTTTTTTTAAAAACAAGGTTGCAGCATAGCAACAAATGAATAATAATGTGTTTTAGGTTAAACTGAAACTGTATTAAGTTGGAACCATGACCATTTACAATATTGTGCTAATAGTGATAAAAGAAGAGAATTTCATGGATATTCCTAGGGTTATATTTAGGAAGAAAACATACTCACTGACATTTTTGCATTCATTCCAAACTTAAATGACAATGAAAGAGATAGTCAACATGGCTGTGGTCAACTAATAAGGTAGAAGAGCTAATTTTAGAATAATAACTTGCTACACATCTTCCCTTAGGCATTGTGTCACATTTCATTTACCTTCCTCTGCGGTGCCCATAGTACAGTTAACTATTTAACCAACACGTAAGCATGTTTGCTTTATCAGTACATTTTGGAGCGTATAGCACATTCATGACACCAAAGGCTTACTGGTTGCCATGTGAGTATCCTTGTATTTCGTTGCTTTCCTATTTTCTGACAATCTCTCCTAATCAACCCTACCCATTCCTAGGTCAAAACATTTCCCTCCTTTCTTTGATGTTCATATCTTTACTATTTATGCTATGCCTGCCTGATGGTTGACATCCGTCAAAATATTTCTTCATCCATACTATCCTCTACCTCCCTGCCATCTCCTCGCCAACTGACACTTATCTCACAAAGAGGACAACCTTTCCCCCTTTCACAAACACAAACACAGTCGCAAAATGGCTATTACATTAACATAAACAAAAACTACATCCTTTGGTTGAAAAAGTGGAAGTTGAACCAGTTTTAATGATTTCTTATCGCCAGGGATGGAACGGAACCATTCTATTCTCTTTTTCAAGTTCCGGTTCTAAAAAATTGGTTCTGTTTCCAGTTCCAGTTCATAATGCAAACAGTAAAATAATCTACACTTATGTTAGAAAAATATTTATTACAAATTTATAACTTACTGCCCTTCATTTTCTAATACTGCTGTTAAAACATTGCAGTTTAGTAGGAAAAGTAATAGCCTTATATTGTATTTACTAGCGTATCTTACACACTCTGTATTTTCACCTACATATTCTGGGAAAAACTAATTCAGTGTATCTTACGCATATAGAGTTTTAATACGCGGATGTAAGAGGATGGGGTAGTGTAGTGATGTATACTTACAAGTAACTACTGTCATTCACTGGCAACTGTGCTTGTGTATTTATTTTCTTTCGCACGCAATTGGCAGTCATTGGCAAGGAAGACAGGGAGCCAGAAATACTTCACATCATGTACCTGGAATCTCTTTTCCGTCAACCTCTGGCTAGCCGCATTTTCAGAAATTCACCAACGAATACACTAGTGGTGAAAGCTGGTGTGCACTAGTGTACACCCATAGAATAAATGTGGACACCAATTGAGACAATTTCCAAACAACAGGTTGATTACATATTTTTTGTGATGAATGCAACAGCATATATAAATCAATACATGCAAATAACACAGGAAAACCATATTGAACACTGTACTAACATATTTTCTAAAAAACATTCTCTTACTTTTTAATATACAAATCAAGTCTTACATTTTTCTACAGTGTATGTACACAGTTCAAGGCACAAATTTTTTCCACTGTAATTAAACTCTGCCATTTACCTATTTTTGATGCTACCATTCACACGTACTTTATTTATTTATATGTGATTGCAAAGTTGTGTTTGAAAATTAGTCTGTTGATATTCCAGTGCACATCTACCAGACCCACCAACATTTCAAGCAGATTGAACTTGTGGATATAATGATTCATTCAGCTTCAACCCAAACATAAGTTAGCTAATGTTAAGAAGTGTACATTGGTGGATGCACTGATGAATTTCCAAATATGTGGTACACTGTCACTGTCTTTGGTAGAGAAGGTGACATTTCTCTGTCTCAATGGCTCTAACAGACAGAGACAGTCATGTTTCACTTTCAAGCCTTATCACAAAATATGGAGGGAAGAAAGGAAGTGGTACTTAGTAAGAAAGGGGGAAGATGGCCTTTAGAGTGCATGTGGGTAGAAGGTCGGATGGGCAAAAGGTTGCAAGCTGCCATCATCTCCAGCAGCATTCTGCTAGAGGGGGAAGATCTAAAAATAAAGAAGAGACGAGGTTGCTCCTCTCACTTGGCCTTCCCCATGTGTGTGTCTCTCTCTCTTGCTTACCTCTCACTTGGCTTGCTTCTTTTGTCCCTGTCTCCCTCCCACTACTTGTCACCTTCCCCCTTCAGTCAGCAGGTATTTTATTACAGAATAAATATGACTATGCTTCTTTTATCTTATCGCAGCTACCATGCCAACCACTTTTCTGTTAACAATAGTTACTTTTAACATAGTTAAAGATGTAATTAGTTCATAAAAATGAATAAAAAAGTTACCCTATATACCATACACTATAACTGTGCCAATTTGAATAGCTTCTGCTGAATTTGCCTATGTTGACCGAATTAGCGCTTTTGATGATGTATGAACTTGTAATGATGCAATATTCGTAATTTTGCAGGATGTGGGTGTAAAATTCTTTCGGGTGTATGAAGCTCTGGAAAGCGTCGTAATATTTTTATCGTATTTCAGTTTGAAGCCGTGGTAGCTCGTTTCCCGTGTTTGTTTTTCAGACAGACGTGTGCATTTGTAGGTTAAAGGGCGGACGTCTGCTGTTTGCGTTTTATCAGTAGTCCGGTAACCGTTTCATTTCGAACGTCAGTTGTTTTCAGTGTTTTGGGAAGTGTTATCATTACTTAGATTAGTTCGTTTCTGGTAACAGCGACATAGACAAGTTTTAGTTCCTTCTGCGCAGTTTTACTGCGTCATCCAAATTTTATATGAAACGAGAGGTTAGTTATCGGGATTTTGAATGCGTCTACAGTTTTAGTTCCTCCAGCGCAGTTTCAGGCAAAGTCAACAAGTTTTTGTTGTACGAGAGGTTAGTTTCTGTTGACGACGCAGCAGTCGATAACGTGTTGAGAGCGGGACACGTGCAGTTTAGATGACGCTGCTGGCAGATGCTGGATGCCAGGTGCTTATCTAGGAGAAGGGGGCGATAGGCCTGCATATATATAATAGTGGGGTCTATCGCCTAAAAAAACAAGGTAACCAACCGTTGAAGAGGACGCATCGAGCGTAAGAAGACGCATCAGGCGTGAAGTACTTCACCCACACCGGCAAGCACCCGCGACCGTTAATTCTTTTCACATCATTTCAACTTAACCTAAAGTCTTAAACTTATTTCCGCCGGTGTGGGAGGTCGTTAGGCTGCCAGGAGGGAACGAACATCCCTCCTGCCTTCGTAAATTAGTCTTGCGATGCAAGTTTTTAGACATTAATAAACGGTAAACCACTGTGACGCTGTTCTGTACTTGAATATTTATCTCGGTACGGTTCGTACTCTGAATACCGGTAATTCATCTGTGAACTGTGTCATTCAAAAAATGATAAATAAAGTATAGAACAAACTAACTTCGAACTTGAACTTTATTTCAAAATTAACTAGTGTTCAATTAACTGAGTCTCGTGTATTCTACCCTGAGCAAGTCGTGGCAAATAAACAGTCGGCAGTAACAAGTGACGAATGTTAACAAGATGGCGCCTAACCTTTGAGGCTGCATTATGATAAAATTCTAAATACGCTTGTAACGAAAGAGACGCTCTATTACAAACTGCAAATAATTTTGTGCCAATTTGACAAACATAAAATGTTGCAGGTAGTTCCGAGTTTTATTCTTCAATATAAATAATTGAGAAGTCTTGCCTCTGTGAACATTGAAAGTTTTCCCATGTAATAAGCACTTTCACCACCAGTACATTGCATCTAGGAAATGAAAACATCTGTGCAAAAGATGCTTAACTTACACTGTTATTTTCAAACAAAAATTGCAGTTTTCACCCCAAGCTCCACCCTGCTGTGAGATAACAATCTACCAGCTTGACTATGACAAGGGTCAGAGTCCCACGGATGAGAAGAAGTGGGACTGTTTTTACAGCCACACCTATCAACAAAGGGTGTTGACGAGGGGGGAAGAGAAGCGTGACTGACCATGAGAGGATAACACAAACATAATGCAGATTTTCTGTCTTAAAAAATTCTCGTAACTTGACATTTTTTCTTAAAATGGTTGACTATTGTAAGTTTATCAACTATAGAATGTGTTATTATTTTCTATGTCCTATTGCACCTACCTACACAGCAAACCATATGTTGAAGTCTCCATAGAGATCAAGTTTGCGTGCATTGCTTGTCAGCTTGCACCAGTTTTTTTATTTTGGTCCGTTGAAAATCTCCATGCACATTAGTTACAATGTATTTCAGTTTTTACTTAAGATTTATATTCAAATTTTTTTGAGTATGTATTTTATAAAATGCTTTTCACAGGTTATTAAGATTATAAAGTACTCGACTTATGTAAATTTGGTACACCAGTTTTGTATAGTTTTGTATATTATTGCAAAATAAGTGTAAATGTGAAGTTTCCCCTTTGTAGTGAAGATAGAAAGTGTACCCTTCAAATTCATTGTAACAAGGTTCTACCATGTTTACGAGTTATTACTTATTAGTACCATTTTCATGTTAAAAATAAATTCTGTGATGGGCATTAATTTTAAACATTCCTGTTCATAAACAAAGTTTTTTTATACCAACACAAATGTGTAGCAAAGCACCCAAACACAAAACATCAAGTAGCCTAGATTTCGTTTTCTGAAAGAATTAGGTATAACAGTAGATATTTTGCAAGTAACATTAATCCTGACTGTTGCAGAATCAATGCATATATAAAAAAAACACCATCTCGGGGAAACAATTCACAGATAGCTACCAAATTTGGCAGACAAGTAGTACTGCCGCAGTTGATACATACAAATATGTTTCAAGTATAGCAGACATTTATTTTCAAAATGAAGAACCATCTAGCTATTTTAGCATAATACACTATATCTTCAAAACCTTTTAATCAATACCAACTTAGGTTTGTATTCTGGAAGTAGATATAAAAAACATCAAATGTGTCTATACAGAGTCTCTTCCGCCCTATATTTTGTAAGATAGTGCCACATGAATAAATAAAGATTTATGCAATATCGCAGGAAATATTTGACAGATTCCTACAAAATATGGCAAACGAGTACGAGTAGTGAATTAGGTGATGGTAACTGATGTGTTTTACATATTTCTGACAATTATTTTAAAAATGGTGGCCACATAGCCATTTTAGTTTTGTATATTATATAGTTGAAATAATTTAATTAATTCTAATGAACCTTTGTATGCTCTCTCTCTCTCTCTCTCTCTCTCTCTCTCTCTCTCTATATATATATATATATATATATATACACACACACACACACACACATTATATATATATATTATATATATAAAACAACCATCAAACGTGTCCACACAATATCTTTTGTTCACCATTTTGTAAATTAGTATCACATGACAAATTAAAATTAAACGTGATTCTCAGAAACATACCAATTTATATCAAATATGGCAAACAAATAGCACTATGGCAGGCCATGTAAACTGTTAAACTTTGAGACGGTCAAATACACATATTTTCAAAATAACGGCTATGTAAAAATTTTTAGCTAAAAATTTTTATATACAAAACTACAAAACAAATTTTAACTTAACTTTGTATGCTGACTGTAGCAATTATAGCCATTGAAATTGTGTATGCAAAACTTTATTTCTCCACCATTTTGTAAGATAGCCCCAAATGAAATAATACCATTTTTATGTTGTATCTAGGGAAACAATCAACCAATTTCTTTCAAATTTGGCAAAGAAGTTGTACTTTGGTAGGCCATATTAATTTATGTTTTAGGTGTGCAATTACCTTAAAAACATTTTAGCTTAGTGTGCCATATCTACAAAACTATGAAACAGATTTTAATGGTAATTTTCTAGATTAGGGGCTTTTCTGAAAATAATAAAAAAAACTCCAGAAAGTGGTATATTTCGACTCTACTAATAACGTAGAACACGAATATATTGGGGGCATGGCTTTAAAATAAGTACAACATATTTTAAAAAATTGAACAAGTTTGTGAGGTGACTGTTTCTGACAGTTTGTTTACGTTTTGAACGAAACGTTTTATGCCAACAAAAGTTGTTTAAATGGATTCTGCATAGCTTACCTTGTTGATATTCAAGACGGCGTAATGTTAAAATAAGTAGAACATATTTAAAGAAATCGCGAAAGTTGATGTTTACGCCTGTTAACGTCTGCCGCCATTAATAATGGCTACGCATAGCATATTCACGCAATCTGCCGGGCGCATAAGACATCACGAGTCATACGTTAGTATGCATGCAGGCAGCGGTCGTGGTCAGTTCGATGGTGCTTCGTTCGTGATTTAAGACGGAAAAAAAGCAAGCAAGACTACGTTTCTGCGTTATATTAGCCTATTAACGAGTGCTTCTGTATATATATTCGGCTGTAAATGAGTGTTTCAGTGCGTTATATTCGCGTATGTGGTGCTTCGTGAAAACTGTGATTTCATCTAGTGATCTGACGTTGAATGGGCCATTGACAAGAGTATGTACAACCCGCCTACATTGGTGAGTGCATTTATATTATTTGTGTGGGTTTTACGTTCCTTTAAATCCCTAAAATCCTAAATTCGTAGTTTAGTGTGAAACCCACAAATCCTATCCGGTAGCTTAACGTGCAAATGTAGTTATATTACGTAAGTCAAACAAGGCTTTTTCCGGACGTTTATACAGCACAATTTCACATTCTTTCTATACTAACCTTGGAGTATTCGTAGGTAACGCAGAACACGACTATAGTAGCGTCGTTAACGTATGACTAATTGTATAATATGTGCCCACCTAACCGAACAGAACCTAACCCCACGATGGGTGAATCACTATTTTACATTTTTAAACTAACCTAGGATTGTAGCGATTTTAACTAACCTAGGATTGTAGTTATTTAAAATAACGTAGGATTATAGGGTTCCCATGTAGTCTGTGATTGTAGGGTGTTGATCGGAGATTTTTTTAATATTGTATAATCTTATATTACTGTACAACCTTACAATCCTAGGTTAGTTTAGAGCCGTACAATCCTAGGTTAGTTTAAAAACGTAAAATAGTGATTCACCCATCGTGGAGTTAGGTTCTGTTAGGTTAGGTGGGTACATGTTAGGAAATTCGTCGTATGTTAATGCCCCTAGTATATTCGTGTTCTACGTTATTAGTAGAGTCGAAATATACCACTTTCTGGAGTTTTTTTTATTATTTTCAGAAAAGCCTCTAAACTAGAAAATTACCATTTTAATTTAACTTTGTATAATGTATCTATGACAATTACCGAATGTGCTAATATATAACCTTTTTATCCTCTATTTATGAGAACATCACATGAGCAATGGCTATTTTATGCCATATCTTGAGGACCAATAAACCGATTCATACAAAAGTTTTACGAACTATTGCTGGAGTAGGGTATGTAAATTAACATGTATCACGTGCGGCAGACATGATTTAGAGGGGTTTATATAAATAATGTAGATTCATTTGTTATATCTATGAAACGTTTCAACAAAATTCAACCAAATTTTGTACGCAAACAGTATCAATTAAAAGTATCATTTATAAATACAGAGATCCTCTTTTGCCAGATTTTTTGCAAAATAGCATCAGGTGAGTAAATTGAACATTTTGCCATATTTCCAGAATAATTAAACTAATTTCCACCAAATTTTACGCAACTACAGAAGGGCAAATAAAGTTACACGATTTGAATAGTGCCAGACATTAATTTTCAAAATGGCACCCATATAAATATTTAGATATGTTTGGCATATCTATTTAACAATTCAACCAAATTCAATTAAACTTATTATGCTGATAGTATCTATTAGAAACATCATACAAACAAACTCTGTTTTTAAATAGTTTTTATACGATAGCCCTGCTAAAAAAAAATTAAGTTTTTATGCCATATCTCGGAGACCAATCAACAGATTTCCACCAAATTTTTCATACAAGTAACATTATGGTAGGCTATGTAAACTTATGTGTTTTTAGTAGCTCGGGCACTTATTTTCAAAATTATGGTTGTGTAAATATTTCGGGTTAGTGAACCCTTTCCTTCAAAATATTAGACTGATTAGATCCGAAGTTGATGCACCGAATCCTACCCCGTAATGCAGTTGATTGCACACTAGGTTAATTTTACAAGTTTTTCTGAATTAGAATCCCAGGCAGGTAAGTCACTCATGTATTTTAATTGTCTTGGTACTGTTTCGCATGTTTCTGGTTTCATCTCTAATGATATTGCTGTCAATGAGACGTCAACGTCTACCGGCCATCTACGATTTTACAAATTTCACTTAAATTTGTTTGTACCCATGTAGAGGAAAGTAGGCTCATTAGTTATCAGTAACTTCTTGTTTATTGAGTAAACACAGCAGACTTGTGCGGTGGATGTAAAAAATTTAATGAAATCGCAAGTTATGTTTATATTAAAATTAAATGGAAGGATACGAAAAATGAAGAAATGAGAAACTACAAGGGCTTTCAAAAGTGCTCACTTTACTGGAAACAGTAAATATATAGTGCAAAAAGATAACTCATTTTCCAAATTTCACTAATTTTAAAAATATTGTAAGTCCTTTTAAAGGTTGTGGATGGTCAACAATAGTTCACAAAATCAAGCCAAAAAGTCACTACATCAGAGTCTAAAAAAAACTACTCAGTAATAGAAACAGTAAACAGTGGAAGAAAATCGAGAGAAATCTTAGTTGTAATAAAACAAGCAAAATCAGAAGACAAGACAGCGAGAGCATGTTGCACATGGAAACATTCGGCAGCCTGAGTGGTGGAGGGTGGAGTCAAATGGTATGGGCTAGTGCTGGCGGCATAGGGGGTGGTATCTATTTTTGGGATGAGTTGAAATATTTGGGCAGCTCTTAGGAATGAGGCCTTGAAAGCAGATGAGGGTGAAATGAGGTGAGAATGGAACAGTGCCGGAATGAAAGAGCAGGGGAAACGGAGATCCCCAAGAAAATCCGTCAACCAGCAGCATCATCGCCCGACACAATTCCTACTTGCGAAAATCTGGGAGTGGCCTGGCTGGGGATTGAACACAGTTTGCTTTGGTGAAAGGCGAGCGGACTAACCGCTCAGCCACTGTGGCCTCCTTATTTATAGGTATGCACTATGTCCAGTACAGTGCTCACCAAGATAAATGCAACACGCAGCAGCCAAAAAATAGTACAATAAATTTACTTTTTTTGCCAATTTACCTCAAATTTTCTTTTTTTTTCCAGCACAAATTTCTTATGGTTCCTCAAAAAAAATTAGTATGGAAAGATGGATGCAATAAATGGGGTGAATACACAGAGGTTCTACTGTATATTGAACAGTTGGTCATCTAAACACAGCACCTCACAATAAGGCATGCTGTAATCTTAATTTTAGGATTCACAGGAGCAAATTTACTTTTCAAATTGATATACAGTGAAAGTGT
This sequence comes from Clitarchus hookeri, assembly GCA_002778355.1. Classification (NCBI taxonomy): domain Eukaryota; kingdom Metazoa; phylum Arthropoda; class Insecta; order Phasmatodea; family Phasmatidae; genus Clitarchus; species Clitarchus hookeri. Next base: position 380,606 of record NQII01000407.1, on the reverse strand, counting down.
CAGTTGCTGAAACTGTCTCGCTGTAGAATCACCCAAAACATGTGGGTGTATGGGTGGTATCACAATACTTGGCAAGTCCTTTCATCTTGAATGGAGCTTTGACACTTTTGCAAGAATTAAAAGATGTGCATTAATTTTTTTGCCAAAACTGTCTTGTGTCTTTAGGAAACATACTTTTTTTTTAGGTTACCTGTGCTCTTATAAATGTCACGAGAAATTCTTGTGTCACAGTGGATTCAATTTGTGTAAGTTTATAATTATGCCCACCAATTCAGAAATTGTTCCAGACATTAGACATACCTTTATGTAGTTATAGAACAAATTATTACCAAGGAGAAAAGTAAAATGGTTACAGATTTAGAGCACAGATGTACATTTTCTCAAAACGGAAACAATAAAGACTACTCATTTACATAGTCGTTACCATTTATAGCATTTTTCAGGCATAAACAATTAAAATGGCATGCACCAGGCCAGCACAAAATACAAATTGATGGATGGCCAGCAACCCAATAACTTTTCTTTTATTGTTTTTTTTCAAACACTTTGTGATTGTGATAGGTGCATTACAATACAGCTGTTGCATTAGTGAATGAGCACACAAGTTGGTCACCTGTGTGGGACGGGTCCTGATGGTGTGAGGTGCAGGTGTGGAGCGAGGTCTGTGTCGCGGCCCTCTGCATCCTGGATGACGGCGTGAGCAATGTCGCGCAGTGCATTCTGCAACAGCTCTATCTCCTCTTGAAGCCGTGCTGCCTGCCCCATGCCGTGCTCCGCCTCCCCACACTTCTCCTCCTGTACACAATCTCACCCACATAATGCTTGTATTGCTCACTAGGAGAACTCAAGTGATGTAATGCAGTACTATGTTATGCATGCTATTGTGGTTTGAGTAATAAGTTTACCAATGAAGCTCCACCTACATGCCAAAAATTAGTAGTTTTTTTCTATTCCCAAACCACATAAATTTTAACTCTCTGCGTAACAAGAGCGTCATTAAATTTTCCAGTATGAAATTTATTACTGTGGTCATTCCAAATATTATTATCCTATAGTAATTAAATTGGTTACATAACAATTTTTAAAAAGTTCTGATCATTTTTTTTTTTATGTTTTTGAATGGGAACGAACAACAAAAATAGATTGTAAAAATGTATTCTGTATTCTCTTAGAAATAGATGTCATTTTACAAACATTACGACAATATTATCAGAATGGTGGCATTTATGAAAAGGTACATCCTGTATGTCACAACGTATAAGAGTTAAAGACTTGAAACAAAAACAAATTTGTAATTTAAAAAGGTGTTTAATTTTCTTATTCTTAATAAACTTTACCCATTTCCTAATCACAGTATCAGAGCATATGTACACAAAATGTAGCATGTTTTGATTAAAAATACTATTTTTAACCTAATTTATTATATGAGAAGGAAGTTAGTTTAGGACCTCAAATTTTTACCACAAATATATCTCTTCCGCACTGTGTATGTTACCAAACTACTCCACTGCCACACTGCAGATGTCATATCTATGCTAATGGGAATGATTTTAAAGTCAAAGTCTATCTACTATAATTTTATCATTTAATTGATATAAAACATTTAGTTTTCCTGTGGGAAAGGGAAATATAGCACATTTGCATCTCGTGTGTAATGGAGATGCTGTGATTAGGTCTGTGCATTTTTTTTTCTCCTCCTCCTCCTCCTCCAATTCTGATGTTAATCAGTATTCATATGAGTAAATCTCAGGTATCATTTTAACCAGAACACATATTCCTATTAAATTATTTATATTTTGTTCACAATAACTTTTTTTGAAACCGTAAAACAAGGTTTTGGTCACCACATTTCAAACTAATTCATAGTCAATTTTCTCAACAATTTTGATTTAATCAACCATCATACTTTATTCAAAATATATTGATCCTTAAAGTAAATTATTACAGTAGAATCTCACTGTTTTGACCACTTTTATTATTAAGACCATCTCTCTTTTGAAACCCATTTTTAAGGTATTGTAAAACAATTAGGTAAAGAACAGTTGGAAAATTGGCTGAGAAATAAGTGTGTTGCACTTTATTTGTTTGCTATGCTTTGTGTTTCCCTTGGTGATCACTGTACTCCATGCAACGCATATCTAAAAATTTATGCCACCACCTTTTGATGTATAAAGGTCCGAATGGGTCAAAATTACTATAAACTTTTCCAAAACTTCTGTTAAGACCATCACTCACTAACAACCATATTTCTCGAAACTGTGAGGGGTCTTATCAGTGAGGTTTTACTTTATTTCATAAATACAAACAATTTTTTTAAAATATCATGTTTATATGCAATGGAACCAGGTAATAACGATAGGTGATAATGGTGAGATACAAAAGCAAACAAACTGACTTGAAAATACATAAAATATAATACAGCACATTTGATAGCAGCACAGTGACGCATGACGGCCGGGATGCTTGGCGGGTCACATAGTCTACAGGGCACGTTTTTGAGCAGGTTCAGGTCGAGAACCCTGGCTGGCCTTATGAGCTGGTTACTATGGGTGCGCCTTAGCTCGGCGGGAGCTGGTGTACAGAGTCAACCTAGTCGGGCGGCAGCGGCGTGGTTGGCAGTTGATGCTGGCTTACCACCCATTGACAGGGGCTGTAGCTGACCGCTGGCAGGCTGCGGTAGGCAGCACTGAGGGCCCCATCCAGGGAAGGGTGGCGTGCAGCTGGTACTGGCTGGTCCTGGGGGTTCTAGGCTCCGGGTGGTGGTGGCAGACGGCGTAGCTCGGTAGTGGGTGCTGGCGAGACCCAGGCCCACAGGCAATCCGAGCCGGAGGCGGACGACAATTGGATGCTGTGTCCTGTTGGTCTTCTGGGGTGGCTCGAATAAACCGCTAGGGGGGACTGAAGAGTGAGGCCCCTGCAGTCGGCGGGCAGCTTATGCCTGATCCTGAGCGGAGGAAAGGCTGAAGGCCAACTGGGATGGGTTACTTCGCAATTGGTTGGCTGTAGGAGCCATAGATGCCTTCTTATCAGCCCACTTAGTCCCTCCTCGTCTTGTGAATGGCATGGGGTTATGTATAGGCTGTTCATGGTTTTTCCTTCCAGCCATTTTTTTTATTCTTTAACCACCTATTTAAAATAAATATTGCCTTGTAAGTAATAAACACAGTGTGTATATTCCACTGCAATCAGAAGTAATATCTAAGGCTAAAATAATATATATTTACTGACTATTATTCCAAATGAGAGGGCTTCCAAAAGTGCTCACTTTTCTGTGGATAGCATATACTAAGGGTTATCGCAACAAGCATGGGGAAGGTGAAAGAAATTCCCTAGCTAGAGTACCCAGATGCAATAATGTCACGTCATGTCAGTCCTAGCGCTCCAACCAGCGAATCTCATGCGGTGGATGGAGCCGGTTAGCTGACTCGGGGTGGTGCTAAAGCTTCGTCGTGAGCTGCCCAGAGGCTACCGGGTCACACCTTGTCAGGCCTGGCACTCCAACCAGCGAATCTCACGCGGTGGATGGAGTGGGTTAGCTGACTCAGGTGGTCCAGTTGCTTCCTCGTGGAGTGTACCTAGTAGGGGGCTCTACCGTATGTGCGTGCCAAGTGCCTTTGCGCACTGGGCTCTTATTATGGGTGGCCGACAAATGGTGTGGTGTTTCGCGACATACAAACTACTCAGTTAAGGAAGCCCGCAGTCCTACTATAATATTGGCAATGGTTTGGCAAGACGTGGTCACACCTGCCGCTCCCTTGGGGGAAGACTTTACGGGGGGGTTGAGAGGTACAATTACCCTTGGAATCAGAACACAGTGCATAGACTTGAACGTATTTATTCTCGGAAGAATAAACACGGTGACCCATACTAACTCCTAGGCTTTCATTGTTACCAAGCAACTGGAAGAAGTTGTGTTACTAACAGGTGAAGGGGACCTGTTAAAGCAAAGAGCAAGTCTAGAGAAACTAATAAAGCAGTCGTGTAAACGACTCAAACCCTACTGTCGCCTAGTGTGGTCCTGAAGGGACAGGGGTAAGTACTTCTACGTGGAGTATGTGTATCGGGAGTTAAAGCAAGATTTGATGATAGAAGATCTGGTTGAGGCAGAGAGCCCTAGCACGGCAGTGGTAGATGAGCTGCTGGGTTGACAAAGCATAGGAAGCCAATGCGATGACAACTCGACATCAACTGGTGTTCTGGGGGCTCATCCAGCCCTAAATACTGAATGGAGCCTTCCTTCGGGTTTCTTTGGGTCGTTCGGGCATCTTCGGCCGGCCGGCTCCGCCCTGTGTGGGCGGCATCATCCCTTGCTGTGCTCTCTTGGCGAGGGTTGGAAGCAGGGTAGCTCTGTGTTTGCGGTTGGTATCATGACACTTGCTTAGGGCCAGGCCAGCTTCGTTCGGGTGGCGAGGGAGGGGTGAATTATTGACTTGTGTATTTACTGTTACTGGCAACGGCGTGTAGTAATCATCTTCAGGACGTAGCAGTCTGGGTTCTATCTCTAGTGTGGGTGTCGTGGCTTCCCACAGGCTGAGTTGAAGTCGTAGATGCATACAAGGCATATTGCCAGCTACTCGTCATGCATAAACATTGCAAACATTACCATTGTTTACTAAAAGATTACTAAAATTAAAAAACTGTAAACGGTAGTCACTGATAATTGGGAAAAATAATTTTTTGCCATGACTGGTTTCTCAAAAAATTAAATCGGAACTACTCTGCGTAGTTGCAGACACTATTTATTTTAATTTTAGAATAACCACCATCATTTTTATTTGTTTGAAATGTAAACAATGACTGCAAATTTCACTGATGCCATAATTCCTTCATAATCACAAATCTCTTGCATATATGCACCTTTGTTGTATGCTACATTCCCTCTTCTATTTGTCCATTAATCAACATATGGGAACTTTACTCCACTACTCATTTCCCTGAAAAGGCGTCACCTGACAATAAAGTTACAACCAACAATGTCAGAGAAGGGAAGGGAAGAGATGGTACAGTATTGTAGGAGGAGAAAGGGACGCAACACATTGCTTTCCCTTCTGTGTATGTGTGAGAGACAGAGAAAACAATAATAAATTTGATAACATTTACGCATGACGCTTAACTGACAAAATTTTTTTCTACTCCAACTTAACACATGCAACGTCATGGCGAGCCAATGGAGAATCAAACCCTGAGTCTGCTTGCCTCCAGAGTGGTCAGGCATGCTCCCAACCTGGGACACCCAAGGGAATGGCAGATGATCATGCATTGCCAGTTGTACTAAACACGCATGTCAGTCAAATACCCCTGCCAAGCCAGCAGAACGAAGCCAGTCTGACCCCTAAGCGAGCACCATATACCACCTGCAAACAGGGAAACTACCCCGCTTCATTCCTTTGCCTAGAGAGTGCAGCAAAGACTGTGCCGGCCACAAAGGGACGAGCCAACACCATCGAAGATGCCCAAACCAAAAGAAGCCGAAGGAGAATGCAGTCGACCGTATTTAAGGCTGGACGAACCCCCAGAACACCCGCTGTCTTGGCTCTGCCATGATTGCTCAGCAGCTGGCTCCACCACAGCCGTGCTGGAGCTCTCTGTTCCCCTCACCTCTACGAGAACCAGCTACCGCTACAAGAGATATTAAACCCCTGCTTACACACGCTCCACTTTGAAGCGTTTACCCCAGTCCCTTCAGTACAACACTAGTCGACAGTAGAGTTAGAGCCCTTTTCACGACTTCCTTATTTCATTGCTCTAGCTTTTATTCTTTTCCAAACAGATCCCCTTTACCTGTTTATAACGTAACTTCTGCCGGTTGTTTGAGAACCACAAGAGTCTAGGCGTTAGTACGGGTCACTGTGTTTATTCTCTTTAGAATAAATATGTTCGAGTCTAACCACTGTGTTCTAATTCTAGGGTACATTGTTACCTGTCTGTTACCTGGTAAACGCCATCCCTATTAGGTCACCCAAATCAGCTAACCCACAATAAGAATTATATTAATACAATAAATATCATTCATTTTAATAGCTGTTTGCAAAGATTTTTTTTTGTTTATTTCGATACTTAATTACTGGTTGCATTATTTTACCACTTGCTTATTTTTTCTTTATTATCTTAAATAAAATTATTTACAATTCTAATAACATCTATATATAGCAATCTACACATTAATATAAACATTTTCTTTACATCGTGACTTTCCTATATTGTTATTATTATGATTATCTCTATGGCCTGATCAGTGTCACATATATCTTCATCTATTAAAAAACAAATAAAACTTTTTTTATAAATTTACAGGTTATATATTCCACATATCACATATCCATTGACACATTTATCTACCTTTTATAACATAATCATCTTTTACTATGAACATTTTGTACATACCTTTTTGGTGTTGTACCAAGTAATATAATATTTCCTTAAACTAAAATTATTTTTCTTACCTTTTTAATTTACAATCCTTTTCCTTCAATAAACTTATTACCTCTATTACATTTTTACCTTACAAATTTTTTTCTTAGTTCCAATTATAATCTCTCTCAGATAAAAATATTTACATACAATTATTTTCCTCAGCTAATTTGGGTATGGTCTGTATTCATTCATTAATTTTCTTTCTCTTCCTTTTACTTCCCACCATTCTCACTTTGTCTCCTCTTTTCCTCTATTTTATCCATACTACCTTCCTCATACCATATTTTAACTTTTTTCTTTTCCTTTTCCTCAATTCTTTTCTCTTTGTGCTCTAGCAAACTTCCCAACTGTTTCGACCTACTGTTCACGTAACCCCCACAATGATCTTTTCTTTATTCCCCTTGTCCTTTTTACTTGTTGTACATTTGTAACATTTGTATATCCCATTTTCTTCCATCTTACTTTAATTTTGAATGTGTTTTTTTTCATNAATAATTTTTCTTTCTTTCCTTTTTCCTACCTGCCCTTTTCACCTTGTGTATATATTCAAATTTTCCCAATCCCATTGTCTTACAATTTTCACTAGTTTTTATGTTTGCCCCTGTTGTTTATCTGACCTCCCCCCCCCCACTAACAACTGATTTCAACCCCTTACTTTACCCTTATGCATGCATTGTTTTGGTCCCCCATTATTTACAAAAATTTTTTTGCATTGCCCTTTCTAAACTCAAATTATCATTTGCATATAACATACCTTGATCATTTAGTGATACATAATCTGGTTTACACATTACATTATCTTTAACATTCCCTTCCCTCTCCTGTTTATTTACTTCAAAACTATTATTTTTTTTTTCAAATTTTTTGTAATTTAAATTTTTTTTTCCTTTTTTATGATTTTATTTAATTTGGTCTACTCGTGTTTNTTTTTTTCAAATTTTTTGTAATTTAAATTTTTTTTTCCTTTTTTATGATTTTATTTAATTTGGTCTACTCGTGTTTCAAAAGTATGAATTTTCTGCAGCCCTACTGATATTTGTGACTCGGCTTCATTAATTCTTTTTTCAAAACTTTCCAATTTAGTTTTCAAATGGTCAAACACCTTTTGCATTTCTTGATGTATAACCTCACTACCTNATTTTCAAAACTTTCCAATTTAGTTTTCAAATGGTCAAACACCTTTTGCATTTCTTGATGTATAACCTCACTACCTATTTGCAATGTTTTCTGCATAGTTTCGATTTTTTCTACGACCTCACTATCTGTTTGCATTTTTTCCTTAATGACCTCTCTATCAGTTTGCATTTTTTCTGCATTGTTTCGATTTTTTCTAAGGTTTGCATTTTTTCCTGCATGACCTCACTATCAGTTTGCATTTTTTTCTGCATTGCTTCAAGTTTTGCAAATATTAACCCTAAAGTTTTCTCCATGACGTTTGACTAAAACTTAAACCAAATTTTTATCACAAAGGTACTTACAAACTTTTCTTAACTAACCTGTAAAACACAAAAAAAAATTCTTCTTCTTGCTTCAGCCCTTGCATTTCACTGAAAATTGCTCCTATGACATCCCTCAGTGTGGAAACTTGTACACCACATCTGCACAGAAGTACTTCAGATGATCTCAACATACCTCGGCCACTGCATTTCTTCTTTGCCAGCGTCTTGACGCGTAGCAACAAATTCTTTCTCGGTCGTGGCCCTTCCCTTTGCAGAAATTCTCAGCTTCTGAAGTTCTAGACGTTCTTGAAGTTTGTACTTCAACCACATGTATGGGTCGTCAGTTGTAACATTTCAGTTGATTCACAAAATTATTATGCCAAAATTATCAGCTTCTCAATAATTTTTTATAACGTCCTTCTTCATCAAACAAATTAACACAATTATTTGTTCATATTCTTAAATACAATTTCAACAATATTCCTTCATCTCAATTATTAATAATTAAACTTTACAAAAAACATCTTGCAACTACTTATTTCTTTATCATTACATGCCTTTTTGACGTACCCACATACATCATTGGAAGTGGTAGTATTAGTTCTGCTATAAAAATTTATGTTCAATTTTATTTCTGCCTTGCTTATGTTGTCACATGTCCTCTAATAAGCTGTCGTTTGACCACGACACATCTCTTGGCCAATCAACGATGGCGAGACAAGAGACAACTAGTATATGTTTTTTCGTGCATTTGTTTGATAAACACTGAATACTTTCTACCCTCTAGGGAATAAATGAAGAATAACAAACAAAATTATAATACTGAATATCAAAATACTGAATATCATCTAGAAACAAATGAAATATACTATATTAAATATTTAAATAACCAAAGATTATACTGTATTTTGTTTAACTACTATAGTAAATATTAATTTGGAAATGATATTAAATGTATTGACAACATAAGCAAGTACTCTTTAATCATACCTAATTATGATATATGTGATTAATGGTAAATATAACCGCTGAAAATCTGCAATGTAACAACCCACTTCACGTGTCTACGCATGCGCATACCTCTTTGGCCCTCGGCCGAGGAGGGGAAATGCAGCCCAGCTTCGGCCACCTTCTGCTATCTCTGCCACTTCTCCACCACATCTCTCTCAGCAAACTTTCCACCACCCACGCCGGGTCTGTGTTCTGGGTTATATAGGACCCGCAGACCAGAGTTTGAGGCAAACTTGCGCAGCTTTGTTGCAGGACGTCACTCTGCCTGGACGCGGACTGACTTCATCTACCAATAGTTGACTTGCACAACTCTGTTGCAGGGCATCACACTGCCTGACTGCATATCGACTTCTCTTCTACTAGCTGACTTGCCAGAACCAGTTGTAGAACGCCACGCTGCCCCACAGCTCACCAAAGCCTCCTACGCTTTTTGGCTACCCTGCTAGACACACTATCACAGCTACGAGTCCAAGTACTGACTACTGAAGTTACCCTCGCCCCCCACGTCACCACATCTTCCAAGTCTAGGCGTCACTTCAATTGGCAACCTAGGATTGACCCTTCAGGCCCTAGTCAGGGTATAGGCTGGTTATGTGTGTTTACTGTTTTGACAATAAACAGACATAAACCGATTTGGCAGATTTATCAATTGCAGCTACTATCTTTCTCAACCTGCCTCCTCCTGTTTCCTGCTTCATCCAAGAGAACCTCAAACACTCTTGCAGGAGCAGGCACATGTCGCCATCCCCTATTCCTTCCTCAACTATAGGGAGCCCCGTCTCTGCGGAGCGATGGCCCACCCAACTGTTGCACCCTCCTGTGCGTGCTTGGGCCTGACGGCGACTTCCCACCCACCAATGCACTTGCTTGAGGCCTGTAGGAAGGCCTACCAACTACACCCACCTGCCTACACCTTCTTTCTCTAAGGCCGTGCCCGCCCCTACGGAACACCCACTGTCTTCCTCTCTATACAATCTTCCCCTAATGCCTCGCCACAGGGCTGGGCAGGATAAAACTGCCAAACAAGGACTAGCCCTGATAGGAGGCCTGGTAGAGAATGGACAGAAAGCCAAGTGGGTAAATTCGTATTAAAGAGAGGAAGCAGCTCGGCAGAGGGTTACGTCAACCAGCAGAAGCAGAAATCTACACTACGAGCTACTTTGACACGTCCCCCATGCCATCTTGCCATTGTTTCATGCACCCCCTAAGAAACTGGTAACTTATAACTGGCCCTCAGCCGAAGAGAAGGTGGTTCGAGGCTTAGAGCTCCGAGCAAGCTACACATTTTCTCGAGTTCAAACCTAGCCAAATCAAATCTAGCACTCCTCCTTGTGCTCAGCGGGCCATAATAGAAATGACAAAGGCAACCAATTCCACTCCCAGAAACAAACCCGTCAAGTGAATGACGCCTGCTTCCCAGCCGTCTGGGTGGGAGAGAAGGATATGATGCCGTCAGACTCCAAAAACACCCATTAAGTGGGGCGTCAACTAATTACATTATAAAAAGTAAACAGAGTGCACAAATTCTCACAGGGCGGTACTGGTGGCTTGATACACACACACAAAAGTCGGACGAACGTACTTTCCATGAGGATGCGTGGTTACACAATGTTTCGCTGGCTGGGCCAGCTGCATTAGGCAGCGTGGAAGTTCTGTGCATACTATTATTAGAAGGTGGTAGGGCCCTCACCACTCTGGTTGTGTAACAGGAGTCAAAGTTTTGGTTGCTAGATGCTGTATGTGCTGTAACTAGCTTCTCCTGTAAATTTACATTTTCCCCAGCTATCGCTTGTTTGGGGTCCGCTCTATCTGCATTCATTCTCTATCCGAGTGTGTTGGTAGTAAGGCCAATGTACTCTGCACTGCAGTGAATGCACTGTAGCTGGTAGATAAGACTTTTTGTTGCACAGTTGTAGCTGCCCTGGATAGGATAAGTCTGATTGGTGAGTCTGCTGTTGAATAAAGTGGAAGACTGGTGTATAGCAAAAGAGCTACAACTTGTGCTATTGCAAGAATGAGACAAGAGCTGTGCCGATTCACAAAATTATGCCGATGTGCCAAATCACAGATGTGCTGATTATGTACTGTCGATTCACAGATGTGCTGCCGATGTATGAAAAAGCTTTTTGCTCATATATAAGTTGAGTTTAGGTTACTATTACCCTCAAACTATGGTATTGGTGAAATGCAGCACAGTTAAAAGTAATTTTTAATTTGTTTCAGTTTACAGAATCGAAAAAGTAAATAGAGTAATACAACACACCATGTAAGTTCAAGTGAAGACAAAAAAAATATATGTTGGTCCATGTTCATAAAAATACTTACTTGAGAACACAGAAAACAGTAAGCATGCATACGTTTGTTTACATATGTTTTGTTGCTGTTGACAGTCAAGTGATAGGCTTGAAACAAAAACATATGGATTGTGTTTTTTTTGCAATAGTTCTGCAATAAACAGGATTAATGTTACCTGCAAAATATCTACTCTTAAACATAATTCTTTCAAAAAACAAAATGTGGGCTAACTGATTATTTGTGCTTGGGTGCTTCTGCTTTGCTACACATTGGGTGCTACACATAATTTATTTAACATGAAAATGTTATAAATGAAGTCACAAATACAATAGAACCTTTTTTACAATGACTCAGAAGGGAATACTTTCTATGTTCACTACATAGAGGCAACTTCACATGTGCACTTGTCTTGAAATAAAATGCAAAACTGATATACCTAATTTACATATGTAGGGTGCTTTATGCCAATGTGCAGGCAACTGTTTCCACAGTCTGTCCTTTCCCACTCAAACACCGAACACCAGTTGCCGAGTATTTGTTTTCCAGGAGGAACCTGGACAAGGAAGATTGGCTTGGCACACACCACACAATGGTTTTCTACAGCCTGCTATTTAACACATCCCGACTGTGATGTCAGGTAGGAGGGAGTGGAAAGACCACTTTAACCCCCCAACAACCCCTTCCCCCACCACGGTTCCTTTTTCTCCACCAACACCTTTTGCAAGCCAGTAGATCATCATCTCACAGCAGAGTGGAGCTTGGGATGAAAACTACAAACTTTGTTTGAAAAAACAGTGGAAGTTAAGCATCTTTTTCACTGAGGCTTTTGTTTCCAGATGCAATGTACTGGTGGTACAAACGTGCTCTGCTACACTGGAAACCTGTCAATGCTCACAAAGGCCAGACTTATCAGTGATTTATACTGAAGAATAACTGAGAACTACATCAATATTTTATGTTTGTCAAATCGGCGGAAAATTATCTCCAGTTCCTACATCAGCAGAAACGCTGATTCAGTCAACATTGGCAAATTCGGCAGAAGTCGATTAGAAACGGCACAACTCTCGATGAGACCCCTGCGGGTAGTGATATTTGATATTACTGACTGTGGAATTGGGACGGCGCTAGGTTTACTGTTTGCCAACCACTACTCGCCAGACTGAAGAGTGAAGAGTGCCACCACTCGCTACCTCATGAAATTAGCCTAGCCTGCGAAACGTCGCGCAACAGCGTATCCGCATGAAAAACGTGTTAGTCTGACCTTTGTGTGTGTGTGTGTGTCCCTGAGTACTGCCTTGTGAATACTTGTGCATTCTGTCTACTTTTTATATAATGTAAAAAAATATAAATAATGGATTATCACAAAAATATCACACACAGTTTGATGCGCCACAGGCGACGTCGGTTGCACAATCCAGCCTCGCCAGTCACAAACCCCACCAACAAAAGCACTATGACATACATGCCACAGGCATCCCCTTTCTGCTGTGATGCTAGGGATTGCTCGTGGACTGGCTGCTGCTGCCTGCTGGTCTGCAAACCGCTTCACATCTTGGGGTACGGTTGCCTCTCCGGCCACCTTTGACCATCTCCATCGCTATCTCGTCGTTTCCCTCTCTCCACCATCCCACGTCCCCCACACTGGCCCTGTGTTTTGGGTATAACGAGGACCTACATTCCTCAATTCAAGACTGAATCGCACAGCTCTGTTGCTGGGTGTCACTCTGCCTGGCCGCGAACAGATGCCATCTACTTCACTTACTACTAGCCGACTCGTGCAGCGCAGTTGCAGAATGTCACTTGCATGATCACTTACCGAAGCCTTCAGAGCAGAGCACCTCAATGCTACACAGCTCTAGTTACGCTCGTACAGTTTACGAGTCTGAGAACAAGCGTCTGGAGTTACACTTGCCTCCCGCTCTACCATGTGTTTCAAGACTAAGCAAAACCATTGTTAGCAATCTAGGTTCGGCCCTTCAGGCCCAAGTCAGGGTACAGGCTAGAAGCTGGATATGCATGTTTATTTGTTTTAGCAATAAACTGACATATTCCAAATTGGCTGGTTTATCTCTAACAGCAGGTAATCTTCTAACCCTACATCCTACTGTCTCCTACTTAGTCCCAGTGGTCCGCAAACACTCTTCTAGAAGTCTAGAAGCAGGCACATGCCACTACCCCCTATTCCTTCCTCACCTTCAGGGAGCCCCGACTCTGTGGAGCGGTGGCCCGCCCCACTGTTGCACCTTTCTGTAAGTGCTTGGGTCTACCGGTGACATCCTGGCCCAGCCAACGTACTTGCAGGAGGCCAATAGTAGTCGCCACTTTTAGGGAGCTCCATCTCTATGTGATGCTTGGATCCTATGGCGATGACCTGCCTTTCTGAGTAACACGAGAGTGACGTCCCACCCTGCTATTGTCCTCTTCCGTAAAATTCTTGGGTCTGCCGGCTACATACCACACAGCAAACATACTTGCAGGAAGCCAATAGTCCGGCCAAACAACCACCACTTTCTCTGTTTATTCCTTCATCCTATCAGGCTGTGCCGACCCTACGGAACACGCACTGTACCCTCTCTAAGCTACCTACCAACTTAGGCCTCGCCACAGGGCTGGGCAGAATAAAGCGGTTAAACAGGGACTAGTCCTCGATGAAGGCTTGGTAGAGTGCCAACAGAGTGTACTCCTGAAAGACAGAGGCTGCAGCTCGTCAGAGAGGCACAACTACCAGCTTGTCCAGCGAAGACCGAAACACCTTCTTCAAGCTACTGTGACACGTTCCTCGTGCAATCTCTCAACTGCCTCCTACGCCACCCAAGAAAACTGTAGCTAATGATCGACCCATAGCAGTAGGAAAGGTGATGAGACACATGGAACCCCAACTCAGCTACACTCCTGCCAGGGTTCAGACCCAGCCTACCTCAACTAGCACTCCTCCCCATGCCCAGCGGGCCGTCATAGAATTGCCAAAGCATCAAACCACGTATTCAATAAACACCCCATCAAGTTGACAAAACCTGCTTCCCCCTTCTGCGGATAAGGTTTGCGATGCCATTAACTTCAGAACTACCTGATAGGTAAGGCGTCAAGTTAACTCAAGTTTTCCTGGAGGTGGCTTAATTGAGTTACAGGTTAACTGTAAAGCCACCAGTTCAATGTTAAATATTAAACATATGTTGTCAGTTGTGCACTGCCGCTATTAATAACCCACAAACACACCTTGTTTACACTCACTCAAAGCTAACCTCAGTTTCCAGGCAGCAGTAAAGTGATGCATTTCTGTTTTTATGTTTTTAGTGTTTAGGATCTTAACAGGGAATATGTACGATATGTCCGATAATAAATGATACAAGTAATACTCAATATTCAAGAAAAATAAAAATCTACTGCCAACAAAAATTTTTAAATTATACACAAAAAAGAAGAATCCTCCATAGTATCATTTTGTTAGTAACAAGGCTATATTTTTCCATATCCAAGTAGTCAAGCCGCCCCTCAGTATAACTTCATGTGAATGTGTGCATCACTTTGTTTACGTGCTGTTTGTTTTCGCTCTCATTTTCACTTTGCGTCACTGACGGACTATTTTAATGTAGTGTGACTGACGGTACAGATGGTAAGGTTATGTTTTTAATAATTTGACTGCACTTATTTTTGTTACTTGTATGTTACTTAATGTGACTGGACATTTAAATTAACTGTTATGATTCAACCCTAAAAATGCTGCTAAACCTTACTCGGTAAATGTCATATGCACTACCTACTATTTTATACATAACCTACATGTACAGTATGTAGAGTAAACATATTTTTTACCCATTACTGTAACCATAAATACAGTGGAACCACGTTATAACGATAGTCGACAATGGCAAAATAAATTATCGCTATAGCGAGTTATTGTTATAACAAAATTTATTGTGCCCCATAATTTTTTGTTATGGTATTTGCCCTTGTAGATCCTGTGTTTAACGAATGCCGTAAACTTTGTGTATGCAGCAACAAGTTAATGCAAAAAAAATTGAAACGTCCGACAGCAGCATTAAGTACCGACGACGCGACCTTGTTTCCTCATTCATTCTTCTTCCCCTCCTCCAAGTTTGTGGAAGAGGCGTGAGGGAGTTAGTTGCCTACCAATCGGTAGGCTACTTCAGTGTGTCTCTCTCTCTCACACCCACTCACGCACCCACGCAACCCACCCACCGACCCCCCCCACACACGCACGCACACACGCGCACACACACACACACAGAGAGAGAGAGCCTGGAGATAACTGAATGTCCCTCCCTACTTCCCTCTTCCCCCTTGTCATTGTACTGCTGTCTCTTTTTCCTCCTCTCTCTCTCCCCTCTCACCGTACACCTTCTCCTGTCTCTCGTTCCTCTACCCACTACCCCTTCTCCCCCTGTCTCTCTCCACTCTACCTGCTAACCCTTCTCCCCCTGTCACAGGCCCTCTGACTACTTCCTTTCTCCTCCCATCCCTCTTTACACCTCTCTTAACGCACAGCACCACACCACACTTCTCTCTCGCTCTATCTCTCTCTCATGCTCACAAAGCAAACAGCAGATCAATAATACACTTCCTCCAGTCCCCCGTGTAGACACTGTAAATTTTCGTAATGGGAAGGGCTGGCACTATGAGCAGATGTTACTTTCCCGTTCTGTTCCAACCCGTGGGCAACATACGTATCTGTTCAAACATTTAAAAAAATGTAACTTTATGGTAGGTTAGAAAAATATTTGGACAGTCAGAAATAATATTTTTAAGGAAATGAAAAATGTCAACATTAAAAACAGACATTTACAACAAATGATAAACTTATGATTTTAACTTGTTTTACTATAGAAAAGTGTGAATTAACGGCATTTGTTTACAATTGACACAAAATTTACACTTCCTTTATTTTTCCACTACTTTTATCGTTCAGAGTACACTGTCAGGTACACTTGTAATAACATCTCATAGATTGTACTTCACAATTACATACATGCTATACTGATATTTCTACTCAACTCTCCAGTATAATTCACAAACAGTATGTAGGCTACTATAGCTGGTTGCCATTCCGAATTTGTTTTATTTTTGTTATAACCACACGATATACTAGTTATGGTTCTGTTTATTTAATTGGTGGTATGGGCAACTTTAGTTTAACGTCTGCCGTGAGACGTGATAGTTTTGCAGTTTTTATGAGTGTGTGTTTTAAAGATGCAGTGGAAAATTTTGTTTATACGGAAATAAAATCCAATTTTAACTTCATTGAAAAAACTAAATGCGATAAATGTGTCGCTGTTTGTACGAATGCTGGAAATACTCAACACACAAATATTTTTGCATTTTTGATATAATGAATTACACTAAAAGGATGTTTATTTATGCCACATATATTGAAAACCTCGCAAATGAATTAGAACTTTTTTGCAACGTCAAGTGTTTTTCTTTTATTAGCACACTCCATAATTTAAACAGAACCAAGGTTTACAAAAACAGTAACTCATAAAGCTACGCTCACAATTTAAATCCGTTCAACATAAGATGCAAAAAATGCACTAACCATCATAAACAATATAACATTGTCTAGCAACTGTTAAACGTTATCATGCTTTTCCCCTTACATGCTTGGCAGGTGAAGGAGCGGCCAGTGGCAGAGTCTTCCTACCCCCACAACATAGAAGGAGCGGTAGGCGGATAGCATCTTGCAGCCCCTCCTACATTCAATAGTACGTACCATTCCCCTACGCCCCCTCCTAATCTATATCCAACAGGTCCTCTACTAGCTCCCCTTCCGATAGTACCCCTCCTCCTTACCCATCAGTACAACACCCGCACGCACCTTTTCCCCGGCCACACCATCTGACGCGAGTGACGCCACGCGTCACAGACTAATAAAGACTGGCTCTGGCATGACAAATGGGTGGATGTCACTTACAATGCGACGTGTTTAAACATTTTAAAAATACGAGTTTACAAATGTTCCTATCGCTATAGTGAAAGGCTCCATTAAGAGACTTGTGCTATAAATAAAATTAAGTACCTTTTAAATGATGGTGCATTTAAAAACTATCGCAATGGCGAACGTGACGCTATACGCCATACTTGTAATAACGCGGGTTCACTGTATTGGTTATTTGTGAACCCTTAGCCAGTCATTACCCTGAAAAATCGAGAGTTTACTTATATTCACATAATAATAATGTCACTAAAATGAATATACTATTTTCTATCTAATAACATACAATTTGTACACAATATTTTGTATTAAATCACATACAATTTTAACAACACTATTATTATGTATCATATTCCAGAATCCAGTAGTAATTAGTAACAAGGAAGCAAGTCACACTTGATGGTGATGTAACTGTGCCATTTTCTCCATGAATGGGCAGATAAAATGCTGACTATATGGTAATATGATGGCTTGGTGTGTTGCCCTCACCATAATGCGCAGGTCATTCAACAACTGCTGCACACGCTGATCCTTGTCCCTGGCCTCGGCCTGCACACTATCGTGTTCAGCACGCAGGGCTGTCAACTGCGCCCTCAGCTGTGCTGCCTCCAGCTCCAGCTGTTGGTGTTGCTGCTGCTGGAACTGCCACAACACCACTGTAAGTCACACTTCGACACCACACATTCCAGAACACTCTATGAAATAGTTGCAAAGTGCAGAAAACTGCAACTGAAGAGAAATTCATTCTCTAAATAAACTTAAAAAAAACTTTTATAAAATATTAAACAGTGTGTGATTAAGAAAGCAGGATGATAAAAGGTGGGTTTCAAAATAGAGACCTTTCTTTACAAAATAACTTTAGACCTTTATATAGATGCACAAGTTATATGATACTTTTGTTTTGGGTAACATACGCATACCACAAATTTGGTGAAAAGAGTTTACAATGTTATTTGAGAAGGCTGCAGCTTTGGACAAACCAGTTTGTTGCAGAGGTTAGGTGGCCTTTTGAAGACCAATCTGGGCAGTTTGGAGGGCAGCAGGTCTTTTGTTTGTGGTGAGGAAGCCAGAATTTTGTATCCAGACTGGAGAATTGTTCTGAATTTACTTAGGCCTTCATGATATGGGACAACCAGGGGTATAACCGAGTTGTTGACCTTGATTTGTGTTCCGGTATTTGAGATGGCTTGCTGAATATGTTTGTGGAGGAGGAACCTGGGGTACCCCCTGTCAAGGAATGCTCTGGCTATTTGTTCTCACTGTTTGCTGAGATCACTGTTGGTGGAGCAGATACGTTTGGCTCTTGTGGCACGACTGTAGGGTAGGGATTTTTTCGCATGGTATGGGTGGTAGCTGTCAAAATGTAAGTACTGGAGGTTGTTGGTGGGCTTCATGTGTACAGCAGTTTGAATTGTGCTATTGTGAGGAGACAGTTCAACATCCAGGAATATGGTATGTGTTTTGGAGTATGACCAGGTGAACTTAAGCGAATCGTGTGCATTTAAGTTGTTCAGAAAGTGAATTAGGCAGTCTGCAATGGAAGTCCATCATGAAGATGTCATCGATGAAACGCATGCAGCAGTATGGTTGGGTTGGTTGGTGACTGAGGAAGTTTTTTCTAACATGCACCTAAACAGATTCGCATAGTATGTATCTTGAAATCTGAAGTTGTTGTTGCCGAGGGTTAACCTGGTAAGTTCAACACGGAATACTGTTTTCTATGTGGGGGTCTTTGCTTGAGATAATATTCTATGGTCGACAGTCCAGCTGAGCGGGGGATGTTGATATAGAGAGATGTAACCTCTATGGAGACCATGTATGCATCTTGGAGAATGGTGCTCGGTGGCTCAAGCGTTCAATGAAGTGGCCTGTGTCCTTGATGTAGGATGAAAGCTGCTGCACCCAATGTTGAAGGTGGGCATCTACAAGTGCAGCAGCGAACCAACTCAAGGACACGTCTACCTACAAACATCTATGAGAAGACTCAACCACCAGATTCTGTGACCATATCAACAAATTCCTTGTGTCCCAGGCCTCATCCAAAACCTATTTGAGGCTTCAATTAAAGTGCTTACCCCAAATAAACCCCAACACACCAGTTCTATACCTGCTTCTAAAGATATACAAGGAACAATGGCCACCCCCCTGGACGTTCCATTGTATTAGGTACTGACAGCCCCACTGAGAGGAACTCAGAACTTCTAGATGCCCACCTTCAACCTTGGGTACAACAGCTTTTGTCCTACATCAAGGACACTGGCCACTTTCATGAATGCTTGAGACACCTGGGCACCATTCCCCAAGATGCATACATGGCCACCACAGATGTTACATCTCTCTACACCAACATCCCCCACTCAACTGAACTGTTGGCCATAGAATATTACCTCAAGCAAAGACCTCCACAAAGCAAACCTTCTACAGCATTCCTTCTTGAACTTTTCAGGTTAACACTCAGCAACAACAACTTCAGATTTCAAGACACATGCTACCTTCAAGTCAGAGGCACAGTGATGGGTACACGTATGGCATCATCCTATGCCAATCTGTTTATGGGCAGGTTAGAAGAAAACTTCCTCAGTCACCAACCAACCCAACCACACTGCTGGATGTTTCATTGATGACATTTTCATGATATGGACGTCCACTGAAGACTGCCTAATTCACTTTCTGAACAACTTAAAACCCACACAATTCACTAAAGTTCACCTGGTCATACTCCAAAACACATGTCATATTCCTGGATGTTGAACTGACTCTCCACAATGGCACAAACCCACCAACAACCTCCAGTACTTACATTTTAACTGCTATCACTCATACCATACCAAAAAACCCCTACCCTACCATCTTACTACAAGAGCCAAACATGTCTGCTCCACCAACAGTGATCTCAACAAACAGTGTGAACAAATAGCCAGAGTATTCCTTGACAGGGGCTACCCCAGGTTCCTCCTCCACATAAAGATTCAGCAAGCCATCTGAAATACCGGAACACAAACCAAGTTCAACAACTAGGATATACCCCTGGTGGTCCGATATCATGAAAGCCTAAGTAAACTCAGAACCATTCTCCACTATGGATACAAAATTCCGGCCTCCTTATCACAAACACAAGACCTGCTCTCCAAATCGCTCAGATTGGTCTTCGAAAGCCCACCTAACCTCTGCAACAAACTGGTTCATCCAAAGCTGCAACCTACCACAAATGCCAACCAGACTATCACCCTAAGAGGATCCTACCCCTATAATAGCCCATGCTGTGGTTCCTGTGCCATCCACCAAACGTCAACTTCTTTCAATAGCAGACTCACTAGTTGTACGTACCACATCCAAGGCAACTACAACTGTGTAAGAAAAAAATCTGATCTATCAGCTACAGTGCCAACACTTTAATGCACAATATATCAGTCTCACCACCAACACACTCAAGGCAGAGAATGAATGGCCACAGAGCAGACACCAAACAAGCCATAGCTGGTCAAATCCCCAACCTAAAAGACAAACCAGTTGCAGTAAATGCAGCATCAGGCAACAAAGATATTTACTCCTGCTACAGCACCAGAGTTGTGAGAGCCCTACTACCTTCAAGCAATAGCTCAGAACTGAGATACTGGGAATCAATTCATCAATTTATAACAAAATGAAGGCAGCCCTCGGGCCTCAATATAAGATAATCATAGCTCCAAACCATACTCATCAGCTATACCAGCAAATTTTCTATTTTCCAGCCGTACCCTAGTTTGCCAACTGGCCGCTAGGTTTACTGTCAACAGCACCCTTCCACCATATTAAAATGTCCTGCAACTCGCCGTTTGTAAAGCTGGCCTAGTAAGCGAAATTTTGCAATCGCACAACCACGTTGTAAAATGTTTTGTCCTTTTTGCGTGTGTGACTGTTGACAAGTACTAGATTTTGAGTACTTGAATTTTTGTCCTTTTATATATTTATGACGAAATATGTAACTACTGTATTTGTGAGACACTTATTAGATATAACTAAAGGCAAAGGCATATTATTTCTAATACTACAAACTAATTAAAAGCTATAGTTAATACAGTAAGTGACTTCTGAGAACTTCTTTAAGTACCTATGTGAAGTTGAGCACCTATTCACAATGACCACTTTTTTACAAATGGAAATAGTTACACAATAAAATACTGTAATTCCTATCAGCAGACATGTAAAGTACTTGGTAGCTACTACATCAGCCTAGGCATAGGCACTGACTTCCCTAGCTATGGATCATGCAGCAGTAGATTAACAACCAACACTCAGCATTATCGCAAACTAAAATGCCAGGATTCAGGGAGGAAGCGTGACTGTTAAGGGAGTTGTCTACCTGAAACTATTTTCATGTTTGAGCCCAAGAAGCATGGGAGTAATAAAGGTGACACTGCCACATGCATCATCAAGTGAGCCACAGCTGCTATGCACAAGTGAATTTAAACAGCATAGCAGGAAGCCACATCATCAATGACAGTCACAATATGTCCGGCACGATTCTCACATGTGAAAATCCGGAAGTGATCCCGCCGGGAATCTAATTCAGTTCACCTAGGTTGGAGGCGAGTAGTCTAACCACTAAACCCCCGCAACCCCCTTGAATGAAGTGGGAATGAGGAAATTATGTTACATATGAGGTGCCACAAATAACCCCCAACTGGTTGCCTATGTGGGAACACTGTCAATTAAAGATATTGTTATAATGCATATGTTTACACAGTCACTACGAGCCCACTTTTAAGCCAATTATTAAAACCATATGAATAAACAACTTGAGAAAATTAATTAAATTTTTCTTGTATGCATGTTAATCCCATCAAACAATATAAATGTATTAATCTTAAATGAAGTCATCTCTTTTCTCCGATGTTGCACACAACATAAAGCAATAAACTCTCATATATAAATTACTATTTCATAAGTCTTGCATTAAATATGTAACCTGTGACTGAAACCAAAAAAGAAGCACCGTTTACATTTGGTTTTCTCTAAACACATTATTATTTATTTTAATAATTACTACCATTACAATATTAAAATAAATATTAAAAAAAAAAAAAAATATATATTGTTTTTACAATTTAGCTTTTTATTCAAAATATAAATCACTGAGTTGTGATTGAAACATTTTATAGTACACTGGTGGAAAATGAAAAATGAACACCACTTGAGCAGTGACGTAGAAATACTGCATGCGCATGGGGCACTGAAAGAGGGCAGTACATGCAATGATTAAACAGTGCTGTGCTGTGGACAGAGTAGGAACCACGTACTAGGCGTAACACTGCTGAGCCCAATACTACTGTAGTTGACTCGATGAAAGAGTAGTCTGTTGTTTCAAGCATAGGCCTGTGTGTGGTAAGCTTTGTAAACATGCCACGACAGCATAGATGACCACTTCATGCAATTAACGGGCTTTGAACGAAATCGTATTGTGGGCTTGAGGAAGGCTGGATGGACCTTACGATGAATTGCCCAACGCATAGGATGTGAAGTGTGTGATGTGCATCATTGGTGGTGCCGGTGGTCCAATGGTGGTGCACACGCTTGTCAACCTGGTTCCGGACGGCAGCAGCATACGGATTCCCGCCTGGATTGTTGCATCAGACGAGCAGCCATTGCCGATTGTACTGCGACCGCCGCACTGTTTATAAGGCCACTGTTGAACCCAGGGTATCAGCTAGAACCATCACAAACCGTTCGCTGGACGCTGGGCCACGAGCAAGGGTGCAGCTCGCCAGGCTTCCTCGCACACCTCATCCCCGTGCAGCCCGCCTCAGATGGTGCCACAAATGATGCAACTGGAGGGATGAATGGCGAGGAGTTGTGTTTAGTGATGAGAGCAGATTTTGCCTTAGTGCCAGTGATGGACGTTTGCGAGTGCGGCGTCGACCAGGAAAGCGGCAACAACCAGAGTGTATATGGCAGTGACATACACGACCAATGCCTGGAATCATGGTCTGCGAGGGGACCAATAGCCTACAATAACCGTACGCCTCTGGTGGTTGTTGAGGGAACACTGAACAGTGAACGCTGCATACAAAACATCATCCATCTCCTTTTGTTGCCGTTCCTTCAAAGCCATGGAGATGTCCTCGTCCAGCAGGAATATCCCGTGCACACACGTCTCGTGTAACCCAACTCTCGAAGATGTTCGTGAACGCCCCTGGCCCGCACAATCACCCGACCTGTCCCCATTATAGGACGGCTTTGGTGCGGTCTGCAATGCCAGCAACAAACCTCCATCAATCGCAACAACAGGTGGAATTAGTGTGTATCACTATTCCCCAAGATGAAATCCGACAACTTTATGATCATATCTACACACGACTGCAGGACTACATCATCGCTAAAGGCGGCTATACAAGATACTGACATTGTTGTTCAAGACACTCTGTATCCTCTGTCCATAGGTGTACGACCCTGTAATCATTATCATATACAGTGTACAACCTGTATCATTATTCAACACAAACCTCCATTCATGTGGGACCATTACGTCCGGGTGTTCATTTTCCATTTCCCACCAGTGTATAAGTAAATATTAAGTTATCAAATATCTTTATTAATTTAGCCTACAATTTACATTTTCCTGTAAAAAAAACATTACTAAAACTTATAAAACTTCCGGAGAGATAATGATCAGTATTTAAATCTGGATGAAGATACCAAAATTATATCCACCATAAATTACAGGATCTGCCACATGATGCCTTAAGTCAGAAAGAACAGGACTTGAATCCCAAGTACAGAAATGCAAGTGCGGATCTGTAAGTGTCTTTCTTGTCTGGATTATGACAGGGTTCAAACAGACATCCTCTTTGAGAACTAAAGTTTTTCCCTATGGCTCAAAGGTAGCTGGAAGACAGCACTAAAGTCAACTTAAAATTGCTACGGTGTTATTTTCTTGATGAAGAAATGCATCCTTTCAGTTAGTGGTAAAATGTGTACCACACAGCAAATAATTCCCCTACTACAATGTTAAATAGGAAACAAACTCAAAATTCAATAATACACAAATTTGTAAAAATGACTGTAAAAACACTTTTTACTTAAAAAATGATCACGAAGAGTAGCAGTTGTCTCACCCTGACGTGGGGGCTGGCTCGGAGCGCACTCAGAACTGCACTGCCAGAGGAGACTGCGTCACAGGCAGTAGCCGACATGTCTGACTGCAGGCGGGTGAGGTCACGCTGTGTCGATGCCTTCACTTCTGCAAACACCCTCTTCACAGCCACCACGTCCCGCCACACATTCAGCAGCCGGTTGTGTTCCATGGTGTAGTAGTCATTAAATGCCTGTGGGAGCCATCCATGTTCATTGACCAAAAATAGCAGTTAACATTAGTCCAACAGGGTGTCATTCCATGTGAAATAATGCTATTTTAAATAATGTGAGAACACGGCTATTTATTACTTATTTTTACCACACAGGTGTCCCAAACATCATGCAGCACAAAACCAAACTATTTTTTTATAGGCATCTGTATTGGATTTAGACAAAAAATGTGAGTTTTCAAGGGTTTTGAAAAACAACACTACTGTAAACAGTTCCAAGGGTTCTCACTAGTGTGCCGTGAAATTTCCTGGGTGTGCTGTCAAAACTGAAGGGCATATATTAGCATTAAAATAGCAGCATATGAAACAAGGCATGTAACACAATATTTTCCCAGCAAAAACTCTTATTTGTCAAAAAGTGACTTATAACATTCTTCTAATCTAGGGACCCTAGATAAACATTCAATTATTACATTCGGAAAGTATGAAAAAATAAAAAGACTAGTGAATTAAGTATAGTAATTTTATTTATTAACCTTTTCATTCGACTTCAGGAGTGGTTGAAATGTTCCAGTGGTTTATATACATATACTCCCCACTACGGTTCGTGAGCTATGAGGACTACCACAAAGCATTAGAAATCTCTGTAAAGCAGGAAGGATTGGTTGTATTTTACAGATATGCTTCAGTAGACCATATGGCGAAACAGTGTGCCGCGACCCAAAAAGTTTGAGAACACCTGGTTTATGTGTATTAACAAAAGAAAATTCTGGTTTTCACTTATTAAAAAAGCTCTAACAATGTACATAAATGACAAAAATATTTATAGCTACTATGATATATAAAAACTTAAATTATTTTATTAAAAAAAAAAAAAAAAGTTGCTGATATAACTAATGAGCCTACATTTGTCAACATGGGTACACATACTTTTTAGTGAACTTTATAAGAGCTTACATGGTAGGTAAGCCTTGACATCTCATTAATATAGATATCTTTAGAGATGGAACCAGAAAAATATGCAACAGTGGTGATACAAATTCAAATATACACATGCCTTACCCAGAACTCAAACCCAGAAAACATCGTACCATCAGCTAGCATGCAAACAACTGCATTATGTAGGTAGGGATCGGAGCATCAATTTCAGATGTAATCAGTCTAATGTTTTGGTAGATAGGGTTTAATTACTTTAAATATTTACAGGGCCGTTACATATTTTTTAAGTGTCTGAGCAGCTTAAATCGTGTAGTTTACATGGCCTTCCGTAGCGCTACTAGTGTGACGATTTGGTGAATCATTGATTGGTTCCTGAGATATGGTATGAAAACTTCATTTTTGCATTTGGTGCTATCGTACAAAAAGGCCTAAAAAAGAAACACTGTACATAATGCTTCTTATAGATACTGTCAGCATACAAAGTTTGGTTGAATTTGGATAAAATTTTACTAGATACGAGAAATTGTAGAAATTATTACATGGCTGCCATGGTAATTATCTAGTGTCACTGCTTTTCTGAAGGAAATGTCCTAGACCAACGAAAGTAGCATTAATAGGTTCTGCACAGCTTACCTTTTTAATATTGAAGAGGACTTAATGTTAAAATAAGTAGAACACATTAAAAATTTTTGTCAAAAGTACGAGCACTTAGGCCCCTATGTTTACGTTGGTCGCCATGTTTAATGGCTGCGCATTGCTGTTTCCCACGCTACCTACCGGCCGCGGATATTCAGGAGGGCGTAATGTTAAAATAAGTAGAACATATTAAATAAAATAGTTAATAGTACGAGCGGCCGGCCTCTTTTTTTACGTTGGACGCCTTAATATTTGGTAAAGTAATGCATTAGTGATGTGGACAAATGTGCATCGTGCCGTCACCTTATTGGCTGTTTACTGTTTACGTCTTCATCATGGGATTTTACGTTAACATTGAGAAGCCATTAGTATCAGTTCAGAAGCCAGATAGTGTGGATGAGTTTTTTGCGATCGTTAGTTGTGACGTCCGAATCCCTACCGTGTGAAGGCTTGTGATTTAAGATTGGAGGGTGCAAGAACGAGTTCTTCTGCGCGTAATATTCGTCTATGTGGCGGGTGTTACTTTATGTTTTATTCGATCGTGGTGTTTTGTCGATTCAGGTAAGATGCAATGCAGTTGAATGGGTCGCCTACCTAGGTGAGTTGATTCATAGATTTCCAGTGTGTTTAACTGTTACTAAAACCCTAAAATCCTAAATTAACATAAAATCCTAGCGTAGTTTAAAACCCTAAAATCCTAGATTAGACTAAAAGCCTAGTGTAGTGTAAAACCCTGAAATCCGAGGTTAGACTAAAATCCTAGCGTAGTTTAAAACCTTACTATCCTAGGTTAGTTTAAAACCCTACTATCCTAGGTTAGATTTTAACACCTTACAATCCTAGGTTAGTTTAAAAATGTAAAATAGTGATTAACTCGTCGTGGGGTTACGTTCAGTTAGGTTAGGTGGGCACATATCATGAAATTGGTCGGACGTTAATGCCCCTAGTATGTTCGAGTTCTGCATAATTAGTAGAGTGGAAATATAGCACTTTTCAGGGGGGGGATTTTTTTTTTCTTTCTTTTTTTTAAGAAAAGCTCCTACACTAGATAATTACTGCTGCCATTTATTCTCAATATTGCTGAGCTCATGGGACCACTTAACAACCTCCTATGAAAGGACCAGAGCTGGAGATGGATGGAGAAGGGAAAAACCTTCCAGATGCTTGAGGGTCAATCACACAACCCGGCATGTTCTATCGGATTCCCCTAATTCTCCAGACAGACGCCAACGGAGTCAGCCTAGGGG
The DNA here is from genome assembly GCA_002778355.1 of Clitarchus hookeri. Taxonomy (NCBI): domain Eukaryota; kingdom Metazoa; phylum Arthropoda; class Insecta; order Phasmatodea; family Phasmatidae; genus Clitarchus; species Clitarchus hookeri. Next base: position 353,392 of record NQII01000407.1, on the reverse strand, counting down.
CTGTTTTATTCCAGGAAACGCCAGAAGGCAGTCGATGGGTTATCAGCTATGCAAGCACCCCCCTGTCGGACACGGAAAAGAGGTACCAGTCCAACAAACAGGAATGCCTGGCAGTAGTATGAGTCCTCCTGCTGCAGGAATTAACCTTTAAAATACAGCACTGCCTAGGGAAGCAGAACAAGTTACCAGACACACTTTCCAGAGCTCCGAACCCCTGCCAGGATGATGTGAACCTGAAAGACTGGGAAAGGATGATCCCACCAGAACATACTACACACCAAAAACTTAATCCAGGAAGATACATGCACCCTAAGCGCTTCAAAGAAGAGCAGGGATACATATGGCCTCGACCCCATTCCAACACTGAAGACTGGAAGTTGTGGGTACTGCACAACTTACGAGCAGACATCTGCCACTACTACCATGAACACCACCATGCGGGACACCCCGGAGTAAAGGAGACACTCCAAGAGCTAAGCCAGAGATACACATGGGAAGGGTTGAGTAGAGACATGGAAGCTTACATCCAGCAATGCCAAGTGTGCGCCAGCACCAAGGTCCACGGAACTATGAAAATGGCAGCAATCCCACGCCAACTAGCGCAGGCTTTGACACAAGTCGCCCTCAAATTACTGGGCTGGGGCCATACCCTTGCTCCCAAAAAGGCAAACAATACATCCTGGTAGTCACTGACCTGTTTTCAAGGTTGATCGAAGCCTATGCCTTCACTAAGGCAGACACGAAAACAATAATCGACATGCTGGAAAGGGAATTTTTCCTCTGCTGGGGATGTCCTCACTGCCTCCTGACCAACAACACGCTGCAATTCATAGGAGCAGCATGGGAAAACGCCTGTGGCCAATGGTGAGTTCAATGCTACACTACGCCCAGCTACCACCTGCAAGGGAACCCGGCCAAGAGAAGGAACCAGGAGATTGAAAAAGGCCTCCGAATCCACATGCAAGGGGATCATAGTAGATGGGACTCCTATCTACCCAACATACTCTTCACACTCTGCTGCTGGAGAAACGAAGCCCTGGAAGCTTCCCCCAGTGAGCTTTTATTCAGCCAACCCCTGCAGCAGTCCAAAGAGTGCAATTGGAAAGCTGAATTCAGTGAGATACCACAGGCCGAAGAAATACACTGCGAGAGTATGAAGGCTGTTGAAGCCACCCGCCAGTACCAGGCCCATTACGTCAAGTGGAAGTACCCATTTCCCACATGCCAGTTCGGAAGCACAATAAGTGAAGGGAAAAATTTATGGGATAAACCTGACAGCTTAGCTGCATGGAAGCACACTTTTATGTAGGGTTTCACCCAAAATGGAAAGGCTCCTACCAAGTTAGCGAAAGGCCAGAAAATACGCTGTGGATACAGGACGAAAACGGAAATGTACAAAAGATGTATATGACCCACGTCACGAGAGCCGTCAATCCAGAGATTGAATACGAAGCCCTAAGCGGCACACACCACCGCCACCACAGATAGAACCCAAGCATGGACGTGTGATTCTGAGTGACCCGGCATACGTAGCAGCACCAGCCAAGGGCCTCACTACCTCCCACACACGGGCCACTACTGCCTCCACACCACCGCAGTCTCCAGAGCCGCAGCGCACAACTTCGCCAGTACCACGCTAACCAGGGGGAGAAGAAAACACTCTGAGCAACACCTGGTAGGCAAACCAGTACGCAGGGAGCAGCAAAGGCTGCAACGCTCATGCCGTGGGTCGCTCACCCCTGGCCCACTGACCCAGTGCTGTCTCCACAATCAGCTGAGCTGAGATACGTTTCACTGCAGCACAGGATACAACCTTGGAGAGCCTGCCGCGCCGCTGTTGAGGGAAAACTCTGGCGCTAGACTGAGACGCAGTGTCAACTACCCCCAACCTTCAGCTGGCTAGCCTCGCAGAAGAAGGACTCTGTGTGAGGTGCTTACCCAGGAAACTCCTCACCCACTTAGAGAGCTACAGACGCTGTGTGTACCGCTGACCTGTGCCACGACCACGAGTGAGTGTGTGGAGCTTAGTATAGGGGGTAGCATAGATAGCCATGTAAGTTTAGCTAGATAAAACATAGAATAGGGAGTGTTCAAGAAACAACATCCCCTATGTAATGAAAGCAGAGCAATCCCTAGCCCAACTTTTGGGCAACACTAAGTAAACCAGCACGCTAAGAAAATACCTGGTAATGAAATGTGCTTCAATATAACCATAAATGTATTGGCGTATCAGCTAAGCCAAGCCTCTATATTGTAGTCTTAGTTAGGGTCAGTCGTACCAACAAGGGTTAGCCCTCTGCATAAAACTTATTCTCGTGTTAGGCTCAAAATGTGTTGTATGAGCTCGTGTTACCGCTACCCGGAGATTTTATTCTCTTGTTATATATCCTGCCATGGGATGGCCTCTTAAGCATTAATCCACGCAGGTAGTGAGCATGAAACATAGAAAATGGATGACTCTTTCAACTCATAAATGCTAATATTTGTGACTATTGAAACATTATTTTAACGAAGTTATATTTTGAGCTATTGAGACGTGAATAAATTTACTGGTTCAAAGATAGGGTAGAGAAAGAGAACAAATTGTACAAGTATGTGATATTTTGAAAATGTGTGTGCCTAACCAAGCAAATTCACAATTCACATGCAGTGTTATAAATTGATTATTGGAAATGTGTACTAACATTTGCACAGTTTACAACAAAATTTGTCAGAATAAAATTTTGTTAAAATTCATTGAGGCATGTTTATAACGAAAAAAGTTTTGTATATTAAACAAATTGTTTATAAGGAGAAAGACTAATAGTTTGTAAGTTTGTGTATGAAATGTAAACATATTTGCCACACAAAAGGAGAATTACATTGTGTAAGCTTCACTTAAATCTTAAATTATTTTCATGTTTTCCTTATAAAGTATTTTGTCTAATCCAAGACGAGTGGAAGAATGAATAAATCATAGTTACGGATTTAACATGGTTCAATGATTCTTTAAACATTACATACTAAACCTATAAAATTTAAGTTTTCAAAAAGTAATAATGTTGCTTTTTAGAAAAAATTAAAAAATTAATTAAATTATGAGGAGCTACATATGAAATGAATATTTTGATGTCACCAAAATTTAAGGTCATGCCAAGTTCGAATGAGTGACATTATTTTTAATTAGTTAACATTCGCAAGCTGCTTAAAAGTGACCGTGTAATATAGATTAATTGTCGCAGCTTTCTGCTTATGAAGAAAATAAATTCAGACATTGCTGATTGAGTTTTAATGACTCCTTTCATATTTAAGAGAAAAAAAATGTTTGTCTCGTAGAAATAGCATACAAATCAATGGTATAGATTTAAAACTATAATTATGCAGCTGACATCAGAACATATCTTATTCGAACTATTAAATATTGCCGTAATTTTCATCACATACTTCAAATGGGGCATTAATGGCCTACGGTTTGCGCCCACTGCCAACATCAGATATTCCAAACGAAAAACACAAAGAAGATAACAAAATCTTTATAAGGCGAAATATCCAAAAATCAAAGGTCTATTAAACTCACGAAAATGGTCAAAACGGCACAAACACAAAATGACGTTGCTACCCCGACACCAAGGTCCAAAAAACCAAACCGCCACCGACTGCGGCCACAGAAGAACTTACACGTAGCCAATAATACTAATTTAAAGCTATATTTTACATTCCTGGGATATTTATGTGTTTACTCATTAATATTTGACATCTTGAAAGCAAATATTGGATTTCCATTACTTTCATTGCCAACATACTCATACAAGAACCACCAAACCTCTTAACACTCTGGTATCTAACCAAAGATATAAATGTGGTGGCACAACACAGTTGAGATATTACCAAGGGGTTAAGCTAACAGGATGTTAGGTAACAGAAACCATGTTGATAAACCTGGCCTTTATTTAGACCATGGTCACAGCTATACTTCCAATACATGCACTGGCTCAAGTGGTGGTGTTTCTGTTTTTTTCTCATGAAGTGTTTTTAGTTTTGTTCTTCAAGATGATTTGCACCCTCACTGCTGTGTGTATTTGTGTGTTTTGCAGCTTAACTGCCAGGTTGTTGCAGCCAAGAGAGGGAGAGAGCTCAGTTCCGCCTAATCAAGTTTCTTCCTCGGACAAAATAAAAAACATGTCACAAGAGCCTGTGCACCATATTTTCTGCTGATATTTTTAACAGTAGCAATGAAATATGTTTCCATCAGTGCTACCTAAAACTTCAAATATATTAATGGGGAAGGTTAAATTTACACATAGCATACCAAAAAAATTGGTTAAAACAATATTTTAACTGCGAACTATTTCTTACTAGCCATTGCCAACACATCGCTGCTCTCATGCTTGTTAATTCCTATTGAATATGAAATAAATCTTACAAGTTAAAAGATACTAAGTTAAGTTTCATTTAATAAAAAATGTAATACTTCTAAGTTAATCACAGTGTTACATATTTGTGGTATACAAGTTAATTGAAAAAACAAGTGAACATGTTACTCCTAGGGTAATTTTTAAAAGGTTTGTTTCAAAATGTCTGAAGTAACCGTCAATGGACTATACCAGCCTTACTCAACCTTTTTTTTATAGGGGCCACAAATACCGTTCAGTCATAGTGTCGCGGGCCGCAAGTAAAAATTGTTTAGGTGTAAGTAAATAAAACACTTAATTTTAACATTTAACCATGTATTTACTTTTTATAAACATAAATATTTTAGGCTTTAACAAAGATAGTTTATTTAAACGTTTTAATGCGATTTTTGATACTGTGAACACTTTTTCAAAACTTTATCAAGATCTGGCTTGTTGCTGCTTGCTAACCTTATCACATCATCCAGATGAGAGTCTGTAAGTTTGTTTCTGTACACATTCTTTGTGTACTTCATTTTTGAAAAAGACGATTCGCACACGTATGTCGACCCAAAGAATGTTAATAGGATTTGAGCACTCCTTTGGACGCTTTTATATTTTTGGGGAATAATGCTCCAAAATTCCACATACTCCTTTTTTTCCCTTTTTTCTTTAAACAAAATTTCTAGGTGGGTGTCGTTTTTAAAATCGATGAATTCATCTAACAACTCTGGGTAATTACAATTCAAAATTGAAGCCAGCTCTGAGATAGTGGTTGTTTCTAAATGCCATGGATTTTCTACAAGCATCAAACATTTTTTAATTTTTCTTAGATCTTGAAACCTTTTATGAAATTCCTCTAATAGTGCAGTTATATAATTTGAAATTGTAGAGCAGTTTTCCTCAAAAATGTTGATACGGTCCTCTGTTATCTTAATTATAGTTGGAAAATTGTGCAGCTGTTTGTTCTGTAGTTCTTCATGATAAAGTTTTAGCTTTTCCTCAAAAGATAAAATACTTTATTCACCATCTGTGAGACTATGTTATTTTCACCTTGTAAACTCCGATTGAGGCTATTTAGTTTTTCTGTAATATCACATAGAAAGGCTAAAAGACACCACCATCCATCATTTAGTAACTCAGGGTACACTTTATTATTTTACTCTAAAAACAGTATTATTTCATAGCGTAAAGTAAAAAACCTTTCTAAAACTTTTCCTCTACTAAGCCATCGCACTGAGGTATGTAAAAGGACATCATTATACTCGCTTCCCAGTTCTTCCAAAAGACTTTTAAATTTTCTGTGGTTCAATTCTCTTGCTCGTATGTAATTGACAATATTGACAACCGTCTTCATCACAGCTTCAATTTCTGGATTTACAACACGTGCCACCAAGTTTTCTTGATGGATAATGCAATGAAATGTAATTAAATTTGTTAAATTATATTTTTTCTTAAACAACGTAAGAAATCCATTTTCGGATCCAGTCATTGAAGGACAGCCATCGGTGCAAACACACACGATTTTTTGTATATCAATTTTATTCTGCTCTAAAAATTTGCAAATAGTATCAAGGTAATCTGTGCCTCGGGTTTAACCTTTCGTTGGAAGAAATTTCAAAAAACCTTCAAAAGATTAAATTATGTTCTGTACAATATCTAACAAACACCGAGCATTGCGATGTTGCTGAAACGTCGGTACTGGAATCGAAAGCCAAGCTAAAAAACTTGCAGTTTGTAAGGTTTTCTAATAAGTTATCGTAGATGAATTTTGAAATGTCTTCAATACGCCTTATACAGGTTGAATCGGAGAGCTGTAGTTTTTTTATATTAGACAATATTTGTATTTTGTTGCTGAATTTATCAAAAAGTGCATTGGCCCCACTAATAAAGCATTCTTTTACAATTTCTGCATCGTGAATGGTTTCATATGCTTACCAAGAATGTAACAAATTTGATATGATGCCATGGTTACCGCGGAGTCTTGTGATAATGCCACGGACATAACATTTTGCTGTTGTTGCAATTACTTCTTAAAAAACTCAATTTCTCACTTCTTAAAGACGATCCAGAAGGAAAAGTTTTGTTGAACGATTTGTGCTTTGTGTTAAAATGACGAGAAATATTGTATTTCTTTAACATAACACTTTCTCGGCAAATCAAACAAGTAGCTGCATTGTTTTTGTTAGAAACAACAAAATATTCCATTTCTCACTCGTCTTGAAACAATCTGTTTTCATCACATAATTTTCTTTTATACTTAGAAGACACTCCTGACATTATTTTGATAGAAAAATAACTATTTTACACTTAACAAAACCAATTAACTGCAATTACCAGGGGAACTTTGATAACTTGTGTTTGTCATGTAAACAAATTTAAAACAAGTGACGACAAATAAGGCAAGACGTAGGTACAGAAGTATGAAAGCAAAAGGGGAATTCCCGCCGCTGGCTGTCTCGCTCGCGCAACCCGCAACTCTGAGTTGTGCGAGATAATAAGAGAGATTGCTATATCCCAACACTGCGCGCAACGCGGTAGGGATTTATGTACTTATAGCGCCCATAGTTTCTCTGATGAGCGCGCAATTTAAAATGCTTGGCAATTTGATAACTCCAGGTGGGCCAATCACAAAAGCTCGGCGGGCCGCAGGTTGAGTATAGCGGGACTATACCATCCAAGAACCAATTAATAATAAAAGTACTGGTATTAGTGCAACAAACTTTAAAATTCTTCACTTGTCAACCTGTTATCNATTAGTGCAACAAACTTTAAAATTCTTCACTTGTCAACCTGTTATCGCAACTCATCCATCCTGCACAGAAATTTAAAACCTAGGTGTCAAACTGGGAGCACTGACCCGCTCTTCTTCACGCCACTCATCCTCCTTCAATATCATCTCCTCACGCAGCTGCTCCCACTCTCCTGTCAGCTTCGTAAGGTCTGACGTGAGAGCCTCGTTGCTGGCGTGACACTCCTCCAGTTGCTCCCGCAGCGCCCCATTCAGCTGCAGCAGTCGTTCTGACCTGGTCCAACACAAACTCATTTCATGCACGACAATAATGAAAAATACAAAACAATACAGTACAGATATCCTTTATGTGCAAAATGAATTCTAAGAAAATTTAATTTCAAAATTTTTCCAGGTGACAATGACACAGTATCTCAGTATAAAGTATTTCACTTTAAATTACTTTTCAATTTAAAGTTCTTCTCTAAAATCCTCGGCAGCTGTAACATCATTAAATACATGTTCAGTATAAAGTAGTTTTCAACATTAAATAAAATTGAGTGTTTGATCACAGCAAAACCATATTTGTACAACTGCTGATTACATACTTTTCAATATACAGTGGAACGCGTTATAACAAGTGTGGCCTATAGCGTCACGTCTGCTATTGCGATAGTTTTTAAAAGCACCGTCATTTTCCCTATCATTTGAAAGGAACTTCATTTTGTTTATAACACAAATCTGTTAATGAAGCCTTTTGCTATAGCGATACAAACATTTGTAAACTCGTATTTTTTAAATGTTTAAACACGTTGTATCGCAAGTGACATTCACCCACTTGCCATGCGCGAGCCAGCCTTTGTTAGTCTGTATCGCATGGCGACACTCGCTTCAGCCGAAGCTAGAAAAACGGAGCAGACAAGTGTTGTGAGGGATAAGGAAGAAGGTATGATAGAAGAGGGGAGAGGTATGAATGGGAGAAAAGTTAGTCGAGACCAAGAGGGGTACGCTGGAAAAAGTGCAGAAAGTATGAGGGGAGGGGAATGGTGGCGGCGATATGCTAGTAGCCTACCGCTCCTTTTAGGGTGTGGGGGTAGGAAGACTCTGCGGCTTGCAAGGTCATCGCATCGCCATGTGCAAGGCATGTAAGGGGAAAAGCATGATTACGTCTTAACAGTTGCTAGACAATGCTACATTCTTTATGATACCGTATTTACTCATGTATAGTGTGCACCGTGATTTTCGCAACAAGTACCAGGAAGGATTTTTTTAAAAATAAACTTGCACCAACAATTTGTGGCACCTGTTAGTATGTAACAAATTATTATTCTTTTACATTAATGTGTGGTGATTGTGATATGTTTGGAAAATACTTTAATTAAGTTAAAAGAAGAAGTAACAACTGTGGTGGGGGATTTTTTTTCTAACTACCGACAGGCTTCCTTTTATTTTACACAGTGATCTGCTGGTTTTTTTTTTGCCATGCTGGAATGTCAACTCTCAAAAAAACGTTGTGTCACCTCTTCCCTACCTGAGAGGCTGGCAATCCTCTGTCTGGCACAGAAACAAAGAAGGCTTGGAGGAATTTATCGATCAGTAACATGAATGGGAAAGTGAGTGGAGACGAGAAGAAAGGAACCGGACTGAGGGGCGAGATACAGGTTTAAATTAGACGGACGAAACAGGAAAAGAAGAGGTAGGTGAAAGAGAAAGACAAGGAGTGAAGTAGCGCGCTGATAGGTAGGCAACTAACTCCCTCCTGCAACCTAAATATTTGGGAGAGGGGGAGAGGAATGGAGGAGGAAACAAAGTCGCGTCTGCTGGTCGTTACATAATGCCGCTGTCAGATGTAGAATTTTTGGTATTAATTTGTCGCTGCATACACGTAGTTCACGGCATTCTTAAAACACAGGATCTACAAGGGCAAATACAATAAAAAAATTTACGGGCACGGTAAATTTTGTTAAAACGATAACTCAATATAGCGATAATTTATTTTGCCATTGTCGACTATCGTTATAATACTGTTCCACTGTATCTAANAAACGATAACTCAATATAGCGATAATTTATTTTGCCATTGTCGACTATCGTTATAATACTGTTCCACTGTATCTAACAGATTATTTGAATGCCAATTCATTCTTATACATTACATTTTTCTTTTTTTCCACAGNTATCTAACAGATTATTTGAATGCCAATTCATTCTTATACATTACATTTTTCTTTTTTTCCACAGTTCCCTACATTTTTCAAAAAAAAAATTGTACATATCACAAAAAAAAAAAACACAAAAAATTCACCACTGTACATAGTTGATTGCCAAGATGATTTATCACAGAGTTCTCTAACTTACATTGAATAACGTGCACAAAACTAAGATTTAAAGTGTATGTATTCAAGACTGTGTAACTCTGAACTATGATTATCACTAGCTTAAATGCACTGGAACCTAATGAACAACTGGATGTGACAAGATCATTAAGATACAGTACAAACTTTTTACGCTCGTCATCCAGCCTGCGTAGAGCTGACTCCAGGTCAACGGTGGGAGGAGCCAAGGCCAGTGACTGTACAGATGGTGGCTCCAGTACCTGGTTCTCTAGATCGGAGCAGCGCTGCTTGTACTGAAGAACCTGCAACAGAGTCGTAAAGTCCCGTACCTCACTGTTTGCATATGAACTAGGGCTTGCCTAGTGACCACTTGCTCGAAAATACTAGCACTATAACACTAATTCAAAAACTACGCAATCAACAAAAAACTACCTTAAATTTAAAAATTAATTTACAATGACAATGTGTTCAATAAAAGACCCATTAACTTGATTCTCCCTTAATCAAATTGATACGAACTGCTCTTTAAAAGTAAACTTAATAACTGAATATGAAAAGTTACTCAAAATAAAGGCACAATTCAGACCCACAATAATAAAGTTTCTTATTGTATGTTCTGCTTGGGTTGTGCCTTTAAGTCAAAAACGAATTTCAATTAATTTCAGAGATCACTAAAATTTACAAGACTTTCAAATTATAAACAAACAAGCTGTTGTTATTTAATTATGGGATCACGTTTACAATTAGACGTTGCTCAGTAAAATTGGCATTTAGTTTACGAACTTCTATGAGCATGCTTAAAAAAGTAAGTACTTCTTTATTACACACATACCAACACATTGCAGCAGATTTTTTGGTATGATTGCTTACAGCAGTTGTTCCAAGTACTTATAGAATACATTTGCATTGATCTATTAGGAGTAAAAAATTCAAAGTAAAAAACATTTTCAAGATTATTCTGCACAACTTGAACATTGTAACATACAGTCAACTCATGTTTCTAAGACCCCTGAAATAGTAAACCCTCGAAATAACAACCCTTTTTTGGGGAACCATGAATAGGTCTTAGAATTGAGTGTTTGCTGTATAATGCAGAAAGAGTTCTTAAAATTTAACATCTCACAACATTTTTTTTTGTAGTTCACTACATCCATCATGAAAAAAATGTGTGCTTCAAAATGACAAGCAATTTATAAAACAATTGGCAGGGTAGAAACTCTGGTGCCCTGGACAGGTGTAAAAGTGGCGTGGTTTAGGGCAAAACTCCCCTAACCCAACTCCTTTCGAGCATTGAATTTAAGTTGTTAACTCCACAGGGAGCCAAACTGAGAAATAATCTAGCGCTGTCCATCGTAGAATATTAATCACTGAGGTATTGGGTATTGACACTCAGCAGCCAAACTTGCTTTGGTTTCCACACCTGTGTTGGTTAAAAGCAAAGTGTGAGAAAGANTGAATTTAAGTTGTTAACTCCACAGGGAGCCAAACTGAGAAATAATTCAGCGCTGTCCATCGTAGAATATTAATCACTGAGGTACTGGGTATTGACACTCAGCAGCCAAACTTGCTTTGGTTTCCACACCTGTGTTGGTTAAAAGCAAAGTGTGAGAAAGAGTCACACCTGTGTTGGTTAAAAGCAAAATGTGAGAAAGAGTTTCAGGAAAGTCCATGTGAGAGGAGGAAAAAGTCTTATGTGATTCTCCATGGTAACTGGAGAATCTTCCCCCCATTTCTCTAGCCTTCATCTCAAAACACATGTATGGGGCGATACACAATCCATGCCACTTGGCTATCTTGTATCCAATTGCATAATTTGGCTTTTTNAGTCTTATGTGATTCTCCATGGTAACTGGAGACTCTTCCCACCATTTCTCTAGCCTTCATCTCAAAACACATGTATGGGGCGATACACAATCCATGCCACTTGGCTATCTTGTATCCAATTGCATAATTTGGCTTTTTTACACCATGCTAAGGTCAAACCAGGTCTGTAAGCACTGGCTCATGCTGAGCCATAGATAACACTGTAGGAAATGTGCAATATGTTATGGTAGATGTACAGCCCACTTTGAGCTATTTCAGGGTGAAGCCTTACCTACCTGGTGGTATTAGAGTCGGGGTGTCGTAAGCTTCCCCCCCCCCCAAGCTGCCGGGAAGCAGGCAACATCGTAAACCCACCACTCTAACCACCGCGCTGAACCGTCGCTGGTTGTATTAATCAGGTACAACTATGGTTAGCTCAGCCTCTGCTTGGCTAAACACCTAGCTAGGGATCATCATCGCCTGCTCTACCTTCGTGGGGTTGTCTGTAGTACCTATCTTTATGCCATACACTTATAGAAGTGGAGCCAAAAGGCAAGGCAGGAAGGCAGCTACTGCCTTTGAATACAACAGGAACTGTAACCCAGCCCCAACTGCACTTTGCAGCATAACCCCCTGGGAACGAGCTCAAGCCGCCCGACAGTTGGAGAGGCCTCACCTCCCAGTTCCCTCTACCTCCTTATTTCATCCACCATTCAAGACCACCGGCCAGCTGCATCCGGTCGTCACCGACTTCTATCAGGGACTCCTGTGCTACTGGGGATAGCAAACATGTGGCTCTGGAGCATCAGGACCAGCAGCCCTCCGCAGGCACCCTTCAGCACCACCAGCTGCAGCACCACCTCCGCCCAAGGATTGAGCACGAGTTCCGGCTGACCTCAACAGCAACAGCAGCTGAGTCAAGAACTACCCCGGGCCATGCCCAATACATGTAAACCAGTGGCTGTGTGCCAACCAGTAATACGAAGGACAGCCAAGCCCACAGCTGACTTTGTGCCATGCCGTCAAGCCACGCGTCCTAGTCTATACAACGGCTGAGGTCCGGTTAGCAGCAAGTAAAGTCAGCCAAGCATACCGCCTGTCTCTGATCAACACACAAAAACTTGCCCGACCGTGACGTCGTCGTCAGTCACCTGATGTCACGCATCATCTCTTATACTGAATAAATTATAGTTTTATTTTATTGGGCGCCTTTCATTCATCGAGATCTTAACTGAAATTAGGTACTTAGTTCTTTAATACATTCAGTCTTCTGGGAAAATCACGAAACACGACGTAGCTCAGGGTAATTAAAGCAAGAACAATCTCATTTCGGTAAAACGTCAAACTTAACCTCAATTATTTGATTTTTAAATATGTCCGAGAAATTTTTGCGCAGTAAAATTTTATAGGCACTACTTTTAAATGTTATTAATGTGATAACCAATTTTAAATCAATCAAGTTACAGTTCAGGTAGGCATGCGTATGCAAGGACACAAAAAAAAAAAACTAAATAAAGGTAGAACACTTTAATTTACAAGTTTATAAAGAGTTCAATCAAGATAGATAAAGATAAATGTAGATATCTCAATTCCAACGATAACTGCATTCAGGGCCCGGCCTTTCCAAGCCTAGCCTGCATTCTGAAGCTGGAAGTATTGAAGTCAAAGCACTAAAAATACTAAATTACTTTATATTGCGTTTGAGGGCTTCTTCAGTGATTTTGCCCATGCAACTTCAGACCCAAGACATTTGTTTCGGCATCGCTAACTAACTTTACGTCGGCGCAACATCGTAACAAAAAAAGACAAGCTGACGTCTGCAAGCCCTACGTCATGCTGCGTGAGAAGAAATTAACCGAAAGCGATCTCAAAATCACAATCTTTTTTCAAGCTGAGCTTTGTTCAAATTTTAAATATGTTCCAAACAGGTAACACAATAAACAAGATACTCATTCCAAATCAAAATATCAGCTTCACCACAAAGAAATACCTTTAAAAGAATCACAAATTTCAGTAAGGTTTCTAAGTACAGAGTTCTATGAGTCTATGAAAATAAACAAATATTGTTTCTTTAAATACCTTGCTTAGCAACCACAATTAACAATATCTGCCATTGATAAACATTTAACTGAACTGACAAGAATAATTAAAAAATAATTATTTTCGAACATAATTCTTTGTATTAACTCTTAGTAAAATGAAATATTACCTGAGGGTAAATTTACAAAAATACAAAAAATGTTTATAATAAGGTTATAAACACAAATTACACAAAATAACCATCTACTTCAATCTATAGTAATGCTATAGAACATACTTAAAATTCAATTCTTGATTACAAAACAGTACGTTGTCTAATAATTTACATTGATTAAACATGGATCGCTAATATTACATTTAAGAAATATTGACAATTTTATACCCAACCTGACACGTTAACATATTATAGCTTTTCAAACCATCTCATAAAAATTGTTCATGATAGCTCTGAAAATGGATTAATAAAAAATGCACCTTTAATTTTTCTTGCAGACAAAGCAATGAGAGATAATCATAAGCAATGAATTCTGTGAACTTTGATAAGTGGATCCTTAATCAGTTATTATCAAAACTTGTAGAAAAATTTGTGGTTGTTAACAATGCACAATATTATTATTCAATTTGAGGAAATAAACTCTTTTCAAAGTATGCAGTGTAAAAGGAAATGGTATAATGAATTACAGGAAACAGTGTCGCTTTTTTTCAAGATATGTAAAAGACAGAGCTTAATGATTTAACTATATAGAACAGAAGGTCTGAAAAAAATATTTAGCATCAATCTACTTTAAAAGTTACATGGCTATGATGCTCTTAGACTGCCTCTGTATATGTGCAATTTTAATACTATTGAACTGGCTTTATTAAAAGCAAAGAGAATTATCTGGGAAAGGAATATTACAGTTAGCTTGTCCTTCACAAAGATAATGGAAGTCACAAGGGAAGTAGCTTTCTCCATCACTGAAGAAGACTGGCCAAGATACTGTTCACATGTGTGAGAAATAGAATCTGAGTATTGGCAGAAACACTGTTGTGTGGAAGAGACTATTGACAATTCTATGATATGTTTATACCTTGAATCCTATACCTCAAGTGACATCTGTGAAATTTTTGCCTCTTCAAAATCTGAACTAGTGCTGCAACTAAATGAAAGCGAATTAACTATAAAGAAATGACAGTCCAGTGATTCAGGCAAGCAATACACACGTTTTCATTCAAATTATTTAAGATATATGCATGTACATCCATTTTTATTTTTTTGTTCATGTCATTAAAATAGATTGATATGTTTTTTTTTTTTTTTCCCCCATTTTTCTTTGGGATTTCTTATTTGGAATGTTGTGTTTCACTGTAATTAAAAAACTAAGACCTTTCTCGTATGCATACGAGTGTAAGTAGGTTACTTTGTAAATTAAACGCTTCACACAACATATTGATAAGGACACTAATGTAACTATGATGTTACCAGGGGTTCTTAAGCTGATAACGGTTGGGTGTTTCATCTTATAAAATACTAGAAATGTCAGCATGTAAGCCATATGACGACATTTATTTAATGTGATCATGAAAGATACCGAAAAAAAAAATTAATTAATTTCTTGTTAATCTTAAATTTAAAGGATATTATTGAAAACAACCATAGAATAGATATTAACCCAGGCATATATCATGATAATGATATTTATTGTGTGGGTATTAAATTAAAATCTTTTCACAAGTCAATATTTTCTATATGTGTAGTGTGAGGCACAGATGAGGATGGCGACCTTTCTGCCCGCTTAGTGCTATCACCGTACTCATTCCAGAGATTAACCTTCTCGTGAGATCCGGACAGCACCACCTTCTACTCCTGTTGGCATTACCAGCAATGTCCAAACAATACAGAAGAGTGGAGTAGCATCTACAATTAGCACATACTACTTCTTGTCCAACCTGCCAGGCAGCCTGGGACATGTAAAGGGCACGCAGAAAGGAGTTCTCACCCATCACCATCCTCCAGGGCTAACAGGACAGGGTCAGGCATGTGAAGAGCTTTGAATTCCCTGGACCCACACCCAGGAAAAAACTAACAAACACTTTTATTAACCAACATTCAACAAATTGTACGATCACTGCAGGTAACTTTGTACCACACATTTTTATTTAAAATTACGGCTTTACAACCCCCACTTTGATGTATACTTCATANCTGCAGGTAACTTTGTACCACACATTTTTATTTAAAATTACGGCTTTACAACCCCCACTTTGATGTATACTTCATAGTTTAACTTCTTATTAAAGAATAATGCTGTAATATTATGGAATCATTCATTTGAAATTTAATACAGCAGGTGGTACAAAGTGGCCCTGGCTGGTACAATGTTACCCCAAATGACTGTATAATGTTGTCTTAACGTGATGCATCAGCTAAACAAGAAAGAATGAGTTTGTGAAATAATTAAACTATTTTTACACTGTAAACTAGATTTTACTGTTTGTAATTTAATCAAGACCCAACATAATAAATTATAAAAGAAAAATTATAGCATGAAACCAACTGGCTAAACCAACAAACTGGAAATATTTTATATAAGCAGATAAACAGATTCAACTTTTATACAAATTTTTGAGAACCCATTATGTATGAAATCATACGAATGTCTATACTCATAAACTACTCTGCTCTATGGCATATTTCTGCAGAAGATGTACCATATTATCTAATGACTAACAGCAAGACATGACACGAGGGGCCACAGCTGTGCCCGCTAGCTACAGTAGAAGTACCTTGGCTTGCAGGCGGCTGACGAGCGTGGCCTGGTGCTGTTGAGCAGTGCGGTACGTCTCCAGCCGGCGCCTGTAGTTGGCCGCCTCATCCTCCAGTCGATGTCGCAACTCCTGGTTCTGGCGCAGCAGGAGCTCTGGTGCCAACCCCGTGTCTACAACCCCTCCTATCTCCATCTGCACCAATCACACACATCCTGTACTACACCTGCAGTTCTGCCACCCAAGCCATTACTTCATTAAAATTAAGTTAATGGTACATGTTATTGCCTCCCCCACACATGTTTATGACTTTTCACTAACCAGTGCATAAGATACACAAATGTTCAAGGATTACCCAGAATTTAAAAAAGTAACCTCAGCCATAGATATTCCACATTTTCAAAATTGCTTGTTAATACACCTACATTTTAAAATGTTCAGCTAATCTTGCAGCAGTTTACATACCATACTTACTGAGACATGATATCACTAATACCTATACTCACGTGGTCTCATAAATTTTTTTTTCAATTGTAACCTTTATTTTGTTTTAACTTTCGTGATGCTGAAATATAGTAATTTATTTCTTAACTGCATTAGTAATCATTGCAAAACTTACAATTCATANTAACTTTCGTGATGCTGAAATATAGTAATTTATTTCTTAACTGCATTAGTAATCATTGCAAAACTTACAATTCATACGTATTTTTAAGGAATATAACATTCATTTTTAAAACTATGGGATGTCTGGCAAGTGAGCAGCACATAACACTTGCAGTGGTGCAGAGCTGTCAAAGAGAGGTGCACTAAACACACACCCACAAGAAACATACAACATTTGCCAGGTGCTCCATTCCTTCATTACTAATTTATGTATGAATTCCTCTCTAAGCATGGGGCTGAAAATAATAACACGAGTACCATATTTTGTTAATTTTCACAAGCTGAATAACATTTTTTTTATTGGTGATTTTACAAGCCAAGAAAATTGTGGTACTGCATAATAATAAATGTATGGATATTCTTTGTATAGGCTGTTCACAGTTACCTCAGCCTTTTCTGAAGACCTGCTAAAGTTTTACTTCCAGGCTATTCCTTCGCTTCATGCAAACAAAGCTAAACTAAGTATATAGGAAATTACACCAAATCGACACAGCACCGAATTAGTGCACACTCAGTATATTACTTTCCATAAGAACTATTTCTTACTAGGCATTACCAACACACATTTTTTTCCCCTGTTTTTATTATTATTAATTAAATTTAACTAAATGTAAGGTACTTTTATATTCATACATTTAGAAAACTCTTGTAATATGTAACACTTTTAGGAAACAACCAGACACGCCATACAAAGAGTGATTTTTTCAAAGGTTTGATTCAGAAAGTGTGAAGAAACCACAAATAGACTATATCAGTATTGTGTGACATGAATTTTAACATACTTCAGTTGGTAGGTCCGGGCTGAGCAGCGAGGGTTTAAGTAGCAACCAGAGAGGGACCAGGTAACAGAAGTAGAGCTAACTGAAGAGGTAAGCACTAATGAGGCCACAGGAACGGAGAGTGTGGGCAAGCAAAGTAAGAGGGTAAAGCAGCAAGATAGCATAAAGTTAATGGTGGTGAACTGTAAGAGTGTGTACAGCAAGCTGGAGAACTTCTGGAGTCAGGTTGATGGATGGGGCGGACATATGTGGTAGCAGTGGAGACTTGACTGAGTGAGGAAGTGCTTAACAGTGAATATAGGCTCTGTAACGTTGGCCGCTACAGTTACACCCGCTATAAGTTGCTGACTTGCACTCGACTAGCTCAAGACGGAGGAACACGAGACTCTGTACAATGGACGCCAATTAATTATGAAATAAAGTAAAGTTCCGGTGTATTTTGTTCCATGCTTTTATTTACTATTAAGTGACACATTTCACATCTGAAGTTCAGAATATGCAGAGTACGAACCATTCACAGGTAAATAGACTATTGCAGAACAGAGTCACAGTCGTTTACGACTTATTCATGTTATAAAACTTGCCCGATGAAATAACCAATGCAGTGACCTCCCACACTGGCGGAGAAATAATCTAGTAAGGTTTAGAGTGCTGGTGTGGGGGTTAGCTCTAAGGCCGACGCGGCCTAGGCGAGCACTTCTTCAAACAAGCGATTTGAGACAACTTGTAATGACGCAGTATTCTTAATTTTCGGGACACGTGTTTCAATTTTGTTCGTTTTTCTTAAGCTTTGCTAAGTTTCGTAATATTTTTATCGGGTTTCAAATTAAAAGCCGGGGTGGTTCATTTTACCGTGATAGTTTGTTTATCTAGCATACGTTTGCTGTTTTATGTTTATCAGGCGTCTGTTTACAGTTTCGTTTCGAACATCGTAGTTTTCAGTTTTTTGTTAAGCGTCAGCTTTATTTAGCTTTTTTCAGAATGCGTCAACAAGTTTTGTACAACACAGTTTGGAAGACGCTGCTGGCAGATGCTGGATGCCAGGCCCTTATCTCAGGAACGAGGGGTGATAGGCAGCACAAATACACGTGTGCCTGTCGCCCTTCAAGCAGTGCTTCAGGTCGGTCGCCTTGAGGGCAGGTCAGTTGGAAGAGTGTCGCCCTTCAGAGCAGTCGTCGTACAATGCTCGCCTAGGCCACGTCGGGCGTGACGCTAAACCCCCACATCGGCAACTAGACTTTGCTATTTTATTTCTCTGCCGGTGTGGGAGGTGTACGCATTTATTATTTCTTCGGGCCAGTTTTTCTAACAAGAATTAATTTGTATACGACTGTGGCGCTGCGATACACTTGTATGGTTATCTGTGCACGTTTTGTACTCTGCATATTATGAACTTCGACTGTGAAATGTGTCACTTCAAGAATAAATAAAAGGATAAAACCAATACCCTGGAACTTGACCTTATTTCTTAATTAAGCGGCGTCCATTTTACTGAGTCTCGTGTTCCACCTCTGAGCTAGTCGAGTGCAAGTCGGCAATTTATAGTCGGCTTGGTAATTGTAGCGCCCAACGTTACAAAATGTGACTTCCAACTGACCTCGTCGCCCACTGACTTCCAACTGCCCTCGCCGCCGACTGCCCTCCAACTGCCCTGAAGGGCGACTGCCTTCCAACTAACCTTATCCACTGCTTGAAGGGCGACAGGCACACGTGTATCTGTGCTGCCTATCACCCCCCTCTCCTGAGATAAGGGCCTGGCCACGCACGCTCTCCACACGTTATCAAAACTGCGTTGTAGGAACTAAAACTGCGCTGTCAACATACAGATAAACAAACTTCTCGTACAAAACTTGTTGAGGCAGTCTGGAAAAAGCTAATCTAATGTTGACGCTACTGAAACTGAAAACTACGACGTTCGACACGAAACAACAAACGTCTGCCTGATAAACGTACTATCACGGTAAAATAAACCACCACTGCTTTCATTTTGAATACCGATAAAAATATTACGAAGCTTACCAAAGCTAAAGAAAATGAAACACGTGTCCTGGTCCCGAAAATTAAGAATACTGCGTCATTACAGCACGATAAGTTCACCACATTTTCAGAAGAGACAGGAATAGGAGAGGGGGAGGAATAATGGTGTGGGTAAGAGAGGGACTGAAAGTGTCAGTAGAATGGATTAGTGAATATGTTGAGGTGATGGAAATTAAATAAGTGCGTGTAGTAGTAGGAGGATTACATTGCTGGCAGCGTATAGGCCACCAGGACAGGAATAGCAGGCAATTGTGACAATCAAGGAGAGGGTTGAGAGGTTAAAGGATAGGCAGGGGGTTGTTGTAGCAGGGGATCTGAATATGCCAGGTGTGAGATGGATAGAGGGAGCAGAAGGGATGGGCAGCATGATGCAGAGAATGGCAGAGCAGTTAGCCAACAGAAGCTTGCTTCAGGTAGTAGAAACGGCAATTATTAAGATTAGGGGCTTTTCTGAAAAACATTTAAAAAATTCAAAATTATGATATATTTCTACTCTACTAATCATGTAGAACACGAATATATTAGGGGTGTAGCTTTAAAATAAGTACAACATATTTAAACAAATGTAACAAATTTCCGTTATGTGCGAGCCGTTGGGCCAGTGTGTTTACGTCGACGTTTCTGAACGAAACGTCCTAGACCAACAAAAGTTGCATTATTGGGTTCTACACAGCTTACCTTGTTCATATTCAAGAGGGCATAATGTTAAAATAAGTAGAACATATTTTTAATAAAAGCGAAATGTACGAGCAGCTTACTTGGTTTGTTTATGTCTATTAACGTCTACCGACATTATTAATGGCAGCACATTGCTGATTCCATGCTACCTAGCGGCCACGGATGTCATTACGGGCATTTTAACAGTCAATTAAAAACAAATCAGTGGCCTTTGCGTCTTTGCCGGGTCTAGTTCTGATGGATTTAAAAACGGAGAAAGCAATAACGAGTGCTTCTGTGTTTTATTTGACTGTAAACGAGTGTTTCATTGTGTTATATTCGGCTGAAAACTAGAGATTCAGTGCATTATATTCGCGTTATATGACGGATTTGTGGAGCATAGTGTGTCGTAGAGTGAGAAAAGGTTGAATTGGCCGTTGACAGAGGAATTATATCAGGTGAATAAATTGATATTCTTTTTGTGTGTTTTAAGGTTCCTTTAAATCCCTACAATCCTAAATTCGTAGTTTAGTGTAAAACCCAAAAAACCTAGGTTAGTGTATAACCCTACAATCGTAGGTTAGCGTAAAACCCTAAAATCCTACGTTAGTTTAAAACCCTATAATCCTAGGGTAGTGAAAAACCCCAAACTCCTAGGTTAGTTTAAAACCCTACAAGCCTAGGTTAGTTTAAAAATGTAAAATAGTGATTCACCCATCATGGGGTTAGGTTAGGTGGGCACACATTAAGAAATTAGTCGTACGTTAATGCCCCACGTATATTCGTGTTCTGCATCATTAGTAGAGTGGAAATATACCATTTTCCGTGAATTTTTTTTGTGTTTTTCAGAAAAGGCCCTAAACTTAATAATTACCGTAAAAACATCTACAAGTTGGAATGAAGAGGGTGTTGGGTTAGTGCCGTATGTGATTTTGGTCAGACCTGGAAATGCTGTAGATGGTGTAATAGTATTGGACGGCATAAGTGACCATGATATTGCTGTTGTGGAAATTGGGCTTGGCAGGATGAGGGAAGAGCAAACTGCAGATAGGTTGGTGTGGCAGTATGGGAGAGGAGATAAGAGGGCAGAAATCTTCCTGAGGGATAGTTTTGAAAAGTGGTCTATGGAGGTAAGTGTAGAAGGCTTATGGGAAGAATTTAGAAGAATAATAGAGGTTATGTTGGAGAAATTTGTCCCAAAGAAACGATTAAGGGCTGGGCGGAGATCAACCATATTATGTACAGGAGATTCGAAAAATGAAAAGGGAGAGTAGAAAATTACATGCCAAGTGGAGAAATGAAGGGATGACAAGAGCTAGGAAATTGATGAAACAGATAGGAAGGGAGCTTAAAAGGAAGATCACACAGGCGAAGAATATATTTTTAGGGAATATGATGGAAAAAGCAAAAAGGCAAG
Organism: Clitarchus hookeri; assembly: GCA_002778355.1. Classification (NCBI taxonomy): domain Eukaryota; kingdom Metazoa; phylum Arthropoda; class Insecta; order Phasmatodea; family Phasmatidae; genus Clitarchus; species Clitarchus hookeri. Next base: position 331,811 of record NQII01000407.1, on the reverse strand, counting down.
GGATGGAGGAAGTTGTTTAGGTATATTAAGACGATAAGGGGAGGAGAGGAATGGATCCCTCTGTTGAAAAAATAGGATGACTGGACTGTGACAAATGACAAAGAAAAATCAGAGATACTGAAAGTCCAGTACTTGCCAGTGTTTGAGGCAAATGAATATTGGAATAAGGAAGCTAATGGGATTTGAGGGTTGTTTAGTAAGTTTATAATGAGGGAGCGTGAGATAGCAATGGTAATCATGGGGTTGAAGAGCAATAAGGCCGTGGGACTAGACGAGATAAGGAACGCAGCCCTTAAATTTGGTGGGAGAGAGTTAGTGATATATTTGGAGGTGGTGTTTGGCAAGTCCTTAGAAGATGGTAAGTTGCCACAAAGTTGGAAGGAGGCATTGGTTTTCTCAATATACAAGCAGGGGGGGATAGGGGGAGGCCAGGCAGCTACAGATCGGTGATTCTCACATTGAGTACAAGAAAGGTAATGAGGAGACTGGTGGTTCAGTATGTGGTAAATGTTATGAACACGATGAATTGGTTGCAGGAGTCCCAACATGGTTTAAGGAAAGGATACCAATGTGAAATGCAGCTAGCTGGGCTGTTTAGAGGATCTGGTGCAGGCAGTTAATGAGGGGAAGCCGGTGGATGCCTGCTTCATAGACTTTGAGAAAGCGTTTGACAAGGTGCCCCATGGTATATTGATGAAGAAAGTGGATGAGCTGATACAGGGCAAGTGGGTAGTGGAATGAATGGATTGGGGACTTCCTCAGGGAGCGAAGACAGAGGGTGAAAGTGGGGGAGGCGATATCAGGTTACATCAGGGGTACCGCAGGGAAGCGTGCTGTGTGTGTGTGATAAATGATAAAATTATTATGTGTGATATAAATGTTTCAGAGCCCTTTGTTGTTTACAATAAAAGTAAATGACATGAATTGGGAAATTAAGGAAAAAATAAGATTGTTTACAGATGATTGTGTATTGTATGATGTTGAGGGGAGGGGGAACTTGCAAGCAGACATTGACAGGATACGGTCGTGGACCATGGAGAATAAAACAACGATAAATGTAAGAAAAACAAAGGTAGTGAGGTATATAAGGAAGAAGGCGCTAAGCAGGAACATGCACAGTTGGAAGGGGCAAGAGATAAAAGAAGCAGCAGAATATAAGTATCTGGGGATTGTATTGCAGGGAGACCTTAGATGGAAAAAACAAGTAGAGATGGTGGTTACAAAGGGAAGAAGGGCTTTGGGTATGTTATGAAGGGTGCTGAACGGAGTCAGCTGTGAGATGGAGAAGGCATATGACACAATGATATGGCCTATGTTAGAATACGCAGCAGCAGTATGGATCCATACGTGGAGGTGGATGTGCGAGACCTAGATAAGGTACAAAGAAGGGCAGCAAGATGGGTGAAGGGTAAGTGAAGATGACAGTGGCAGGATGGTGAGGATGAAGGGGAAACTATAGGCCATCAGTGATGATGAAAGAAATGGGGTGGAGCTTATTGAGGGGCAGGAGGAGAGTTAAACTGGTCAAGACGTACAGGATGGGGAATTGAGAGGGAGGGTGGGGAAGTTTACGCTGCCAGCTAAGTAAGGGGGTGTTTAGAGGGAGAGGAAACAACAGTGAGAAGATTCAGAGGGTACGGAGGAGAACGGAGAGGGATAGGCAGAGGGATACCGCCTGGTGGGGAGCTCTCACCTCTCCCCTACTCGACCAAACCCCTTTTCCACGCCCTTCTTGAACTTTCCAACCCCACTCACAGATACCAATTCCCCACGCAACACATTCCACTCCCTCCCAAACATCACAAGCATAGACTGCCTATCCCGNCACTCACAGATACCAATTCCCCACGCAACACATTCCACTCCCTCCCAAACATCACAAGCATAGACTGCCTATCCCGCTCCGTTCTACTCCACACACTGAAGCTTCTCACTGTTGTTTCCTTTCCCTCTAAACACCCCCTTACTTAGCAGACAGCGTAAACTTCCCTTCGACCACTCCTGTACATTTGACCAACCTTGCAACTTTCCTCCTAGCCTTCAACATACTCCACCCCATTTATTTCATCATTGATGGCCTATAGTTNTGACCAACCTTGCAACTTTCCTCCTAGCCTTCAACATACTCCACCCCATTTATTTCATCATTGATGGCCTATAGTTTCCCCTTCATCCTCACCATCCTGCCCTGCCTTCACCTCCTACCCTTCCCACAACTTGCTGCCATTCTTTGCACCTTCTCTAGCTCTTGCACCTCCACATCCACGTGCAGATCCCATATATTCTAACATCGTTCTAACAAAGTAAATTTCCTAATTTCTCTGCAGCTAGTAATATAAGTGATCAGAGTCTTACATCGTGCAGGGGTGCTATTATTAACACTTTCTTTTTTTTAACTAACTACTCTAAAACTAAGAGTTATATGAGCCCGCGGTAGGGACGGGAGTTAAGTGTGTCTCAGGGCTAAGCCCCATACCCCTACAAGGAAGGGATTTCATGCAAGGAGACATGCATCACGGCAAAGAGGGATTGGGCTGCCATGGCCTGCTTTTGGCCATGACAACCTCCCTAAGTGTACTTATAGCTAAACTATATTTAGAAGAGAATCATAGTCACCGTAAAAACCCTTTCGACAGGAAAGAATATTATTAATACGCCCATAGAATTTACCTTATATACTTGCTACACATAGGGGTTAGCCGGTAACAAAAAATCAATACAACCGCTCATTTTGAAAGCAAAGGCGCATTCCATTGTCCATAAAAAAAATCGAACATTCTATTGTCATAAAGCACATTCATATTTTCTCCTACGACAATATTTGACAACATTTGAAGGCAATATACGTCCATGAAATATTAACTTCCAACCAATTTTATCAAATTATCTTCAATGTGTTTGAAAATGTGTCATACACTCAAAGTTTTTACTGGTAGAAACTAATTTGAATTATTATTAGAATATTATCTTCATAGTGAGATAATTAATGCTTTTGGTTTTTCCATGCAGCCCATTACAGGAACAAATGTAGGGAATGTTGTAATTCATTTTTGTTTGTTTAAAAATACAAATTTTATTTATCAGAGATGTTTCCTGCAAAATGAAAATTTAATGCGTTTCAGTTCGTGGTATTTTGTGAAATGTTCACTTAAATAGCATTCATTCACTGACAGCATTTAAATATATTAATAATTGATTATTAATAACATATTATTATTATCATCTTCATACCCATGGTTTATAGAGTTTAAATGTCCCACTGCCAGAGACAAAACACGTGTTTATAATTAAATATGAACGGCACTGTTAAGGGCATAACTGACAACTGGTGTCTCATTTAAAAAGGGTTACAGGATGCACTAATTAAATTCTCTAAAAGTTATGGAATTTATTTGATCCTGTTGACCATGTGGTCGCCACTTTTCACTTACAGTACTTTGTTACCCGTGTAGGGATTTCCTCACATTAATTTGCTGTACTGTTAAAAATTACACTGTAATTGTGACAGGTTGATGATACCATTTAATGAGTCTGTGACATTATTATGCCTTATGGCACTTTTTTTTGTGGTAATGTGGTCAACAACGAACCCCATGCCCAAAAACAACAACAGCCGACAGACAAATAGTGGGTAATGAAGGAGAAATACTAGACGTGATCACAAATACTACTCTNTGACCAACCTTGCAACTTTCCTCCTAGCCTTCAACATACTCCACCCCATTTATTTCATCATTGATGGCCTATAGTTCCCTTCATCCTCACCATCCTGCCCCTGCCTTCACCTCCTACCCTTTGCACAACTTGCTGCCACTCTTTGCACCTTCTCTAGCTCTTGCACCTCCACATCCACGTGCAGATCCCATACTGCTAAGATATATTCTAACATCGTTCTAACAAAGTAAATTTCCTAATTTCTCTGCAGCTAGTAATATACGTGATCAGAGTCCTACATCGTGCAGGGGTGCTATTAACACTTTCTTTTTTTTAACTAACTACTCTAAAACTAAGTGTTATATGAGCCCGCGGTAGGGACGGGAGTTAAGTGCGTCTCAGGGCTACGCCCCATACCCCTACAAGGAAGGGATTTCATGCAAGGAGACATGCATCACGGCAAAGAGGGATTGGGCTGCCATGGCCTGCTTTTGGCCATGACAACCTCCCTAAGTGTACTTATAGCTAAACTATATTTAGAAGAGAAAGGGAAAAACCGGCATAGTCACCGTAAAAACCCTTTCGACAGGAAAGAATATTATTAATACGCCCATAGAATTTACCTTATATACTTGCTACACATAGGGGTTAGCCGGTAACAAAAAATCAATACAACCGCTCATTTTGAAAGCAAAGGCGCATTCCATTGTCAATAAAAAAAATCGAACATTCTATTGTCATAAAGCACATTCATATTTTCTCCTACGACAATATTTGACAACATTTGAAGACAATATACGTCCATGAAATATTAACTTCCAACCAATTTTATCAAATTATCTTCAATGTGTTTGAAAATGTGTCATACACTCAAAGTTTTTACTGGTAGAAACTAATTTGAATTATTATTTGAATATTATCTTCATAGTGAGATAATTAATGCTTTTGGTTTTTCCATGCAGCCCATTACAGGAACAAATGTAGGGAATGTTGTAATTCATTTTTGTTTGTTTAAAAATACAAATTTTATTTATCAGAGATGTTTCCTGCAAAATGAAAATTTCATGCGTTTCAGTTTGTGGTATTTTGTGAAATGTTTACTTAAATAGCATTCATGCACAGACAGCATTTAAATATATTAATAATTAATTATTAATAACATATTATTATTAACATCTTCTTACCCATGGTTTATAGAGTATAAATGTCCCACTGCCAGAGACAAAACACGTGTTTATAATTAAATATGAACGGCACTGTTAAGGGCATCACTGACAACTGGTGTCTCATTTAAAAAGGGTTACAGGATGCACTAATTAAATTCTCTAAAAGTTATGGAATTTATTTGATCCTGTTGACCATGTGGTCGCCACTTTTCACTTACAGTACTTTGTTACCCGTGTAGGGATTTCCTCACATTAGTTTGCTGTACTGTTAAAAATTACACTGTAATTGTGACAGGTTGATTATACCATTTAATGAGTCTGTGACATCATTATGCCTTATGGCACTTTTTTTTGTGGTAATGTGGTCAACAACGAACCCCATGCCGAAAAACAACAACAGCCGACAGACAAATAGTGGGTAATGAAGGAGAAATACTAGACGTGATCACAAATACTACTCTNGAAAAACAACAACAGCCGACAGACAAATAGTGGGTAATGAAGGAGAAATACTAGACGTGATCACAAATACTACTCTTTTCGGTAGAGGCCCATCAATATTGGAGGGAAAGAAAGGCCAAGGAACAGGGGATAGCAAGGAAAGAGTGGGCCGGTCACCAAGGACATCTAACAGGGCACCAAATTCTTAAGATCAAATAACAATACCGTTCGCAAAATAAAAACCGAGCGAGAACGACACAAACTACCTGAGGGTCCTGAAAAAGTACCGAAGGGTAAGAGACAGGAAAAATCACACGAAGCCTACGACGAGCAGCATACAACGAACTTCTATCGCCTCCAGTGGAACACTGAAACCAAAGATGAGTCAGATTGGTACTATGGGCATTCCTTCACAGGAAAGATTAAAGACTATATGAAGTTTATACAAATGAGACTGGGATGCATTATGATCTAAAAGGAGAAGAAAAGAAGTAACTGCTACACCACGAGAACTATAATGATGATATGTTCCAATGCCAAAAAATGTCCTTGTTTAATAGGGGATATAAAACCGAGAAGGAAAGTAGGGGCTTCGAGACATCCTGTTAAACACTCAATTTCGCAAATTTGCCCACCATCTCATTTCCCTGAATCCCGACATGCCCTGGTACCCACAGGAGGAGGACAGGAACATTTAGTTTATCCAAAAGAACATACTGTTCCCGTATGAAATATATAAGCACTTCCTTGTGGGGAATAGGAGAAGACAAGGCCGTAAATACATTATGTGAATCAGATTTAATCAGAGGATTTAAGACTTTGAAATTGTAAACATAACGAAAAGCCATATACACTGCAAAAACTTCGACATAATAAATTATGGCAGTAGAAAAGAGGTTTAAAAAACCCAGAACATTTATGTGAAGTTTAAAAATAAGCAGACCCAACACCTTCGACAGTTTTTGAGGCATCAGTGCAAATCAAAGAACAGTCGGGATATTCAGCAGCTGTAGCCTTAGATTCTTGTTGAATAACAATGGGAGAAACAGATCTAGAGGGGGAAAGAAGATATGACAAGGAAAACGAAACGAAACCTTATACTGCAAACTGTGTAACAATCTAGGTGGAGGGTAAACAAAACGTACTGTCGTTAATAATAATTTCGGTAGGACGTAACCAAGGATGTCAACCACCTGTACAATACCCCTTACACGAAAATCACGAGTACAAATCCAATGTTTCCCTTGCAATAGTCTATAACGGTCGGACAATGACATAAGGAAATATTCCATACGCAAGACCATAATGGTCACCAAGAATAAGTCTGAGACAAATGTTCTGTATAGTCTCAAATATGTTCACCAAAAGGAGGGGCAACTGGCCAGTAATCGGAGAACCGTAATCTAAAACAGACCGAATAGTAGAGACATAAAAGAACATAAAGGAAAAAAAGCTAGATCCCCAATGATAATGGGCGAGAGTCTTAAAAATATTAATTCTTTTGTGACATTTGGTAATAGTCCATCCACCATGGGTCTATAAAAAGATACCCAAATACCGTACCTTTGTCACACAGGGAAGTGGATAACCGCTGATGGTTGGAGACTCTTATCCACAGAAAGATTAAAACCATGATCATCCAACCAAAGTGATAAAGTATCAAGGGCTGTAGTCAAAGAAGTACATGCTTTGTCATAGGAGATACATTCAACCCAAAGTACAATATCATCAACATATTGAATAGAACGAACATGGGAGCCCAGGTGAAATATGATGACTTGTATATATAAGATATATAGCAAGAGACAGAGTACTACCTTTAACGAAACCATTGGACACCTGAGGAACAAAAACTGCTCCATCAGGAACTCTAGGCATATAACGACGAATTCTAAACAAATAATGGATACATCGTATAAGAGTATATGGTGATCCTAGTTTACACGTTTTATCATAAATAAGTTTAAGATTAACATTATCAAAGGCTGATTCCAAGTCTAAAAACACAGTACCCAATACATGCAGGTGAGCATAAGCATTCCGAATACGTGAATACAATACAGCAATTGCTTCCAGGGTACTAACACCAGAACGAAAACCAAGTTGATCTGGACAAGTTAACAATGATATTCTAACCACCAATTAAACCTGTGTTTCACCAATCTCTCAAAAAGTTTTGCCAAACAAGAACACAGTGCAATCGGACTATAAGACTCTGTTGATAGAGGAGATTTATCAGGTATCAAAATCGGGACTATTTCAAAATCCCTCCACACATTATGGATATAACCATAACAGAACACTTTATCATAGAATTGAGCTAACCAAACGAGAGTGGNAAAGATTAAAACCATGATCATCCAACCAAAGTGATAAAGTATCAAGGGCTGTAGTCAAAGAAGTACATGCTTTGTCATAGGAGATACATTCAACCCAAAGTACAATATCATCAACATATTGAATAGAACGAACATGGGAGCCCAGGTGAAATATGATGACTTGTATATATAAGATATATAGCAAGAGACAGAGTACTACCTTTAACGAAACCATTGGACACCTGAGGAACAAAAACTGCTCCATCAGGAACTCTAGGCATATAACGACGAATTCTAAACAAATAATGGATACATCGTATAAGAGTATATGGTGATCCTAGTTTACACGTTTTATCATAAATAAGTTTAAGATTAACATTATCAAAGGCTGATTCCAAGTCTAAAAACACAGTACCCAATACATGCAGGTGAGCATAAGCATTCCGAATACGTGAAAACAATACAGCAATTGCTTCCAGGGTACTAACACCAGAACGAAAACCAAGTTGATCTGGACAAGTTAACAATGATATTCTAACCACCAATTAAACCTGTGTTTCACCAATCTCTCAAAAAGTTTTGCCAAACAAGAACACAGTGCAATCGGACTATAAGACTCTGTTGATAGAGGAGATTTATCAGGTATCAAAATCGGGACTATTTCAAAATCCCTCCACACATTATGGATATAACCATAACAGAACACTTTATCATAGAATTGAGCTAACCAAACGAGAGTGGCGAGAGGAAGGTGCTTAAGGAGACCATAAGAGATGTAATCCAATCCAGATATGGTATTACATGCAGTGTACAAACAATGGCTTAATTCCTCAACTCTAAATGCCCGGTAAAAAAACCTGATGATCACGTGAAGCCGCACGAGAAACAACTGTAGGAAAACAGAAGGTAGCATCCTCCGAGACGGTATCAGGGGCAATGCGATCCATAAAAGCAGTTCAAGGGGGGGGGGAATATGCTGGGAATGCTGTCCCTCTTTACTAGCGCGAAAGGCTTTATATTTACCCCATAATATACGAGAGGGAGTAATACTAGAAAGTGAAGCACAAAAAGTATTCCAGCTAATCTTTTTACGTTCAGACCACAACTTTCACGCCTCTGCTTGGCATTTCTTAAGATGTAGAAACTTGTCCAATGTAGCTTGACATTTATATTGAAGTGCATTCAAACGATGGCGATTAACATCGTCACATTGTCTATCCCATCAAGTGGAACCATGTTTCCGACCACCAATACGAAAAGGGCAAAAATGCATAGAACTTTTAGCAGATTCCAAAAGAGATACATAGAAGACATCATAAACCATGTTAATATTAAAAGCAGTATTCAGAGGGAAATACGTTGTTGCTTCCGACATTAAGAAAGATAATTTACACCAAATCAGCCCCACTATATAACAATCGGCATCGACGAAACATAGAGGAAGGTGACGGTTGAGTTAGTGAAGAAGTGAGGATATTCGGAAAGTGATCACTACCCCATGTATCATTATGTACCGGCCAGGTTAAGCACCTTGAAAGGCTAGCAGAAACAAAAGTTAAATAAATTGCAGTTGAGCGGAAATGTGGATGCCCGAGCCATGAAGGTTGCGTACTATTCAGTAAAGTAAAATATGATGTCAGTAAAAATTCTGCCAAATGGCGACCAGTAACATACTCGAAGGGATTACCCCACAAACGATGGTGGCAATTGAAATCGCCACTTACAATTACAGGTTGTGGAAACTGGGGTGAAAAAAGACGCCCAATCGTGTGCTGAACATCGAAACTTAGGATGGACATATATCGAGACGATAGTGATAGTGAAGCAGCCGAGAGTCGACTGAATCGCCACCGCATCAATGCCATGAAAACTGTCAGGATACGTAATATTAAAATTCTCACCAGCATGCGTATTCCTTAAATATATAGCTGTCCCTCTGTTATCCTTAGGGGATACAAAAGACTGAAAGGATCTTATATAGAGAGGGGAGGTGCATAACATCCGGGTTTCAGACAGCAGAACAACATCTGTATTATGAGCATCTAAATAATGAAGGAGGGGAATTCTATTAGACAGGAGAGATCTAGCATTCCACTGTGCTGCGCAAAAACGCGAAAGAAACAAGGGTAGCAAGAAAGTGGAAAAGAATAGAACACACGCTCACCTCAAAAAGACACATCCCCTTATAGGAGAATTTGAAGAAATTATTAAACAAGACTCTTGTGGTCAAAATTATATGTCGAATCTTTTTTTGCTTTGGTAAACATATGCTCAATCGTGTCGATCAAAGAATTCAATTTGTCATTATTAAAACTAGGTACTTCACGTACCTCAGCAGATGGAACCTCATCAGGTAATGGGGCACGAACAGGAAAAATAATATTGTCGACAGCATCCGGTTTGAATTGAGCATAATAGTCTCTAATATTAAATGAAGGAGTAACGATATTGGAAGTCACTGGAGGAAGTGCCTTGTAACAAGCAGTAAATCCATCGGACCTCACTGTGGTCATTCGGGAGGGTGGTGTGTAGTTTAGTGTAGCCAATGAATACGAAGCCGGGAAGGCTGGAGGCGATGACGTGGGAGGGAAAACTGATGGTGTGAGCAGAGGTGGGAATTCAGCCAGTGAGGTGGGTGGGGACATAATTGGATGTAATGATTGTGGTTGTTGCACCGGAAAGACCCTGAAATATGGCTAGACTTTGGTTTTGGCATCCGCATACGGAAGGTTGTAGTATGCCATGACACATTTTACTTCACATTCCATTTCCCAAACTGGGCATTTAGCCTTGTCATGCGCTATGTGTTGACCAGAGCAGTTCATACATACAGTTGTATCTGCAGTAATACATTCTGATATATCACGAGGTAGATAACAAGCAGGGCAACGAACATTCTTTTCGCAGCAATGTTTTTGGGTATTCCCGAAGCGGAAACATCGAAAACACTGCAACACAGATTGTACCCGAGGATGGACTTTAAATAGCTCTTTATATATTATGATTACAGTAGGTAAGTGTTGCCCTTCAAAGGTCAGGCTCACCAGTCTGATAGGTACTCGTTCCGATAGAGTTCCATTAACCACATGTTTGGATAACCTCTCAATAGATAAAATCTTGCAATCGTATTCCAAACCTTCGCGAATGTCATTGTTCGACATATCGAGAGGAATGCCATATGTCAAACCTTGGCGTTATACAATAGTAGTATGGATAGTTACAGACACATTCAATTTCGTCGGCAATTCTGAAGACATAGACTAATTGGCTTCAATACCATACGTAAAAGTCATTTTCAGTTTTGCTGGACCTGCTCATTGGATATGTAAAATATATCAGTTGGGATTAAGTTTACGACCTAAATAAATGGGGTGTAGATTGCCAATATTCGTATCTTGCGACTCAACAAAAACAACAAAAGGCCTTGGACTATTCCAAGGATAGCATAACTGGGGGAGATTTAACCTACCTCGCAGCATTTAGAGGCTTCATCGAAGAGCCATCAGTCCATACACGATTTCTCTTTACGACTATCATAATGGGCTTACCCAACTGATAATTTTCTCTTGTTTGCAGTTTGTTCATCGACCATCATTGCTTACCTGCGATCAATATTTATAGATCATAAAAACTATTTCGACCACATTACCACCACCTAACTCATGCATAGCGCCCACAGCAATCTACAAGTCACTAAGCATTCCACAACAACTCACAAACGAATAGCTTGTGGCACTGAAAGTCATTGCACTTACTTTGGCAGCATACCTTGAGCACATGGCCTGCGGATGTGTGGCGTGCCACCTGTATTTGGTGTATGTAGTCCCCACATCCTCCACTAGGTGGTGTGCGCGGGTTGAAAATTGTTATGGGGGAAGCAGCAGTCGGCATCAAACGCCCCCCTGTGGGAGCCCTTTCGACCCCGCGCTCGGCAGGTGTTTACGGCATCTGGCAGTAAGGCTGCTCATGCTGGTGCCATGGCCACCGCTGGTAACAGTGTCTGTCAGCATCGGGATGCTGGCATCGTGGCATCTCGGTGGCTCAATGGTACTGGTGTGGTGCGGCAGTGCTGCTCTCACAGCAACAGTAGCACTGTGGAAGGTGCCAGCGGCACTGGGGTTGGCAGAGCAGGACGACGCCCGGAGCGTTGATGTCGTAGCCGTCGTTGTCCCGCGGTTTTCTTTGGGCGGGTGGTGATGTGGGCCAACCACTCGTCTCCGCACCCCTTGTCGACAGTCCAGTATCGGGCGTGTAGATGCTGGGCGTCAGTACAGGTAGGGGATGACATGGCATTGCTGCTGTGATGGTGGCTAGCAGCGATGCTGCTGTGTTGACTGGTGCATCTCCCCAGACCTCCTCGATGACTTACACTGCTCCCCTATTGGGTGTCGGGATGCCGTGTGAGAGTGCAATTATGAGGAGGTTGGGTGATGTCTACTGGAATGACAGCTGAAATGCCACACTGAACTGGTGTCAGAGGTACTGCATGCGAACTCCTACAGCCAGCTTCAATCGCAGTCACCAAACCCTAAATGGGTATCCGTGAGCCAGACATTGGTGTGATTGAAGGCAGTAGGGTAGCAGTTGCTGTAGGTGCTCATGGCATGCCAGTGCTGGTGGTCTGTAATGTGCTGGCAGGCAGTAGCAGAGACATGGCAGACAGCTCTATACTTCTTATATCTCCTCCACCGCTTCCTTTTTGGGCATAAGGATGCCGGGTGTGGATGGTTCGAGAAGCAGAGGTTGCGCTGGTACTGCTGATTGGAGGAGTTTCCCAGGATAAATAGGGCGTCGTCTTCCCTTCATCGATACATATTGGTCCTCTGGATGCTGGGCGTCGAGTGCTTGTCTGACCTGTTCTTAATCACCACTGGTTCCTTGTTCTTGTCTGTGTAGCCTTTTACTTCTTCCTCGTAGTCTGCTTGATTCCTGTCTGGCGACTGTGCACCAGGCATCGAGGCAGTTTCCCTCCACTGACGGGTTGGCAAGACCAGGCTGGTGAGTAGGGAAGGAGTAGGTGGCTCACCATCCACTCCATAGCCTGTTGCCCTTATGTCGTCGCGATGGAATTTTATGGTGTGCTTGGGGCTGAGCTTGACAGTGTAGGTGCTCTCCCACAGCTTGGCAATGATAAGGTAAGGACCACTCAACTTCGCGACTAGGCATGCACAGAAATTTCGACTGCCTATTGACTATGGGTGTTCATGAATGTAGACAAGTTCGTCCACCTGCAGCTCCCTTGGTAATCGCTAGGTGGTAGGTAACCAGGTGTAAATGTACCATTGTCATTGTTCATGTATCTACTGTACCACTTCCCAGTGTTTTTCTCGTTGATCCATGTCGTTTTCGAGCTGGCTCGACAGGCAGAGTAGCTCTCCAGGCCGAACTAGATTGCATCCCTGCAGTATTTCAGCTGGTGTTTTCCCTGTAGCAGCATTCATGCACCTGCGCAGGCAGAACAGGTCGGTCGGTAGGTGCTATGGCCAGTTGGTGTGGTGTTCTCCCACACACAATCTGTTGAGCTAAGTTTTTAAGTCTTGATACCTCCCCTCAGTATGGTTGGCTCTTAGATGGTACTGGGCTGTAGTATGGTGTTCTGTTTTCCACGGTTCACCAAAATCTCACCACTGGTGTCTCGTAAATTGCGTGTCGTTTTCGGTTAGGAGCACTTGGGGAAAATCCCAAGGGAAAGCACAGTTTCCAGTACTTTTACTATATCGTTTTCACCTGCACTGTTGACAGTATAGACTTCTGTCCAATGAAAAAAAGAGTTCCATCGCCACTACGATTAAATGCTGGCCATGTGAAATGCGTGGGTAGGGTCTCATGAGATCAAATGCTATGGTATCAAATGGTTCGTTTGGCGATTGTGGTTGTTGTATGCCATCTGAGCAGAGGACCTTGAACGTGTTGCAAATTCTGCATTGTATTATGTAATAGTGTGTTCCCTGGGTGAATACCAGGTCAGTGATATTTGCTGGAAATGTTACATTATTTCTGTTCTGCGCCCGGGTGACTGGCAATGTGGTTGTTGTGTGCGTATGCAAGTATCACGTGTTGGGCTTCACCTGGTACAAACTTGTTCACGTGCTCCGGTCAGTTTCTCTGCCGATGCTTCTTCTTTTGGATTTCTCGCGACGATTTATAGTCTACATGGATGCCATTTCTCTGGCATTAGCAGCAGTCCTAAGCCAGCAATCTGAGTTGGGTTAAGCCAGCAGTCTGAGTTGGGTTTGGTGCCTGTCACCTTTGCCACCATGCGAGTTAGCTGATGGTCTCACTTTGACCTGACTATGTGGGCGATACCAGGACAGACTCGTGTTTCGGATCCCAACAAACCAGCACATGTGCTCACACTCAGTGCTGACCCATCATAGTGTAGCAGGCGTGAAGGCGACACCATACTTCGTAGTGCCCTTGGTCAGGACACATACGAACAACCAATGCCATTGTGCAACACAAAGTGTTTGCGAGTGTTAGTGGTCCCCAAAAGCAGTGCATAATCATTCCCAGTTTACCCAGAGTGTGAACCATAAGTGAACTGTGTGTCTAGATGTAATTAAAAATTACGTTAAAGTGAAGTGACAACGACTTCCTACTTGGAGCAGAGACTTCACCTGTGCCAACCTAAGTTTAGTACCGACAGGCATCACCTGACTGGAGGCATTTCAGTTTGTGTTTTTAGTAGCAATGGTGAGTGTAAAAGGGTACATGTTTATTTTTGCAGCAGTCAACAGGTTTACGAACTCGGATAGACGGGTTTTTAGCAGAATGTGCCATAAACTTAACAATGCGAATAGCATTGTCATCAATAATCAAGTAGCTTGTTTAGTTTATAAAGCATGTAAGTTTGCTTAAGGAGATGTTCAGTCTACAATTAGTTCAGGAAATTTCCCGCTTATACAATTAAAACAATTAGGGTCTAAAGCTATTTTGCATTTCCTTTATTCTCACGCTTTTCCGACTTCTGATGTCTTCATGACAAGTGGCCGGAAAGACTCCGGCAGCCATTGATTCTGAAGAGGGCATTCATCGGAGTTGGTCACGCGGTTTGCGACTCCCAGGCACTTCATGAACTTCTATCACCAAGAACAATCGTTTTCACTTCTTTTGCAACCAGAACATTATTTAACGTAACTTCATCGCCTGGGAGGAGCACCTTTCCCCCTCCTGCAGACCTACAGCCCCAAGAGTGTAGGCTCACCTTTTAATCTGGAGAGCACACACTCATTTTCCCGGGTCAGCCCCCGGCAGGCTTAGTGCATTGGGCCCGCTTAACTTGAGCATCGTCAATTGGTTTGTAGTGTCGGAACATCAATAAATGACTTCAATCCCTAAATCAGAGTTTTGTTTTGCAGGCCTTGCCCTTTAAGGACATTTTGGGAGCTGGACACACCAACCAGCTATTCTAAGCATTTTTAAGTGTTTTCAGTGTAATATGTACATTTATCAGAGTTTATTTGGCGTGTGGAGTCATCTTATAACTTCGCATTTAACTAAATTGATACCAGCATAACTGTACACCTCACAACGGGCACCCACTGTGGTACTGATTTGCTAGATCACTTGAATTTGTAAAATAAAAAGTGTTTTGTAATAGCCCTTAATGTGGCACCATGAAACGCCATATCTGGAACCTCGAGCATTAGAAATAATTTCTCTTTATCCAGCATCGCTGCCAGTCTCCATCCATGACTATCTGATGTGTATGACGATATTACTGTGGATTATTTTAGGTGGATTTGATTAACGTTATTTTTTCGGAGGATTGTGAAGTTGCTAAACTTCTTGCAATAGAGATTTTGTTTCTTATATCCACCTTGGGGTTCATTGAAGGATTTACACTGATTGATGATTTCATGACTGCATTACCAGATTTAATAAAACCTTGAATATATACATGTTTACTGCTACTTGTGGACTGGTTTTCATTCTGATTTTATAAGGCCCAAAACCTATTTTTTGTTAGTACTACATTTGGTTAGAATGTATTTATTCTGTTTATTTTCACTACTGTAGTCCACAATGACACTTCTTTGTTTGTATATGAGTAATGTGAAATATTATTAGACCTAACTTCTTTAGAGACCACAAACTCCTGTGATGTGTACAGGCGTCCATGTATACTCTTGTAACCACTTGCACCTCTACAATCACTTAAACACCTAGCCGGCACCGGGCCGAGGCGAACACCCGGACAAAAGCAGGATAGAATGTGCCGACGAGAAGGGAATGCACCCGCCTCGTCGTCATGAACCACGTGACTCAAGTGACCATCTTGGTTTAGTTACGTCAGGAGGTAAATCTTGGGGGCAAATAACAAGTGGTTCAATACGNCAACCAATGCCATTGTGCGACACGAAGTGTTTGCGAGTGTTAGTGGTCCCCAAAAGCAGTGCATAATCATTCCCAGGTTACCCAGAGTGTGAACCATAAGTGAACTGTGTGTCTAGATGTAATTAAAAATGACGTTAAAGTGAAGTGACAACGACTTCCTACTTGGAGCAGAGACTTCACCTGTGCCAACCTAAGTTTAGTACCGACAGGCATCACGTGACTGGAGGCATTTCAGTTTGTGTTTTTAGTAGCAATGGTGAGTGTAAAAGGGTACATGTTTATTTTTGCAGCAGTCAACAGGTTTACGAACTCGGATAGACGGGTTTTTAGCAGAATGTGCCATAAACTTAACAATGCGAATAGCATTGTCATCAATAATCAAGTAGCTTGTTTAGTTTATAAAGCATGTAAGTTTGCTTAAGGAGATGTTCAGTCTACAATTAGTTCAGGAAATTTCCCGCTTATACAATTAAAACAATTAGGGTCTAAAGCTATTTTGCATTTCCTTTATTCTCACGCTTTTCCGACTTCTGATGTCTTCATGACAAGTGGCCAGAAAGACTCCGGCAACCGTTGATTTTGAAGAGGGCATTCATCGGAGTTGGTCACGCGGTTTGCGACTCCCAGGCACTTCATGAACTTCTATCACCAAGAACAATCGTTTTCACTTCTTTTGCAACCAGAACATTATTTAACGTAACTTCATCGCCTGGGAGGAGCACCTTTTCCCCTCCTGAAGACCTACAGCCCCAAGAGTGTAGGCTCACCTTTTAATCTGGAGAGCACACACTCATTTTCCCGGGTCAGCCCCCGGCAGGCTTAGTGCATTGGGCCCGCTTAACTTGAGCATCGTCAATTGGTTTGTAGTGTCGGAACATCAATAAATGACTTCAATCCCTAAATCAGAGTTTTGTTTTGCAGGCCTTGCCCTTTAAGGGCATTTTGGGAGCTGGACACACCAACCAGCTATTCTAAGCGTTTTTAAGTGTTTTCAGTGTAATATGTACATTTATCAGAGTTTATTTGGCGTGTGGAGTCATCTTATAACTTCGCATTGAACTAAATTGATACCAGCATAACTGTACACCTCACAACGGGCACCCACTGTGGTACTGATTTGCTAGATCACTTGAATTTGTAAAATAAAAAGTGTTTTGTAATAGCCCTTAATGTGGCACCATGAAACGCCATATCTGGAACCTCGAGCATTAGAAATAATTTCTCTTTATCCAGCATCCCTGCCAGTCTCCATCCATGACTATCTGATGTGTATGACAATATTACTGTGGATTATTTTAGGTGGATTTGATTAACGTTATTTTTTCGGAGGATTGTGAAGTTGCTAAACTTCTTGCAATAGAGATTTTGTTTCTTATATCCACCTTGGGGTTCATTGAAGGATTTACACTGATTGATGGTTTCATGACTGCATTACCAGATTTAATAAAACCTTGAATATATACATGTTTACTGCTACTTGTGGACTGGTTTTCATTCTGATTTTATAAGGCCCCAAACCTATTTTTTGTTAGTACTACATTTGGTTAGAATGTATTTATTCTGTTTATTTTCACTACTGTAGCCCACAATGACACTTCTTTGTTTGTATATGAGTAATGTGAAATATTATTAGACCTAACTTCTTTAGAGACCACAAACTCCTGTGATGTGTACAGGTGTCCATGTATACTCTTGTAACCACTTGCACCTCTACAATCACTTAAACACCTAGCCGGCACCGGGCCGAGGCGAACACCTGGACAAAAGCAGGATAGAATGTGCCGACGAGAAGGGAATGCACCCGCCTCGTCGTCATGAACCACATGACTCAAGTGACCATCTTGGTTTAGTTACGTCAGGAGGTAAATCTTGGGGGCAAATAACAAGTGGTTCAATACGGTGTCCCCCGAATGCCATAGATGTCAGATGCAACATCCATTGGAGTGAGCATTGGGCAGCTCGACCCACGACGCCCAACATCTTCCCCAGTGACGTGACATCGACTGAACTACTGGCCAGGCAAATAGTGCTATTTGACCCCGAGTGCAGTTAAACAGTGGGATAAATGAATCCTGAAGTCATAACAAATGGCTCAAGCGTTGTAGTCAGTCAATTTAATGTAAATATTTTATAATTAAAATCGAGCATAGCCATCCACACTCCTTTTCAGTGATGGACTCGTCCAACCCGCCGGCCGTAACAGTATCTTCCTTACCTCCCACCCCTCCAAATGTGGTCGCGAAGGATGGCAGATCAACAACCGCAGCACAAACAACTGTCAACATGACAGCCTGTGTGCCAGACCATGTGGCCAAGGAGGACCTCAGAAAATCCAACATGAACTGGTGTACCTCTTATACTAAAACAAAATAATTATGCTTGAAGTGTGTATGGTGCTTGCTCGTGTCCAAACTGTTCTGGGACACATAGTGCCCAGACCACGAACCAGAAGATGCGAGACGTCTCGAGGACGATATACACCTGGCCAAATGTGAACTTTTGGGCGAGCCTGGAACTGAACCTCTGATGGCAAGAGGGTGCAATTAAGCATAGGCTGTACTAGACCACGAGCGATCTGGGGCACCTTCGGCCCTGTTTCAGGTAGTTATGTGTGCAAGTGTACACCCCCTCAACAAACTGAACTATTTTTGGAAACAATTTTGCAAGTTTACCAAACACGATGATGTGCAAAACAACAAATGTGTGAAGGCACCAGAGATGGGATAATTCATTGTGTAACTGCACCAAGGTATACCACACCGAGTGCTTTACCATGTGCGAATACGCGATGGCAGACAGCAATGGAAACATTTTGAGCGAATATTGTACACAGACCTTGCTACCTGTAAAACCTACACCCGTGGACTTCCTCACGGGATAAGTGTCACTGTTGTCATCAAGACCTATGCCAACAAGGAAATCCAGAAACAGTAGTGTGAAAACTAGACGAATAGCCCATGGGCAGTGCGCGACCACAAGGGATGTTTTTAATGTCGCAGCCGGCAACTATTGCTTGACATGAGCCACGCATTTACGAGCTCCTTTGTACCCACTCTGACTGCTGCAGTCGTTTCAACTGTACCAGCTACACCACACCAAATGGCTTGTGGGCCAAAGAGATAGAGAGTGAAAAATGCTACAAAGTGTAATTTATCAGTGTTCCTAATAACAACAAACATAAAAACTGTGTCGCCTACACAGCCACAGCCAGGGATGTTTTTTTTTTCATTGTATACTTGGCAATGCTGTGGCTAGTGTAATGCAAGTGCGTCCTCAGCAGTGAATTGCACACACTTATGAGAAATGTAATAACTTTTAAAGTGTAATTATTTAAGAGTAATTATGTTTCAATTTAATGCATATAATTTGTCATCACCTAATCCTGTTCCAGGATGTTATGTATGTTATATCAGGTTTTTTTTCATCTTTTCACCGCTTGGCTTCAGCTTCGCGCCACTTGTGACGGAAGCCGACTCCATTCTCGCCCCAGTTCATCTCAGCAACCGAACCAGACCAGCGGTGTATGTCTCTCGCTCCACGATGCCCTCAGTACCGACATGCAAGCTGTAATTATCTTAACTGCAATAATATAATCTTAATTACCGGAACCTTTGTATTCTATTTTAATGAACTGAGGGGAGAGCCACTGCACTCTCGTCGGAGAGTTTTTAATGCAATCGCGTTTTCAACTTAAAACCACGTGTTTTCGTTTCATAAGGGCGGAGGCCATTTTTGGTACATCATTCATGTATTATTCAATTGTAACGAGGGCAAGGAATAAACAACTCAACAAGTGAAATAGTGTCAAGTCATTGTAGGGCAACCTTATTAGCATCACCAGTGTTTCCATNACAAGTGAAATAGTGTCAAGTCATTGTAGGGCAACCTTATTAGCATCACCAGTGTTTCCATTCATATAGTTCAGGCATACCAGACGGCCGACAGTCTCGCTATTATACGTAAAGAGTGTAACTGTAATTACGCGACAACCAAGCATCCAACCAGATTCCCTGGGCCGTCGACTGAACGACCCCATCATTAGCTAAAAACCGACTTAAGCTATGGCGTCGGACAAAGTCCAACATCAAACCAGCCCTGGTAACCTTACGACCACGTCATGCTGCACGCAGTGCATCCCAGCACCACAGCTGGCCGTGCCATACCCACCAGCCTCGTGCACAGAGATGGTCAGCCAGTGTAGCAGCCCGTTTACACATTCCATGGGCCTACCAACAGCTGCAGCACCCTAGGTGGCAGCACCCACACCACCAGCGCCAACTGGCTTCATGTGGCCGCAGCCGCGATCCGCAGCCGCACAGACAACTTCAGCAGAGTCGCTCAGCACTCTACAATGCTTCCAGTCGCTGCCCACCATCTCTGGACTACTCACTGAAGTCTTGCAGGCATTCCTGAGAGACTACACGGGATATTTAACCAGGTATGGAATGTTCGAGCAGGAGTGGCTAAATTGTGTAGGAGCCCAGCTTATGAGAGATGCGTATTTGTGGTGGTGCACAGTCAATCACTAAAGCATGCAGTGGAGTGTGTTCTGGAATGGGGTTCAGTGTCATTTTGCTAATACATATTCATACCTGTAAGCTCAGAGATGTGCTGTTCTAGAGGCACAACATCTTGGGGAAACTTCGACAGCCTTTGCAACACACAATATCAATATAATCAAGCATTTTCACCCACAAATTAAAGAAACAGAAGTTCTAGAAGTAGTGGTTGCCACAGTGCGGCAGCATATAGGCATTCATGCGGTCAGCTGCATTGCTAGACCAGACCACTAGGGTACGAAGGTGACTTTGCCCTTTTGACGACATAGTGGTGTGGTCGGAGATGCGGGAAGACCACAACAAACACCTGTCACTGGTCTTAGAGCAGTTAGCAATTAACAAACTGACATGTGCAACCAGATGTGCCACATAGGAAAGCCTTGCATTCAATTTCTCGGCCATATGGTGGTCGAAAATGACAGCCGACCCATGCCTGAAGAACTAGCAATCATCAACGATTACGGGGTTACGATGCACATGTTAGCAATTGAGGAAATTCTTCGGCTTGGTAGAATGACTAAAGGAGTACATCCGCGACTTCACCATAGTGACAGCACCATTGACAGATATGCTATCCCCCAACTATAAATACAGGTGGACAGCAGAACGTGACACATTCTTCACGGAACTGAAAGAACGATTCCGACAGGGCACATCACTAGCCTGCCACGACCCAAAAAAAACACATATACCTCCAAACAGACGCGAGTCAGAGGGGTTTGGGAGCCGCCTTGTTTCAGCTCGGGGACAATAAGGAGTGGCAGATAATCGGTTAACTTGATGCTCCGAATCCTACCTCCCTAATGCAGTTTGTAACACGCTAGCTTATGGAATGAAGTTTTCTGAGTTATATTCCCCGATAAGGATAGTGTGTATTTACTACTGTTGCACATGTGTCTGGTTCGATCTCGAATGACATTGCTGTCAGTACGATGTTAAGGCCTACTTACGATCTAAGCTTTTAAGAACTTCACTAAAAATTATTTCCACTCGTTAATTATATCAGTAACTTCTGGTTTAAAACTTAGGTTATTGAAACATGACTGTTTCAAACATATGTAGTTTATTTATATTTTTTATGGTTCTTATTTATAGACATTTAAAATAGATTTAAATGCTATACAACAACAAAAGAAACAGTAAGTACATATTCCATATTCACTTAATGGCAAAATTTAAAAAACCACTGATTAGTAACAACAGTTACGTCTGCTTATTGAATACTGTGTAAATAAATACCAGTTAGAATGTTAACCTCTATTTTTTGTTTCCGATTTTACTTGAACCTATAAAATTCCGAAATTAAGAGGCATGTTATTCTGTTTGAGTTCATTTGAAAGCCCAACCAAAATATTTTTTCTGTCTATTTTTCAATACTTTTTTTGCACATATCATTTTATCGTATGCGACTACAACGGATGGCATCCGTGCGTTGTCCCATAAACTTTGAAAGTTATAGTAACGTAAATATGTTACTATAGTCCTGTGGCTGACAGCACTTCTGTGTGCAAGTGTTTGTATAGAGAAAATCCTTTCTGCTCTAGTTACTTGGGTGTATAAGAGGCCAAAAAAAGTTGGGTTGGACACCCCCATCTTTTCAAAGTATGATGTAATTCAAGATGGTTGCCATCACTCAACTCTCCTTATCTTAAATTAAGTTTTTTTACCTTGAATGGTAATATTTATCAAAAAACGTTTTTAGGGAAAAATTGTTGAACATCAAATGATCTACAAATCTCTTTTTTTATAATTTTTTATGTCTGAAATATTAAGCTTCGTAAAGCATAATTTTCATTTATTAGTATGCAAAAATTCTCTGTATGTGTTTTACACATATCAATTACAGCAATAAAATAATTATATTAAACAAACCAGTTTTGTAAATTTCACTTAATATTATTGGCATTGCATAAACATATAAATTAAGGTCCTTAAAGTAATTTGTTTATCATTTGTTACAAATAAATTAGTTCCAATTTTTATACAATTTAAACAGATTTGGTTATAAATGTAAAAAGCCATCTCCAATACTGTTTTAAGTTAAATGTTATTTTGGTATTTCTTTGGCACATGTNTAAAAAGCCATCTCCAATACTGTTTTAAGTTAAATGTTATTTTGGTATTTCTTTGGCACATGTGTGTATATTGCATTTAAATGGGTTCCTACAATCAATTTAGTCAATTTAAAAACTGTTTCATTAAAAAAAAAAAAACGAACTTTAGCATCCCTACACACATACACACACACAACTTGATGTAGCACACTTGATACACGTACATGCCACACTGTAGTCGTCTTGTATTGCAATAATGAGCTTTGATGACAGTCGAACATTATCTGCCATTTCAAAGCGAAACTTGTATCTTTCGTAGTTTGTGCTTCATCAAGTCAGTGTATAATTAGGCATGTGTGGAAGAAAGCACAAATAAGACGATGTCCATGTGCACTTACACTTGTTCGGGGTAGGTCATCGAGATAAATATTTTCCTTGTGGAGGTACTTCTACAGCCTAAACTCATCAAGTGTCTTGCAACACGAGCCTTTCTTCAACAATTGCTCTACGTACTATTCGGCAAGTGACATGATAATGCCGAACTATGTATATAATGCTGACATGCCAAATTCTTTGAAATACTTCACAGGATTGCAGTCAACTGCAGCTTTCTTGGTACCACACATGCTCGTATAGTAAGTACCAGCAAGAGCACGAAGCGAAGTTAATGCTTGGCANCTGCAGCTTTCTTGGTACCACACATGCTCGTATAGTAAGTACCAGCAAGAGCACGAAGCGAAGTTAATGCTTGGCATATGTCTTGTCTTAGCATTTCAGCTAAAGTTTGAATTGGAATGAGTCTTGTTGTAACCAACGCCAGTTCTTAGCCACACTTCATTCACTTCTAGAGTGTAGAATCTTTTCCAGTGCAATAGAGCCAGGACCAAGATGTCAGTGTATTGACAAACACAATTTTCTTTAGTCCTTTATTTGCAACATTCTCTGTGTAAATCATCATCCTGAAGACGGCTTCTTATATNCAAACACAATTTTCTTTAGTCCTTTATTTGCAACATTCTCTGTGTAAATCATCATCCTGAAGACGGCTTCTTATATTACAAATCTGTCCATGGCAGGTATTGGCTATTCAATACAATTTTGAACACCCACACAGTTGACACTAATTTCATCTGGGAAACCAGAGAATCCACTTAAGACATGTAGCTGGCTAGTTGGTCTGGTCACTATCAGGAATTTTTGACTGGTTGTTGAATGTTTCTAAAGTAACAGTTTGTTTGTTGATGGAGACCGAAAAGTGTTCCTTTTAATCGGTTTATTANAATGTTTCTAAAGTAACAGTTTGTTTGTTGATGGAGACCGAAAAGTGTTCCTTTTAATCGGTTTATTAACTGCAGATGATATTTTAGAAAAAAATAATGACATTGCTTTTTTGCCTTGACAGATGTTCAGGGTTTTTAGGAGAGCACTCTTGATAACTATAAAACACAAGGGGTATCGTGGTAGCGCCAGCAGAGAGTGATGATGTAAGTGTCGAGTAGGCAGTGATATTATCGCCAAACATTTCCTTCTCCTTTTTTACTACCTTTCTTAAACAGTTCATAACATCGATGATGAAACAAGTACTTTTATCTGGCTGTAATTTGGCTCTTCTTTTGGTTTTCATTCAGAGTCCTTTCTAATTCCTGCATAAGAGTAGGTTTTTTTTTTGCTTTTAACAAGAAGCCTGCTCTCATTAAAAAGCATTGAAACATCTGATAATTTAAACTGAAAAAAACGTGCCAGTCCATAGCCACGAATTTGAGCGATCTGAACTATTCAGTTCGTGGCAATCTTTAAACACTTTCTATTCAGCAATTCTTTTGCTCTTTTCTCCGATTTATATTAAGTACAGAGTGTGGGTAACTTCGTACGATGTATTGTGTCTCAGATACATGCAGAATTTTCAACATACCTCGCCTTTCTGCATTCTTCGTAAATTTTAATGACTAATTTTCACACATTCAACAATTTTTATTTTGGTTCAGCAGCCACTGCTACTTGTGTTACAAGATTGTGTACTGATGTGTTGCCAGATATTTGAAAGGGGTTTTCTCTTTTCAATATATACTGTATTACAGTCACTATTATATTTTTGGTGTGCTCTGTCTCATTTTTATGGAACTCGTGGTGTGCATGTAAATCACATGTTGTTGATACTGATTGAGTTATTTCTCTATGGAAGTTGGTTATCTGCAGTAACACATGGTATGTCAGATCCCACTGGGCAACAGACTGTTTCTGCTTTGACATTCAAATTACACCAGATGCTCCTTTTTGTGATCTATTTATCGTTTGATCCAGAGCAATATCGGCATTAACAGCTGAGTAGGAATGCCTGAACCTTTTCACTACATGCTTACTATTCTTGAATGTTTCGTACACATAATGATGAACAGTACATATTCTCCTCATGTTTTCTAAGTAAAGAGAGCTCCATAATTTGTATACAATATGAGACAGCAAACAGAGGCTGAATCTTCTAAACAGAATCCGAATGTGGATCCCACAAACCTTCTCGGTCAGGTGGTATTAAATTCCTCAGGAAGAGAACAAATATCCTGAAGTTATCCCAGTACAAAATCTGTACTGATGTTGCCCGGCTTTTGTCAACAAATTTATGAAAGTCTGGAATGAGGTGCCCGACATTAATATCATAAAATGTTGCTCTGAGCATCCTATAATATTTTGTGGAAAGGCAATATTGAATTTTTTGCTGTTCTTGTACTTCTCCAGCATAATTTTCAGCTCCATTCGTTTTAAAGAATGCCAGTACTTGAAGGCGAAACTGGGCTTCATCGAGAATGAACATAGCCTTGACACCTCTTACATAACTATTTCCACATGACAGATTCAATCACATTAACACCCAACAAGCCACTTTAAATGAAAACATCAGATGCGCAACTCTTTCTAGTGTATTTTCCTCATTTATATAAATAAGAGCAATATCCAAAAATTCTAATTTGATTTTTCATTAATATGGTTAACAACTCTACATAAGACAACTAAAGCCAACAAATAATATCATTCACATGGCATGTACTATCGACCCTATTACCATTTTATTCATCGTTAATCAGGATTACCAGCTTATCCGCCTAAAAACTACATTCTCTTTTAGTTTCTGCTCATCGGAACAATAAATAATTTTCAATATAAAATGTTTTGTGTGTTTGTTTTCGAATAAAGTGCAAAATAACAATTAAGGTAACCAGACACACAATTAATTATTATTATTATTTTTATTTATTTATTTTAAATGTTTTTATTATTCCAACAGCAACGTAAAAAATATAACAAGGTACAATTAAATACCTATTGTTTCTACTTTGAAATATAGTTAATTTTTTTGAACCTATCATGAGCTATAATTCAGATAATATTGCAAACACCAACGTTTCCAATACTATATGAGGAAAATACACAGCTAACAATCTGGAAGAAAAAAAAAAAGTTAGATGCAAACTTGTAGAAAATTTAATGTTCAACAATTTTCGTCAAAAAACTTTTTCAAAAAATATGACCATTCTCGCTAAAACGCTTACTTTAGCAGAAGATGAGTTGAGTGATGGTGGCCATTTTAAATTACATCATACTGTGAAAACGTGGGGTTGGGGGGCGGCTACCAAACTTTTTTTTTTTTCGCTTCTTATACAACCTCGTAATTACAGCAGAAATAATTCTCTCTATACATACACTTGCACACAGGAGTACTGTGAGCTGCTGGATTACTAGTATGTCATATTTGATTCTTATGCATAAAAACCAACAGAAACAAAAAATTTAATGTCCAAAAATTTTAATAATTCACCTTTAATAGCTGCAAATTTTACCCGGACGATGCAGTCAGAATGTCCGCCAATACATACAAACGCGTGTGTGCGTGCGTGTGTACAGGTTGTTTGGGAATTCAATACATTAATTTTAAAGGATGGTAGGTCACACCAGGCTCGGTATTCTGAGCTTGATAAGAAGGTCGAGTGACGTCACGAGTGGAGTCGGAACGTATCAACTGCTCACAAGCAGTTTGCAGGCTAAAATATGGCGGGTGTCGGTATTAAAAGTGGCCGTATATTTGAATGACACGGAAATAAATTTTGTGTATTACGAAGTCAGTGCAGCACGTGTTTATGATTTACGGAGTTATAATTTTCATACATATACATTTACGTTACGAATAGGCATGAAAAGCTTGGTTGTTATTATTACAAACGTGCATCGCACACGTCCGTATTTCTTAAGCCCTATTCACAATAGCGCGATGCGACGCAATACAGCTAACCGGAAAAAAAAATTGAAGTTGCCTGCCCTCTTCCGGGTGATATTTGACAACATACAAACAAACACAGTTTTAGCAGTATTCTATGAAGCTGTATGGTACCACAAAACATATCTTGGAGGGCCAGACTGCTAGCGATCTCCATCCAAGCATTATATTTTTGCGTCTAATTGCCGTATTCGCGACTAGAAATATCGTACAAATACCGCCTATTCTCTACATCTTGAACCAAAAGTTCAAGACTGATTTTAAAGTAAACAATGTTCCACCAGTTTTTAAAACAATGTTCACAAATTCAAGAAGCGCAGCAAAAAAAAAAAAAAAAAAAAAAAAATTGCTTTACAATCCGGATTCTTGTTTTTTTCCCATTGTTTACAAATATGACAATAGTTACTCTTCTTCTTTTCCACACGCGCGCCAAGTTTAAAATGTGCGCAGTTCGTTCGGCACTTGTAACACAGTAGGGAAACGTTTCCGACCACACGTTCCTATATAAAAATTATAATCCTGGTGTGGCCTACCATCCCTTTAAATTAATGTGTTGAACACCCAAAGATCCTGTATATAAAATATATATAAATATAAATATATATATATGTATACATATATATTAAAAAAATTTACGAAATAGATTTTTTTTTTTAAAGGTTGTTTATAAAATCGTTTAGTAATGACATATTCCAATTGACTGCAGTGTTTGCGCACTCAGTGTGCCCTGAAAACTAGAAAAGTGCAATTATCACGTGATATACCGAAACGAGTGCTTATTTGTCGGCAATATTAACACTCAAATTGCCGTACTGGTTCTAAGAGACAGTGCGGCGAAAATAGCAGTCAGTGCGCACTTTTCAAAGTGCAATCCGCAATTGTAACATAGATAATGATTGGAACCTGTGCAAATGCAAACGAACTGGAACATACGGCACTCGGTCAGTACGTACTGAGTGCAGTCCAGTGCAGTAATTTGAAGACGCCATTAACCTTCAAAGAACTGCAGTCTTACCTCGGGCCGCTGCCTGGTGGGGGGCCTCAGGAAAGGCGGCCTTCTCCGGTCCATCTCCTGCTCTGTCAGGCCTTCGTCTCCTCCGACAACGTCCTGCAACAGCGTTGTTACAGTTAGGATAAGTATATGTACTCAAAATATACGCGCTGTCACTATATCAGGTCATGTGAACATGAGTGAAATCAGACTGATTCTAAAGCCTCTGCTACAATCGTAGTAGCGTTTCCGCAAGAAAATAACATTAGCGTT
This sequence comes from Clitarchus hookeri, assembly GCA_002778355.1. Taxonomy (NCBI): domain Eukaryota; kingdom Metazoa; phylum Arthropoda; class Insecta; order Phasmatodea; family Phasmatidae; genus Clitarchus; species Clitarchus hookeri. The sequence goes on along the minus strand of NQII01000407.1, from coordinate 303,751 downwards.
ATCATACGAGACCGAAAAAGTGTGGTCTATAATACCACAGTAAGAAAACTCTCGCGCGACCATTCAGAGTTGCGCATTAAAGAAAAAACCGATTTTACATGGATTGTGGAATTTTTTTTAACAGTGTGTTGCCTAATATGATGAAATGCAGACCCATTTATTTTGTTTATTTTTACGTGGAAAACATTTGTTTTTGCTAGAAAATATCGTGAGCTTTGTTAAACATTACAAAGAAGAGATTAGGTGGTAAAGATAAAAACATGACGCCTGCGCATAAATCTTCGTTTAAATAACGGGAAATCGGAAATGTACTACCAAGTCCAATTTTACAACCACGTTTCCTATCTCGAGTTCTTTTTCACTGACTCCCGTAGTTGGAAATACTTAGTTGTCTTCGCTGGAAGCACTGTACGCGCCGTAAGGAAATTGAAAAAATGCAATCATTATACCATCACTGCGAGCTAGTGGTAATCTCATGCTTAGCAGGCGCCATAAGCAATTGGGTTTTCATTTTTTGTTATTTTTTTACTACGACTGTAGTACGTTATTAAGTGCAGACAGCTGCCTTATACACTAAAGAGCAAAAAAAAAAAAAAAAAAAACTGGCATAGGTGTGCGTATGCAAATAACAGAGGTATGGAACCAATCAGAGTAAAGCGATGCGGTCGGCAGCTAGATCGGTTACTGCTGCTACAATGGCAGGTTATCAAGATTTAAATGAGTTTGAACGTGGTGTTATAGTCGGCGCACGTGAGATGGGACATAGCATATCCGAGGTAGCGATAACATTTGGATGTTCGCGTACGACCATTTCACGAGTGTACCGTGAATATCGGGAATTCGGTAAAACATCACACCTTTGACATCGCTGCGGCCTGAAAAAGATCGTGAAAGAATGGGACAAACGACGACTGACGAGAATCATTAAACGTGATAGACGTGCAACTCTTTCTCAAATTGGCGNACCCTGCAGGATTCATGGTGTGAATTGCCTCCTGCATACCTTCAGACATTAGTCGAGTCCATGCCACGTCGTCTTGCGGCACTTCTGCGTGCTCGTAGGGTGGGGGGAGGGGGATGGGGGGTTACACGATATTAGGCAGGTGTACCAGTTTTTTTTGGCTCTTCAGTGTACCAGAGAGACAGATTTGCCATCCCTGACTTGGATAAAGGGTGAGATCAAACTTGAAGGAGACTGGAGCACTTCAATAAAACCCCAATATCCGCTAAGTTCTCCGCTTGATAACCACCGCAGGAGGCTAGTTTACTTATCACTAACACAACTACTGATCGAGGCAAAACATAGTTTTACATGTTATATCGTCCGAAATTTATTTTTAATGACATGAGATCGCAACTTTGCAGCGAGCAAAAATTCTTTTCGATGACAGATATCTTCATTTCGCCCTTAAAATGGTATTATTTTTATTACTACAATTATGTTGTTTACGAAAGCTCAATGGCAAACACAATTATTTTATTACTATTCACTCTTGTAAATATTATTGGAAAGCAAGCATAATATTTTACTTACTTTATGGGCATAATGCTTACAAAATAAAAGTTGGCATGGACAACATGCATGACAATTCGATCAAAACGTAAACTTGTACACAGAAAGAAACTGAAGTTTTCAATTCACCACCTGCTTAAAAGCGACCCCTTTGGAACAACAGCGCACCTAGTAGCGGAAATATTCCCAGGGCCAAACTCTCCCATGAGGAATCTTAGTTTTCTTCCCAACCTGAGTAGAAGAAATTTGAGCAGAACTAACGTAATACACGTTACTGCCATGACCAAAACAGAAGTGGCTCAGGCTTACGTTACGTCGATACTCAACAGCCTCGAGTACAGCACGTGCAGCTGTAGGGCAACACTGTTCGGGCAGTGCAGGAGTTAAGCTGGGTTTACAATTAAAGAAATATGAATTAAGAATATGCACCAGCTGCAGTTCTTGTACACCAGAATTGCTTATTTTGGTTTTACAATTCACAGTTCCCCTGATAATTTTTAAATCCAGCCAGTGAAAACTTGCGATAAGCTGTCTTGTTTAGTTTTGTTCGAAACCTAACCTCGTATAACACAACCCTATGTATGCACAGATTATTCTTCAAAGGAGACATTTTCTGGCAGAAAAGCTTATTGCATTTAATTTATTCACAAAAATAATGATTAACATGCACATACAAGCACGTTTTTAATATTTCTGATGCTTATTTGTAAATAAAAGTTTCCCACCAACAACACAGACTGTTCTGTTTTGATCGGTCGCCGTTATACAAGTTTTACTTAAGATATAAAATATAAATATTTCTTTTAACGATAAACAAAATCCCAACACCACACCCGACCTGCAAAGTTCAATTGGAAACCAACAAATAAGATGAAATATTTTCAATTCTGCTGTATACGTCATAACGCATAATTTAACGCTTAATTTTTGTGTTGTAAACCTACAGTCATTCTCGCGGTGGTATACATGTAAGGGTCGTTTCTTTCAACTGCATTAGCCACACAGGCAAGTAAAACGGTTAAATGGGGTAGAACTTCGCAGTAGCTAATTTCCGTGTTCCGACATTGTATTACTTTTCTACCATTAGCACTAAACCTACATAGTATTTGTGGTGAGGATACTGTGTGGGTAAGAAAGTGCTTTGGTATGTTTGTACACTTTTTTAAACCTAGTTTTAATGCAATTAGAATACACTGAAGTCAGTCAAAGTATTTTATTCATATAAAAGGGTGGGTCTGTTGAAAATTCAAATGTGAACAAAAACGTTCATCATTTTTGATAGTGTGACTTTAGCAGTTGTACTGGCGATGAGGGACTCAATGTTGGGATCATGCACAGAAGACAAAAATCGGCCTGCCTCATCTGCAGCCTGTGAGGAAATCTGCACAAAAACTGTTTCTTTGAATTGGATGTGACGTCATACAAAACGAAAATGTTAATTTCTTTCAACTGATGCAGTTACACTTGGTGACATTTGCGCAACAAAAATTACACTAACTCTTGAGGAGGTGTAACTGATGTAGTGAAAATAAGAGTGCGGGAATTTGATGTGTGTCATTTGTTTATAGATAGATTGATGAAAGATCTGTTTTCATAACGAGATGAAAGTTTGGAACATTCTTGTAGGTTGGGGTTTAAAGGTTTTCAGTGATGATAAGAGCGAATGAAGTGAGTTTTAAAATGAGATAAAGTTAATGTAACCTTTAATATTACACTTTGTCTGTTTTGATGGAAATGGTATTAAAATTAATGTGAACAGATTCTAAACTTATTTAGAGACTTCGGGGATTCCATTTTTGTTAAATCGCTGGACAGTAAATTTAACATTATAGGATTTGTCTGTTACGCATGTATAATCCTGCATACATGTTATTTCAGATTGAAGACTACTGACATGATTTGCGAATAATAAAAATAAAATAATAACTTTCACTCGGACTCTTTGTAATAAACAAAAATCTGGCGTGAAATGTTTTGTCAATTGTGCAGCAGAATGGTGGTGAGAGCTGCACAAAAGTAGTTTCTTTCAACCCTGGCAGTGCAGCTGCTCTACACTACAAAGGCTGCCATTTTTATGGTGGAAAGAAACGAGCCTATTGTTACCTGGCTGGCGGAGGAGCTCCTAGCCGTGCAGTCACCATGGTGCTTCCCCCAACACTGGTGGTCGCGTCTCGTCGGCACCTCCTGGCACAATCGATACTCCCTCCGCCCTCATCCTCAAGGCACACTATCGCCAGAAGAGGGCCCGCATGGTACAGTTATCGCGCAACCACACCAGTGTTTCAAAGTTTATTTACCTATAATATAAGAATGAGCATTGCACGGTACTTTCAGTTCTGCGAGAACTGTAATGCCTTACAAAACAGAGAATCTGAGGTTACTATCTGTACAAGAAGCGACACAATAGTCAGCAACTCGAGACCTCCATAATTATTCATGTCTTACTGCATTATTTATTTTTTACAAATTAAGCGGGGCCGCGGTGGTGTGGTAGACTACTCGCCTTCCACATAGATTCCCGGCGGGGTTGCTCCCGGATTTTCGCTTGTGGTAAATCGTGCCGGACGATGCCGCTGGCTGGCGGGTTTCCTCGGGGATCTCCCGTTTCCCCCGCCCTTGCATTCAGGCGCTGAACCATACTCACCTTACTTCACATTCGTTGGCTCTCAAAACCTCGATATTAATAGCCGCTCAAATCTCTCCACTCCACAAATTTAGTTTTCACTTGTAAATTAATTTATATATATTTTTTCATAAATAATGCGTTAATTTTATTATTTAATATTTAATAGGTTAATGAGAATTTGCTTTTAACTGTTATTAAAAAATTTTGAATCGCTCTTCAGCCCCGAACTTTCCTTACAATGGTTAATCGACGTAGGAAGATTGGATTTGACATAGCTAGTTTTCGTTTCCAAAATAGCTTGTTACGTTAAATACTTCAGTTTTGTAAGTCGTGCTCTTTGTTAGTAATTGGACGGTGTGGCAGCCCGGCTACTACTCACCAGCCTGATGAGGTTGTGCTGGCTGGACTAAGAGATACATGTTAACGTGGCTGCCTAGTGCCGGACCATGTCGAGTGAAAGGATAGGGTTTTACATGTTAAGTTATTTTAGACGTGTCTCAGCTATCATCTTTCACACCATTGCTTTAAAACCAAAATAACGCTTTGTGCATCTTGCCCGGTCCACATTTCTACAAAAAGGTTTCTTTTGTAGTATTTTTCCCTGGAATTTGCGGGCAAATTAAAACTTACAAACTAGAAAAAAGCACAAACTCTTATTAAATTGCTTCTACTTGTTGTCTTGTAGCACGGATCTTTTCTTAAAAGGGCACAATTTATTTTGTTTGAAAGCGATATTGTGATAGGTAGTTGAAACATGCCTGAAATAGTTTAACATGTAAAACCGTATCCTTTGGCCTTGGCTGGTCCCATACTAGACAGCGCCCTTGAGGGTAAGCAATAGTTACAGTTTTGTTAGTCAAGCTTGATAAAATTTGGTTTATTGTTTTATTAAGGTCTATATATTGTGTATACCTGATTTGGCACAATTAATTTTATTCTTTAAGTGAGATACTTATTGAAGAATTTTGATACCATTTGTTACAGAACCTGTAGAAGACATGTGTCTCAGGTTTGAACCATGCAAGCATACAACCTTCTTCTTTGATCTGTTTAGATTTTGTGGTTGTAAGTATAATATTTTTGACACTAAATAATTACTATTTGCATAAGTCAAATGTGCAGACTTCAGGGTAATTATCACCATGTATCATGTAAGCTTGAATATAGGTTGCATTTGGATATGACACTGGCAAGCCATTGTAGTAGCATTTTGTGGCTGATAGCCAGTGGTATACAACATCTGAGAAAGCCAAATTAATAACTAAAAATACAAAGTATTTTCACTCGCGATGAGTGCAGGCTCGTGGGAAACTACTCCCCATTCCTCACATACGTGACAAACCGAGGTGATGATAACGCCATTACAGAGAAAAATCTGTTACTAATATTTCGACTGCAGGCACACGTCGGCGCAGTGTCTGAAAATGCAAAATTAGCATCAAAAAAGAGCATAAAAGTGGAAATTTTCAGGACATTTCTGTTACGAAGTCTGAATTTTCGCATATCAGTTTGGTGCTGTTAGAAATGGCTGTAGGGAACAGTGGTAGAACTTCGTGTCCATACAAGAGCGTCCAATATGGTGCATGGTGTGGAGGAGG